>VDFB02086081.1:134087877-134119003 GCA_007258455.2 Sequoia sempervirens | reverse complement strand
TTAACCGATCACTTAGCCGATGCTTCTTCTCCTCTCACTTTACGTAATCACAACTCCTTTCTTGATGTAAAGTTTTCTATAACTCGGCCTGTGGATACAAGTAAGTGAAGTTTGGCTGCTGATAGCTGAGGGGGAGTCTTGACTGCTTTAACTGGGGGACCTCGGCCATGTATGGTCACACTCAGATGGGTGCATCTGAGGCCAATATTTCTCAAGCACATCTCAAGAATGATTGGTACTAGAAGACCATTTTCATTTTGTCTGAGCCTTTTGTTTATGTCATAGCCCGTGGAGAGCATCATTTGTAAGACTTTACTACTATCATCCATAGGTAGGTCAATTGTTGGTCTATTGTCTTGGTACTGGAGGTTTGATGGGTCCTCTTCTATTATTTCCTGACCTAGGTCTCCATAACTCCTGAAGCTAGAGGAGCCTATTGTGAAGGTTTGGGATGAGGAAGCATTATTTGACTATGGTTGCCCTCGTGACCTAGGAGATTATGGTAATTCTCCCACTACAAAAGCATTTTTCAGAATTGTGTAATCCCCACACCCATTGTCCTGGATAATGACCTTGATATCAGAGATGATGGGGATGGCTGGTGTCTCTGTTGCAGAAGTGGAGGCGAGAGTAGTTGGGTCTTTGTATGGAGTTGAGGGGCCCTCATCATTCTTAGGCAGTTGGGGGATTTTGTAATATTTTGCTTCTAGATTTTTGCAATAGTAAAAGGGTTCAGGATCCCCATGGACAGTGACCTCTTGGCCTTGGTATGGAAATTTTACACAGTACAGGAAGGTGGAAGCGATAGCTTGCATCCCATGAATCCAGGGATGCCCTAGGAGGATATTATAAGGAAATTCTAGGTCAAGAACTTGACAATTTGTTTCCATGATGGTCGGACCTACTTGAATAGGGAGTTGGATAGTGCCCTCAGACAATCTTTCTTGATCATCATAGGCTCTAATGGGTATGCATTTTCCTTTTTCAATTGCATCTTCGGAGAAGCCCAAGCTTTTTATTAATTTAAGGGTGCATATGCTTAACCCTACACCTCCATCCACCAAGACTCTTTTGACTTTGTTTTTATGGACAAAAGCCTCAAGATGAAGCCTGCGATTGTGAGATAGTTGTGTTGGAAGGTATTGTTCTAAAAATTTTAGAACGTGAGGTGTGGTGAGGTGTACAACCATATCTTGAAATTGATCTACATCGAGATCGGTGAGGATGAAAGATGTGGCCAAGGCTTCTTCTAGGATCTTTCTATGGGCTAGTGAAATCTTCAGCAACTCCATGATGGAGATCTAAGCTAGGGTTTTCTTCAACTGGTCGAGGAAATTATAGTCACTAGGAATGGATCTTAGGTCGGAAGTGCGAGCTCTAGGAGGCTAAGATGATCCTGCAATGGTAACTTTTCCACCTCTTGTGGTGACTCCACAATCAGCCTGGGCTCCTTTGATAGTGATGACAGTGACCATTTCTTCTAGAGATGTGACAACATGATCATACACATGATTCAAACATTTGAAGGTATCCTTTCCTTTATCATTGTTATTATTTCCCTTATTGTGGTTGGGCATCGGATTCGTGTAAATCTTGAGATTTTGATTCCCTATTGGTTGTTTCACATTTATGATTTTGTTGTCAATGAGGTCTTGGATAAAGTTTTTCAACCACATGCAACTAGCAGTTGTGTGCCCCTTGATTTTGTGGAAATCACAAAGGTGATTTTCATTGTACCATGATGGTTTTACCAAGGGCTCTTGACAGTTATCATAGGTGGGGATTGTAATGAGGTTTTCCTACACCAGTCTCTTGATGATGGATTCAGCTGATTCCCCAAGGGGTGTGTACTTCCGCTTGGGAGAATTTTTGTTTCACTGAGGGAGTCTTCCTTGATTGTCCACATTGTTGACTATTTGGTTGTTCAGCTACTATGTGACAGTGTTTCCTTGTCGATTGTTCTGATTGTTGGCTTGTGGTTGTTGAGGTGTTGTGTGTTTTATCAAGGTGCATTGATGACAACTTTGGCATTGACAACACCGTTGTTGGTAACATTTCTATTTTCGCCCATGTGTGAGGTTTTTCATTCTAGCTGGTAGATGGGTGGCTTTCTTGATAAGAAGGAGCTCCCCCTTGTGAGATAAGGGCTCATTTGATATTGAGTGCCTTGGGGATCAATTGATCATAGGTTGTGATGCATTGCATATTTAGATGGAAGGACAAGAGTCTATCGAGATTTGTGATGATGGTGTGCACTTGCTATTCCACAAGGAAGGCCCATTTACTTCTATTGGATTTTGATCACCATCATTGCAAGAATGAAGGAAACATATCTCCCTTGGATTGTTTCATAGCTAATAGTTCTTCCAAGGTCACATCCATAGCTATGTTGAAGGCATAGCTTTGTACAAATGAGTCCATGATTTCCTAGAAGTTTTTGATTCTTGAGAGATATGATAACTAATCAATGGAAGAACCTACCAAGCTCCAATGGAACAGTCGCCCTAGGTAAGTTTCATCATATGCAACCTCCATGCAATGCACTTGGAACTCCCTAATGTGATCTGCAGGGTTTCCTGTCCCCCAATACTTGTCAAATTTTTGGAATCTTGAATCCCTTTGGGAATGGTTTCATTAGAATGATCCTATCCAATAGGTAGGGGCATAAGTTATCTGGTGGCTTTTTGGTTTTCCTTGATTGAAGATCGAGCACTTGTTATGGAAGAAACCTGATTTGTGTTGATATATCGTCTTGAGGATCAGGGGGTGGGATGAAGGTGTTTTGAGAAGGTTTGATCATTGGAGGGATGGGTGTATTGGTTGGTGTGTTGGTGGATGGTGTTTGCACATTTTTTTGGGTATGTGCAGGATCATCATGGAAAAAACAGGCCCTTAAGTGGCAAAAAATTCATAAAAAATAGAGTTAGGAATCTTGACGTAAAAATGTGGATAAGTTATCTATATTATTTCAAAAATATGTAAGAATAGAATCTGTAAAAAAATGAATCTAGTTTCTAAAATACTAGGTTTTTTTTTTTTTAAAATCAATTTGGTGAAAATTCAAATTTCAATGTAGTAGTACTTAAATTTCAAGGAAAAAAAACAAGTAGGTGTTTGTCTAACCACCCTAACCACAATAAAATGATAATATTTTTGTATAATATTTTATATATAAGTAGATGACTCATGTCTAGATGTGATGCATATTTTTTTTGTAAGTTTTTTCCAAGTAAATAATTAATTAGGAATTTTTTATTACAACTTTTAAAAAGTATAAAAAACTCGTATGTCTAACCACCTTAACTTGGTCAAAACTTCATGAAATTCAATTTTTATTTTTTTAATCCCATAGTATATGAAGCATAGAATGTGATGCATATTTTGGATTCAAAAGATGTGATACCATTTCAAATCTATAGATTTTTTTCAATCAGCCTATCAATCAGGACTTTAATCGTAATTCAAATAGAAAATTAATAATAATAATTTATTAAATTCAAAGTAAAGCATAATTTATATTGGTCGAAAGATGAGAATATCCTTTAAAAACCCTTTTTGTTTCATCAAATTTGGTTTAAAAAAAATTCATCAGACACATACCCATCATATTGCCACTTTTTGGCCCATCAAGATCTTGCACATACCCTGTTGCGCCAAGTATGTTTTTAATTGTTGTACCAACAATGCTTGTTCTTGATCATCTTTTTGTTGCACTAATAATGCTTGTTGTTGTGCCAACAACAATTATTGTTTTGCCGACAATGATTGTTGTTGGGCTACTAGTTGGGTTGCTTCTTGCTGCTCTTGGTAGTGCTTCAGTGCTTGCTGGAATGCTTGTTCTTGGGCTGCTTGTTTTTGTACGAGGTACTATGCTTGTGCTTGTGCCTATGCTTGTGCTTGTGCTTTTTGTGCTGCTTGTGCAGCCTAGGCAACTTGAGCAGCTTGCACGGCTTGTGCGGCCTATGCGGCTTGAGCAGCTTGAGCGACTTGAGCTACTTGTGTAACTTGCATACCTTGGGAAGATTGGGTAGGTTGTTGTGCTTGTTGTGCTTATTGTCCAGTTAATTGTACTTGTGCTTGCTGAGTCACTAGCTATGCAACTTGTGAATTTTGAATTTTGTGGAGTGCATTTTGATAGGAAGTTTCTTGAGAAGCTTGTAACACGATGCTATATTGGTTTGATGTGTTCGAGTTTGCTAGCAGTGGTGGTGGCAGATTTGGAATGGTGTTTTTTGTTGTGATGAGAGGCACTGTTGTATTGATAATGGGGATTTTTGTAGTCGATGGTGTGATTGATATGGTTGATCCTTAAGAGACCACGTTTTGGGGGATGGTAGATGTATTGATTACTTGGGTTGCTTGGATGGTTGCCACCTATTGTTGCAATATCGATGGGAAGATGTGAGGATTCAACATGATGTTTTGATTGATTATCGAGGGGATGCTTTGATTCGGTAAAGGGGGACCCCTAAACCGAGGGGTGGTGTGGATGTTAATGTCAAAGCTGGAAGTGGTGGAAAAATGGGTGGGGTATTCTCTTGAGGAAAAGATGATGATGAAGGGTCAAAGATGCCCCCTCGTCTGAATAATCCACCTTCTCCCTATGAGGTCAAGGGAAGAGAGGTTTGTGTGTTGAGTGGAAATGTTGGTGTTGCGTTAAAAGATGATGATGAGTCATTGGGATCTTGGAAGGTGAGGTTGTAAATTCAATGGGATGGATTGCCCCAAGATAGTGTTTGTATCCAAATCTTGGTTGTTCACAAGGGGGTGTTTTTGTAAAGCATTAAGGAACGAGCTCCCCTTGTTAATAATAGGTTGAGTTGGAGCAATGGATGATGTGATTTGAAGGATGCTTTGAGTGATACTTTGGAATGGAGGTGTGGATGAAATTGCAGGCATGATCCCAAGAGGTTGTTCCACAATGGTTCTTACATCGTAATTGGAAGGGAGTGTAGCCCCTTGTTTTGCTAATTCAACCATATATTGTGAGGGATGGAGTTTCATCATGATATTGAAAATTGTATGATTTTGGGATTTTGGACCATTTCGATGATCTCATCTTGTGTCATCTCGAACTCATTATTGGTGAAATCCTCCACTTGAGCTTCCTCTTGAGGATTATGTGATGATAGAGGAAGATTAGTTAGGGGATTGCTTGATTCAATTGGATTGATTTAGGGAGCAGTTTGGCTCAAGTCACTTGAAGTTGATGTTTCTTTGGTCACTTCCATGTTCCTCTTGTGTTGTGATCTAGTTTGCACCATAAAATAGGGATCAATTTTCAAGAATGTGTGAGATTTCTTTAGATTGATCTAAATTTAGGCACAAAAGAGAAAATCTAGGATGATTAAGGATCAACAGTGATGATGAGATGAAAGATGGATGATATCAATGATTGAACTCTTAGAAGATATTTAGGGGGATGCTAGAATTTTGGGAATTTTTGGATTCTTGGTTTTTTCTTTTGAATTTGATTTGGTTTTGGATTGTTTTTATTTTTTGGAATTGGATAATGAAAAAATGGATCCCAAGATGTTGGATGTTATCTATGGGATCAACTTGATCACAAGATGATAATTTGACTAAGTGTAGGAAGAAGGATGCATCTACCCACACCTAACCAAACAAGATGATTTGATGATAATTCAACCAAGCATATGGAGAAGGATACATCTACACATACCTAGCCAAACAAAATGTTTTGATGTTTGATTCAAGGATTTTGATTCATGGATTTTCCAAAAAGTCTAGAAAAAGGGATGGTTTCAATATTTTCAAGAGTTGCTGGTTAGATGATTTTGGTTTGATGTTTGAAATATGGATGAGGGTTTTGATTTGATCCTATGTGTACCTAAAAATACTTGTTTACAAGACCTCGGTATTAAAGAACATCCAATTTACTTCCTATGTGAGATACTCAAACCTTTGAAAGAGACCTGTATTTTGACAATAGTAAAATGAATACAAATTTGGATTGCTCCTTGAAGCATGTTTGTAAAAGTTTAATGTCAATCTTTCTCTGAATTCATAAAGCATGGACAACCTTTTCTTGTGAGCTTTTTGACTAAGACCTTTGATCTTCAGTTTTCAAATTTTGATCTTTCAGGAAATCATTTGGAAGAATACATGTGTGGGGTCCAATTGTTCTTGAGCTTTTCTTAATGGATTCATTTTACCATAAACAATTATTGATTAGGTTTTCACACTAGGTTTCTAATGTCCTAACTTCTTATCATCCCACAAAGTGTATCATGTGGAAATCAAGAAAATCTAGGAAAAAGTTTCCTATTGTTGACTTTAGTAAGAAAATTGAGATATAAATTCAAATGCTTAGAAACCTGTAAGGATAGAATCCCTAGGGAAAGTAATAGCACTTAAATTTTGTCAAAGGTATTTTCTTCCTAAAGGGTTTGAAATTTGATGATCATGTTGAACATTTGTTTTCCCAATGTTTTCCCTTCAAGCAAAGTGCTTTGTTTCCAAGAACATGCACAACCCTATGGATATGAAAGACAATATTTGTTGAGTTCCCACTTGGATAAATCCAACCACGCCTACTCTTAGTGGATGATTAGATGCTTGACCACACAGGCTCCCCCTTGTAGTGCACTCACTTCTCAAGTCAGCCAAGCATCAATACCCATGAAACTCCATGGTATACTTCTCATCTCTACTAAGAGCCATAAAAACGTGGGATGGCTTCAAAACGAAAATTCTTGTACCAACAAATAGATCAAGGGTTTTGGCCTTTTCTAAACAAAGGTTTTGATGTGGGAATTCCATTCGTGGGGAACCATCCATGCAGCGAGAGACCATTGCTACCCTTCTCATCAGAATAATCCTCATGATACTTGCCCTTCCTCAAGTACCCACACTTATATACCAGTTGGAAGTCACTTGGCTTTAGCGTGTTTCCAGTTGGGTCGTTACCTTGGGTGATTACTTTTTCCCACAAGGCAGGCCCTCTAAGATAATACAAAAGTGAGCAAACACATTCGTAGGTAAATTGATCTTTGTTGAGAAACAAAGAGAGAACACACAGGATATGTTCCACTCACACTTGCAAGTTTTGTTCAATTTTTAATCCCAAATGAAATGTGGAGGTAATCTCTCATATAACTTAAGATCACCAAAAGCATTTTGATTCTCAAGATTGCCATGAGGTGTGAGATAAGCACATACGGCTTAAAGATGATAATATTTTGAGTTAGTGATTACAAAACAAGGATACACATGCTCATTTTAAACCTTTCAAAGCAATGATTGGATTGTTTTTTAAAGCACCAAAAGGAAAGATGGAAGTTGTCAGTTCAATTGCTAACCTTAAACAAAATCTAGTAAGTTTTCCTAAAGTTTTGTTTAACCTTTTGTCTTGTTCGTTTTAAACCTAAATTGAAATCTATAGAGTCCTAAAGAGCTTGAAGAGATAAAGTCCTTTAGACTTGGAATTATAATTGCTTACAAAAGTGTCTAAAGACACTTGATACAATAGATAAATGGAATTATACTTAAAAATTATCCTTGCTCCTTCCTTGACTCCACCTGCAAAAACTCATTAGTCCAAGAAATACAGAGGTAGAAAATAGGTTAATATCTCAAAATAATCAAAGGAAAAAAGCACATGTCAAAAATAATTGGAAACTAACTTTTTACCCCACCCCAGCGGTGCAACCTGCATATGCGTCATAGTTTAAAGAGCTCAATAGCACTATATGGCACCACTAGGACTGACAGTGGTGGTCTGCAACAAGGAAAGAGAGCATGATTACTACACTATATTGGCAAGTGGTGTTGTTTGAAATTTGGGAACCCAACGACAGAGAAACGACCCAGCGTCAAAATTTGAAAATTTCAATTTCTAGGTGAGAAGACCTTAGTGGTGAAGTTTGGAGTTTTCATCATCACTGTATGGCACTGCTACATATGTCAGTGTCACTATATGGCACCGCTGGACTGATAGCAGCACAATTTCCTTTAGATACAGAAGTTAACAAAAAACCATAAATTTTTTAAGAAAAATGTGTTGAAATCTTCAAGGTCGCCCTCCTTCTAGTGCCAAAATATGAACCCCAATCCTAGACCTACAAAAACATAGCAAACAAACATAATATCAAATCCATATTCAAGTTATAAATAAGATTCCCCATAAAATTCATCTACAATGCTCAAAATAGGAAAGAAATGAGGAACAAAACAAGAAAAGTAATTAAATCCTATTTAAACATACAAACTCTCAATCCCATGGGGGAATTGGCCCTTTCCCAACTCCTTTGCAAGCTTGATGAAGATTGATCCACTTGATGATGATAAACAAAGTGCTTCCATGAAATTCATAATAACCTAGCTATGATGATGGAAAATGCTATGGAGATAGTAACTTTTCTCTAAGTGGTGGATCCAAAATACAAAGGAAGGCCTCTTATTTATAGATGAAAATGTTGAAGAATGAGGAAAAATGGATGAATGTGGGACTAATTTTCAACCAATGGCCAAATGCCACTTGTCAACATGTGAAAGGTTGAAGGTTGAGCATATTTTGATGAATGCACCAATAAATGATCTTAGGTGTATTTTGAAATTCATGAAATGACTTGCTGGAGAGGGGAAGAAAATGACTTAAATGCCACTTGGCTCAATGCACAAAGAAATGTAAGAGGAGTTAAATGATTTGTTGGAAGGACAAATCCACTTGGATGGATTTTCAAACTTAGAGGAATATTCCCCTAAGGATGCCATGTTGAGAGAAAATAGAGATTTAATAAATCATTTAAATGTTTTTTCATGTGCAAGTGGCAAAATCTAGAGGATTTAGGTGATTAAGATTAATTTAATCAAGATTTGATTAAATTAAAAGGCTCGATTAGTTGATGTGACAATTTCATTTATATTTTTGGATTGATTTAAATCAAAGTTGAGAAGAATATGATTCAAATTTAATCAAATAAAGATTTTGATTTATTTAATTAAAGAGGGATGATGTTAGATTAAACTAAATATTAAGGATTGATTTAAATTAAAAGAATGACTTTAGAGATTTAATTAAATGAATTATTTAATTAAATAGAGACTATAGGGTTAATTAAATAACATTGATTTATTTAGTTAACAAGAGAGAATGACTTAATCAAATAAATTTCATTTATTCAATTAAGGGATGAAGGGTGATGATTAACTAAGAAAATGATTTAAGATGAAATGATGTTAGTAAATCAGGATCCAACATGTCGGTATATTTTTCATGTCTACATTTACAAATTGACTCCAATCGAAAGTGCAATGCCTCTGCCAACTTCAGACACAAGAATCTATTAGGAATGTAAGCATGTTGTGTAGACATCTACATGCTGTACACACGTCCCCGACAAATATTCTCCTACCAACACAAGGGAAAGATTCCAAGTGGAAGGAAGGTAGCTTGCTAATGTGGAATTTTGACTTTGGATTTTGTTTTCTAAGGTGAGGATGTGTAAAAGGGGAATTTGTGTAAGCGGTGCAAATTTTCTCCTCAACATTTTTCCCCCACTTTAGCGAGCACAAATATTGATGAGTTCTTTGGTAAAGTAGATTGAAAAGGTAGTAGGGTTAGAAATGTATACCTGAACCATCAAGGAAGCATACCACAAGTTGGTGAGCTCGAAAGCATAGGGTAGGCAAAGAACTCCATAGCCCCACAAAACTATGAAGCTATAGAATGAAAGTTTCTTATAGGCCCGCAAACCCGCAAGGAGGCAACCCCCAAGATATCTCACATGAAGGAATCCATGAGAATTAAGTGCCTCATAGGCTCGTAGACCTGCAAGGAAGGTGTCCTCCAAGATCTCTCACATGAAGGAAACCTAGAAAAAACACCCTATAAGCCAGCAAACCTACAAGGAAGATGTCCTCCATGATCTCTAACATGAAGGAAACCTAGAAAAATCACCCTATAGGCCCATACACTTGCAGGGAAGGTGTCCTCCAAGATCTCTCACATGAAGGAAACCCTAGAAAAAGCACCTTATAAACCTGCAGACCTATTAAGGAGCAACCCCAAAAATATCTCACATGGAGGAAGCTCAGAAGAAGCACCTTACAGATGTGCAAACTTACAAGGAAGGTATCCCCAAAGACCTCTCACATGGAGGAAACCCAAAAAAGGAGACTCTGTAGAGTCAAAAACCGGCTTTACAGGTGCACCTGCAAAGTGACATGTTTACTCGTAGATAGAACATGTTTGAAAGTTGCCACACAAGAAAGTAAGAAGATAGTAACACAGACCATCGACAAGTTAGAAAACTTTCAAAGGGGTCACTCAAGAACCCGACATGAAAAGAGAAGGGGGTCCACCTAGGGGATGCACTGTTTGAAAGTGCAAGAAAGAGGTTTTTATTCAAATTGATTCATCATCAAGGAATCATTTGAAAATATGTTCACTTCATCAAGGAATTTGAAAGGAAGAAGATGCCCTCTTATGAGGGGAAGGTAAAAGTTGCCTCCTCCTCGATGGAAAGTTCTCAAGTTATTTCTTTGTGAACCCATGATGAAGGAAACATGTTCCATTAGGGGTCCGAGTCAAGAATGCATTATCACACATGAAAGGGACAACTCAAGCAAAAAAGAGAGAAAGATAAGAAAAGAGAAAAAAAGAGATGATCACAAACAAAGGGTAAAGAGGTGATATGATATTTCAGGGTTAGAGTTGCTCGTATATATATATATATATATATATATATATATATATATATCTGTGTGTGTCTATGTGTATAATAGTAGTATATAAATGAACTGTCGTCATCCACCTACTATATCAAACTATGTGAAGAATGCATGAGAAGACAAAGTAAAAATTAAAAAATTGGGTCAACTTGGAAGGGAAGCCTAAATGCCTCCAATGCTTTGCATAGTCCCCAATTTGTCAAAAATCAATTACAAACATGGAAGAATGATGATAAAAATAGAAGAAGGTTTATGACACAAAAACCATGCCTATATCTAAGCACCAACAAGGGTGACAAAGGCCATCCAAGAACACATACCACAATCACGGGGGAACACATAACAACAGACACAGACACCTAATCTAAAGATAAAGAAGAGGTTTCCCCCTAACAATCAGTGACCAAGAGGTCATCCACTTCCCACTCTTGATCATCATAAGGGGAAGGAGGACGAGCCTACAATGGTGGAATATTAAAGGGAGGAGCTTTCTACACTCCCGCAATAAGGGCTAAGGAAGAAGGCCCCACAAGGTCTCCTCCACTCGACTCT
This sequence comes from Sequoia sempervirens, assembly GCA_007258455.2. Taxonomy (NCBI): domain Eukaryota; kingdom Viridiplantae; phylum Streptophyta; class Pinopsida; order Cupressales; family Cupressaceae; genus Sequoia; species Sequoia sempervirens. Next base: position 134,107,756 of record VDFB02086081.1, on the reverse strand, counting down.
TGTGGATTCAACCATTTTATGAAAATCGCTAACAAGGTGGGACTTCATCTAGAAAGTTGCTGGAGTTCCATGTCGTACCTCAATGAATGGAGAAGGTTGTGTCTGAGGTTCACTACTAGGCTCATCGAGTGACTTGGGATTAGTGATGAACTTAGGGGAAATCGGGGTTGGTTCTGTCACTGGGACAAAATAGGCCAACGTAGGACAACCCTTTGAAGAAGGTGGGCTCCTCTTATGTCCTCCATTATTGGAGGGACCACTCTCCACCTTCAGCTTCGTCAGGGATATGAACTCCCCACAGATGAGGCAAGAGGTGTAGAGGAAGAGGAGGATGAGTAAACTATAGAAAATACTACTGAAGTGTTCAACATATCCACAGGCTTAGGGAAAGGCGAGACATCTGAAAGGGACATGAATAAGGGTGGTTCCCTGAAAGGAGCGATAAACACCTGCACCTTTCTAGAGTCGAGCACACTCACAACAGGATCCAAAAGTGATATGAAGGTTGGTTGAATGGAAGCAGAGGGAGGAGATAGGAGGACGTAGTAGGAGGCCCTAAGCAGGGGTGGTCATCTCCTCTTCTTTCACCTATAAGGCAGCCTACTTAACTGTGAGAATCTTTCACCGATGCTTGTGTTCACTCGCAAGGAGGTTTTTGTGGTTCTTTGAGCTAGAGACTAGAGGTTGCAAAGGAATGGATGGCTCTTGCTTAGCCATGGGAGTTTCCACTTCAACTATTTCAAGTGGTGGGATAGGATCCTGAATGGAAGTAGGAGGAAGAGATCTAGAAATGACAAGGGGAGTTAGCTCCAATTCCTCGGCAGCGGGCCTCTTCTTGTTTACTGCTTTGGGAGTAGAAATAGTGGGAGGTTGTGGACGTAGGGACATGGAGGATTCCTCATGAGGACCTATCTTCCTACCATACCGAACATGCCTAAGCTCGAGCGTGGGACACTTAGGCTTTCACCAAGCGGGCACCATAGGATTCTCTCGAAAATGCAGAATAGAATCTAATGGCACAACAACAAGGTGGGAGGGAGCATTAGGCTGAACAGTAGAAGAGGAAGAAGGAGGATCTCGGGATCGCTTCTCTTCTTCCCTTCTACATGCCTTGGCGGCATCACTGTGAGATTTTAAGCAAGCCCTATGTGAAATAGCATAAGACAATGGAGGGTATCTCACTCTTGGCATTAAGTACCTGCTCTTGTAATTTTGATAAGTCTGGTACAAGAGGTCCTTTCTAGGTAGGAGAGGACAAACGAGAATATGCCAAGTGTAATCTAAGGACTAACTACCACGTGCGACTAGTGACTTCTAGCCAGTGTCGTGGATCACATGTATAGAACCCTCATGAATTAATTTCAAATAACACTATAAAATAGTAAAGAGCTACTCAACCAAATCACAAAGGAGAGGAGCGAAAAATTACCACCTCCACCAAGAGCTCACTAGCTGAGGGAGGAGAAAGAAGGCTTGGAAATTCATAACAACCTCAACTACAATGAAGGGACGTCTCACAAAACCTCAAGCCCACGCTGCAATGCCTTGCTTTGCACTTGCTTTGCAGAGTTGACAGAGTGTTGTTGCTATAATGGAGTGTTGAAGTGCCACTTGAGAATGGAGAGAATGCTAGAAAAATGCTTGAGAGTGTGAGAGAAAGATGGATTGAATTTTTACATGTCCTCTTGAAGTGAGAATGAGTGAATTTAAAGGAGAAGGAAGAATCTACCGTTTTCTGGGTCGGTTGGTTGAAGAGGGACATTACAAATCAACTCCAATCGAAAGTGTAACTCCTCTGCCAACTTCAGACGTCGGAATCTGTCAAGGATGTAAGCACGTTGTGCGGATATTTGCATGTCGTTTGTGCCTCCCTAAAAAATATTCTCCTACTAACACAAAGGACAAATGCAAAATGGAAGGAAGGAAGCTTGCTGATGTGGAATTTCGACTTCGGATTTGGTTTTCTAAGGCGAGCATGTGTAAAAGGGGAATTTGCATAAGGGGTGCAAATTTTCTCCTATATAGGCACAAAGGCATCCAAATGCATTATTGAGCTAGGCATAGTAGCCCCATCAACAACCAAGATAGAAGGTCCCTTCACATTATTGTTTATTGATGATGCTATTATTTCTACATTTATTATGATTCTTTCATTTGAATATGATTTTTTATTTTGCATGTACTACCTTTCATGTTAAAACATATTTATATATCACTATTATACAATATAAATCACCACCATTTGTTTTCAAGTGAAGTGTATGAATTATAAATTAGATATTAGTTTATCTATGTTATTCACAATTTAGTAATATATGATAATACCTTCACACCTATATGTGAAATAATAGTTTTCAATTTTTTAATTGATGATTTCTTTTATCTTAAGTATATATGAATATATACAAATATTCTTAATATAATTTTTTTTTTTCATATATTAAATTATAAAAAAAATGATTGTAAACATTTTAATATAACAATAAAATAATTAATAATATGAATAGCATTTACAATCTTGTATATTAATAAAAAATGAAATTTTATGTTCAAAAATATATAACATATTATCCTATATTTAAAACTAACATTTATCAAAAATTAAATAAAATAATTAATATTTGCACAACAGGAATAATACCTTGTATTGTTTAACAACTAATTAAATATACTTCAAAATATAATTTACGCTGAAGGCATATCCACTATGAAATGACGCAAACAAAGTTGCTACATCTACGGCTGAAGCAATCTCAGAGACGATTTTGAACACCCCAACCGTCCATCATTCTTCATTTCCTTTTCTCATTACTTGCGTTTACAACACTTACATCCAAGAGACTTGGATATGATCTAATACATACTCCCTTGTGTCAATTTCAGTAGATATTTATGCCTTGCATCAATTTCAGTAGATATCTTTGTGGGCTTATCCCTCCTAACACTGACCTTGAAGATGTGTGGCCTAAACTGCAAGCCCATGCCCAAAAACCTCGATATGCTTGTCCTTGTAGAGTGTTCAGGAAGGCTTTCCATGGTAGGGCATGTTGTCAAGATAATCTGTCTGGGGGCGTCAGAATTTGGGAACTATCTGAAAATGCCATGGCTATATTCCAAGTTTGGTGTTAATTCTCATATATCTCAATAGCTTTGTTTTTCCCACAGCCAATACCAATGTTCAAGAAATGTGGTCAATTTTTGTGTCATAGAGGTGAAACTGACAAATTTTTACAATCTCTAAATCAACGAAACCTTATTATCATTAGATATTGTTGTAGCCTCCACTTAATCTGTTTGCACCTTTATCTCTTTGACCTCTATTTCCTCAACAAATTATGACAACACCATATCTCCAAATTCCATAGTTAGAAAAAGATGCAGAGGTCAAACGCTCAAATGCTCATTTGACAAAGCCAACACAACATTGAAATGAAATCCTTGCAAATTGAGGCCCTTGACTGTGGAGCTCCATTCAAACCCATGGCATAATCTCCCAAGATTGTTATAATAAACCTTTAACATAACTTGATTAGAGAGGAAAAGATAGTGTCCATCCAACTGCTTGTCTCAAACTCTACCCTTCCAATGAGGATCATGGCTAGAATTCTTCTTCCTCGCCATTAAATTGAAAAGCCACCATAAAACAAGTAGCCAAAATCTCCATACCAATGTCAACCACAAACATAATCTTAATAGATACAACCACCCCATCTTAAGTAATAAAATTTCTCAATGCAGCTTGGACAGGGCAATAAGAGGATTTAAATCATCCCATGAACCATAGAACACCAAAACTGTATAATGAAGTTTTAATCCTTCAATAAACTCCTACCAACATTTGAAAAAGAAGGAATGAGGCCCCATAATAAAATAATTAGAGAGATAAACTAGCATACGTTGTGTAAATCTTGGGTTTTCTACAAGTGCTAGACAAAAGCTATTAGATGAGTAAAGTTTCAATATTTTGTGTAAATCCTTTCTGCAAGTGCAAGACACAAGCTATTAGATGAGTAAAGTTTCAGTATTTTCCTACAAAATGTATGTGATTAAATTCTCCTTTGATATTGATATGTATGAGATAAACTAGCATACATTTTGTATAAATCTTATGTTTTCTGCAAGTGCAAGATACAAGCTATTAGATGAGTAAAGTTTTAGTATTTTCTTACAAAATCGATGTGAAAAAATTATCTCTTGATATTGATATGTATGTAATAGATCTCATGACATGTTTTCTGGCAACTATTAAATATATTTTGATGACTTTATTTTCTGAGATATGCACAAAAGGTCTTATAACTGTGTGAAGCTTTACAGGGTTGTCTATTAAATGTTATTTATTCAAGTTCTCATAACTGTGCAAAGATGATATTTTGAACGCTTAAGAAATTGAATTATAGTTTACAATATTTTTTTTGTTTGGCAGGTGCCAAGGAATGTTTCTACAAGGGAACAACTGAAAAATGAATATATTCATGCAATTTTTTGTTTCTCTATGCTCATTTGGTAGTGTGATTTGATTGGCTTTTTCTCCTTGTCTTCAAATCATTCTCACCAATAGCACTTAGAGGGTGCAATAGGTGGAAAAGAAAACAATAATGTTAATTTTTTTTTTCCAAGAAGCTGTGTGGACTAAACTGCAGGCCCCCATGCCCAAAAACCTTGATATGCCAGTCCTTGTAGAGTGTCTGAGAAGGATTTTCATGGTAGGGCATGTTGTCAAGATAAATTTGTCAGGGAGAGTCATAATTTGGGAGCTATCTGAAAATGCCATGGCCTTGAAACAATTTATCAAAATGAAGGACAAGGCATTTGAGGAATTGTACACAGATAAGGGTGGTGAATTGTATTTCACTGTAGTCGGTCTTGGAATTTCATTTACTTTTCCATTTACCAAAGCACCCAAATGCTTTCCGTAGATATTCACTCTAGATTGTGGTTTTTTTTGCCACGTTATCCTGCAACTAGAGCATCTCAAGGTAAACATTTTTTGTGTTACCCATTTACCCCAAATTTGTACACATCTGTTTCTAGAAAGGAGTCTTCAAATATTACCCATTATGTATTAGTTCCTTATGCTTTATTTAGAGCCATCAACTCCTTGGATCACTCCCAAAGACCATGTTAGAGATTCTATGGAATAAGTTCCATACTTCGTAAGGTAAACTTTTCCTGCAAAATTTGGCCTGGAGTTTGGATATTATCCATTTAGTTTTGGGGTTCTATTTATTCAAAATCCTGGATAGTATCAATGTCTTTCTCATGTTTTTAGTCTGATCACTGCATTTTCCTTATCTTTAAAATATGCATATGATTTTCCTGATAATAACAAGATGGATTTCCATTATTTGAGTTTTTAATTCTATTTGTGTCTTTCACAAATATGATTTTTTTTAATTGTAAGAACAAGTTTGAGATCTTTAAATTTCAAGAACATAAATTTTAATGTCTATCATGAAGCTCTTGTCATTCTGTGATTGGGAGATACCCTCAGATGGATGATTTATTTGTACTTATCTTGATTAGTAGACCAATTTTGAAATGCTACATAATACTTGCCCATTTGAACTAATGAAAGGTAGACAGATGATACCTGCTTATGAAGGTATTAATACATAATTGTGTCAGCAACCACCTGCTAGAAATATGTTTTTAGTGTTTAGCTATTTTTTTAATTAGATGGATGGGAGCAATTTTGAAAAAAACTCTCATCTGCATTCCTTAGTTGTACATAAATTCAACTTAAGCAGTTAGTTATATGATTAGCTGCCAATTTTCCAAATTCAAAATACTACACATTAGTCTTTTCTATTTCGAACAGGGTAATGATATAAAAAAATAAAAAAATGTGATAAAGATTTGCATATTCAAGATCAACTTTCAAATTCACAACACCAGGCACTTTCTATCTTTAGATTTAGGATTTCATTTCCACATAGCAGGCAGATTGCTCAGGAAATAGATCATTCTGTTAACTGCTAAGTCTTGAGGAAAGTTGGGAGATGCAAAGATAGCAGGATTTTGTATATTTGTAGAATATAATGTACACATATTTGACGTAGGAAGATTATACTAATAATTTTACACTTCCTTTTGGGAGAATAAGGTGAAATCAATTGCATTGATTAATGTCAATGCAAGAAAGTTAAATCTTGTCAAACTTTCAAATGGATGACAAATTCTCCCCTTTTTATCATTATTTTTAGATAATCTTTTTTCTTTTGTAGATTGTTACAAAATTTGAGATTTATCTATGTGGACAACTTTCATATAGTTACTGAACAACAAATGCATGTACCTTGAATGCCCTAAGGCACTCTTGTTTGTTGTTCAGATAGTCTTTAAATTATTTGTAGCTTATGGTTTATCGTCTACCTATGCAAGCAACAAATGCAATAAATTATACTAAAATAAATCTTTTCTAAGCTTTTCATTTAGATTATGATAGGAACTTATGGTCACTAATAGTAACATACAATTTTATGAAACCAAATTTATGTCCTCCCACTCGACCAAGCTACAGTTCCATATGTAAGTTAAGCAAATCTAGTTGTGGAGTACCTAGTAACTAAGTAAGTTTCACATGCACATTCCCTAGAAACAAATTAAGATGAAACTTGATATCGAGTTCAAGCTCGAAGGGAAGATCTCGGTACAGAGACAAAGGTACTTCTAACATCTTAAAACTTTAAGACATTGTGCATGTGATCTCTATAAAATATGGATATTGAGTACCTTTAAAATCCACAAATGTGTACCCTGGTGAAGTTTATATGTTTCAGAGAGTATTCTTGGATACGAGAAGTTTTGCAAAGTGTCTTAGTTGGGGGATGTCAAAAAATAATGCCTAATTTGATTATTCTGGATTCCAACAAATAAATAAATAAGAGATTTAGAGGGTATGCAAAACATGTCAGTAGGGTTCTGAAAAAGGGGTTTCTATGATTAAAGAAAACTATAGGTTTAGGAAGCATAGAGTTGTGAGAAAAAAAAGGGTTGAAGTCGAAACTTCCCTAGTAGACATGCATGCAAAAAATGGAAGCATTAACAAGGCATGTGAACTGTTTGATAGAATACTTGAAAAAGATGCCATTTCATGGACTGCAATAATTTCTAGGCTAACTTCCATATTCCTTCGCTCTGGTAAAGATGTCTGCAAAATGTGGAATCATAGAAAAGGCACGTGAGTTGTTTGACAGAATGCCTCAAATAGAGGTTTTCTCATGGAATGCAATGATTGCAGGATCTGCAAAAAATGGATTTTTTGAAAAATATTTGTATCTTTAACTTCTATAACAGACAAAATTTATCCTAGCCCATTGAATCGCATGAGCCATGAGCTCTTCCAACATAGACTTCCAATCTTCAGATAGAAACTTCGCAAGCTCATCTCTATGAAGCTTCACACAAGTGTGTGATTCGTCTTGCCTTTGCCAAACTCTCATTTCCTGAAATCTCTATTGAAAAAGGCTCTTTCTTGTCTGAAGAGCCCCAAGCAATTGCCTTGAGACTCTGCTCCATCATCTCCTATCATACATTGTAGTCTTGATCCTTTCAACAGATGAAAGACGAAGAAGGTCACAAATGGGTCTACTAGCTTCTCCGAAAATGTCACAACCATCTTGAAAGATAGGATTGTGGAGAGACCTCATCGAGCACTCTATTATCTCCCTTGAAATCCTCCATGAATTAATATGCATGCATCGCCTATTTGAAGCATGTGTCTTGCAAGAGCAGTCTGCACAACACCTATACTCTCTCAAAATCTACATGGTATGAAGCAAAGACTAAAGGGCTACCAACGCACAATTATTGTTATTGTTGTTATCAATCATGCCAATTGTAATTAATGCATTATGCTCGATAATGTGGTCATTAGAGATTTTTAATGTCTTATACTCGACAATGTCATCATTAGAGATTTTTTTAGTAATGATTGGTCACAAAAGTTTTATTTTATATAACTAATATTAAGTGAGGTCCTTCACACATTGGATAATATTGGTGAGATATTTCATAATTATTTTTTTCTTTTATGATATATAAATAAACAAGGGGTTCAGGTTTAGGTGTTAATGGAATTATTATTATAATATCATATTTTATTTACAAATAATAAAAGTTAGATTTTCAATTTGTAGAGTAATGTATTATAAGAATTGTATATTATAATTTTAAATACATATAATAAGACAAATTGAATATGTAGTGTATCCATAGCTAATTCAATGGAAGCTACTTTGATATTACACCATACAATTATTCAGTGTAACCCATTGCACACCTAAAGTGCAATAGCTAGTTATAATAAGAGACCACATATGGTAATGGAGTTGATTTTATTTGGAGAAAACACACATATATAGTGTGTTTGAAGACAAAAAATATAAAAACATACGTACTAAAATAATAGACTTTAGCACCCTTTTGGCTCGGAAATGTAGACTGGGGCCCGGTGTCATTTGCATTTCTTAAACACAATAAATGAATATTGACTTTTCCTGCCTTGATCATCGTCCATGCTTATCTGACATCTCTCAATGGACCCTCTGAAGAAATTGCTGTAACAGGTGGAGAGGGGTAAAGATCCTGAGAAGTACTATCCCATGTGGTTGGCAGGGCGTAATAATTTAGCCTTACTTGTGTTGGATCACCTCTGTGCTCTACAAGACTCACATCTCTATGAAGCCCTAGCTGTCTTGTAGCAACTCTTATCCAAGCAAGTTCTTCCACCACCTCTCTCATGGAGGGCCTTGCTCTCACTTTCACTTGCAAACATGCTTTTGCTAATCTTGCGATATTCTCCATCTGCGCTTGGTTTTCCTCATTCACGACTTCAGGATCTAATAAATCAGTAAGGCTGTTCTCATTAACTGCGGACAGGAAATGGTCATACAAGGCGCACATAGATCCCTGTATAGACAGCAAGGGCGTAAGACCAGTAAGAAGCTCCAACAGAACTACTCCGAAGCTGTAAACGTCACTCTTGTCTGTAAACTGGTTGCTCCTCACGAACTCAGGATCCACATAACCTCGAGTACCCACTGCCATGGTGCTCAGATGCATTTCTTCGGAAGGTCTTAAACGAGAAAGACCAAAGTCTGCTACTTTTGGAGTGAACGTGTCGTCCAACAAAATATTTGAGGATTTTATGTCGCGATGGAAAATAGGCTGAGAAGCTTGAAGATGCATATATGATATCGCCTCTGCAGTTTCGATGGCAATCTGCCGCCTTGTTTGCCATGACAACCGCCTCTCGCCCGAATGTAGATGTTGATAAACTGTCCCGTTTGCCACGAATTCGTATACAAGCAATGGAAATTGAGTTTCCATGCAGCAACCGAGCAATTTGACTACATTCCTATGATTTATATGGGACAGAATTATAATTTCATTGATAAATTCATCCGAAATTGACTTGGGTTTTTTAATTGCCACAGGCGTGCCGTCGAGGAGAACTCCTTTGTACACGGTTGCGAAGCCACCTCTCCCCAATTCTGTTGAATAATTCGTGGAAGCTATTTGCAGCTCTGTTTCAGAAAATATTCTCAGGCCTTTTCTTCCTCCCATGGAAGCGATGCGTTCCTGCAACAGTAACCCGCCATTCTGCCGGAAATTCCTGTCTTTTGCATGTTTCAAACGACGCCTCCTCAGACACCAAAAGAGTCCAGAAGCTCCCAGAGAAACTACCACGAATGAAGAAACAGACCCTGTGCTCGTCAAACAGAGAAGATTTTATTCACTATGCTGTCTGAAATGTAAGGAAAAAGAATATACAGAGACACGCCGTCTACTCACCAATGATTCCAGATTTGAGGGAGTTTCTGGATACTGGGGATAGACATTTTGTCCCGTTTTGAAAGCCATCTCCCACATAACCCTTTGCACATGAACAATTGTAGGAACCTGTGAAATTAAGGCATATTCCTCCTTCCTCTCCTCCAACGCAAATATTCAACTTTTTATCACTGCACTCGTCTATGTCTGAAGAGTAAAAATCACTATCTTGAGATTTTCAAGAGCAATGATTATAAACCTGAAAGCATAATTGTTCCAATTAGGAAAAGTGCAGAGATAATACCTGTGCAGTCTGTGCCATTAGAGTAACCATTTCCTTCATACCCAGGATGACATTTGCATACGTGCCCTTCGCCTGAAGGGGAGTCAATGCATTCTGCGTTGGAGGAGCAAGAATAATTGGCAGTTGGTTTAGCCGTTTTGCAATTCTGAAGGCCGATACCCCAGTTAAGGCGGAGACCGTAGTCAGCCTTCCTGCCATCTCCCCAAAAGAGGCTTGTTTGATTGTCGTAAACGGTGAAGGTGGACGGGTCCAGTACGGTGGAGAAGCCGCACATGAGATCACTGACGTTGGTAGCAGAATTGGGCAAACTAAACACACCTCCGCCAGTGAAATTGAATAAATTCGAATTATCTGGAACGCTAACTTCACAGCAGCCATAGAGGCAGTATGGTGGATCACGTTGAGGTCTACAGAGCGACACGCACCTAACATCGCCCAAACTCCCGTATGCATAAGTACCGAACGTGTTGCAGCCAATAACCACGAATTTATTAGACATGGAAATGGTGAAAGGCCCACCATTAGGTGGCTGAAAGAAGCTTGACGCACTGCTGTTCGCCTCACACGACTGGACTTTCAGAGAAGTCGAATTTATGATGAGGTAACCTGTATAATCGATCTCCATAATCTTATAATAGTAACCTGGAAGATAATCGTCAGTATAATTACCTAGATAGGCCTCAAAGAATGGAGCCATCATCCCAGTATCGTCGTCCTTCATGCATGTGATCTGAAAACCGGGGTACCCACATTGAGAATTGTTAATCCAAAACGGGTAACTCACATTCATAGACCCACAGACTTCAGGATCACATTTAGCGGCAGTAAACCCCACCAAACAGATACAAATTAAAAATCGAGAAACAAACCCCCAATACATCTGCATTTGCCACAACATTTTTCGTTTTTCGCAGATGAGTTGTGCTGACTAGTATATAAAAACCAAACTGCTACTCAATTGTAACAACAAAAGAAAAGATGGTGACAAACTAAAAGGCTGTGGGAGTTAAGTAGCAGGTTTCATGGTTGACTGGACTTTATGAAATACTTACGTTTCAAGAGTGGACCTATTCCACGCATTGTTGCACGCGCGTCCAAAATATTGCAAATAATTAAAATCTGTGCAACGCTTCAAATTAGATAAGACAATAGTCTTGACGGAGTCTTTTTAATTAAATCCTCGGTATCATCCTTGGTAGCATTGACAATGTCGTCTTCAGCTTTGGAGATATCATGGACGTCAGTAATATAAGCACGTAGTAATTTTTTATTTTATTTTTAACTGAGAAAGAGACAACCTTATATCATATGGTTAGGTAATAAGTTCTCGTTTTTAAGTCTTTTATCAAATATTAGTCCACTCTCTCTAAGTTTGGTCCGGAAAAGGCACGAGGAAAGTTTATAAAAGAAATACAAAACTTGCGTGATACTCTATTCTAATGCGATTTCATGTCCGACATTTCTTTTAGGTGCACATTTGATTGTATATATCAATCAAATGAAAATTAAAATTTTGTTATATTTGGAGTTTAGTTAATTAACAAATGATCAAATGTACATTTACAATGTTCAATAGAAAAAAATTAAATTAATTAGATTTTTAATTGTTAATTTCAATAATTTGATTTAAGAAAACATTTAATTATTTTAAAATATTAAAAATAAATATTTTAAAATATTTTAGTCAAAGAGAATCTGAGGTTTATAAATTGAGAAATTTAATTTTGTTTTATTTTTTATTTTTAAATTATGATGATAAAATACTTGTTATATCTATAGTTGGTATGATTAAGTCAAGATAATTTAGATTTCACAAAAATATTAAAAAATTATAAAAAATATATACATTAGGATATTCAAAGTGTTTAGAATGTAAACAAATGGAATCTAATTTGTAATTATGTTAATAGTACTATTGAAGAATAGGCTTCTAATATATACATTTTGAAAATGGAATTTCTAAGGAAAATTTGAAGCAAACATTGAAAGTGTCTCGAAGGCCCTTTGTCCCTAATGTTAGTGTCTTAAGTTTAACATAGGGTAATTAGTTTTTCCCGTACTGGGTGGTTGTTCACCCATTGCATTTTTCTTGCCTTTAAAAGGTTGTACAATATGTATTTTACAACATCTCAATCTATTCACTCATTTTTGGTGAAATAGCATATTGATATTGCTTCTCTCTATTCATGAAGGTTTTTTGTTGCAAATGGTGCTCCTAGGAGGTGGTTGACACCAACATTGTATCAGAGCCAACCATTCAGCTCTCCTTCCTTTAAGAGTTTTCATCAAGAGTTGTTTGAGATCCTTTTTCTGCTGGATTTTTTTTTGCATGTGTTTTTTTTTTAAATTTCAAAATTTCCACAATTCTCTATTATTCTTCAAGTTTATTTGCCAGCATATATGCATACTTAAGTGGCATTCGAATCAGATTCTTTTTTTTTGGTTGGGAAGGGGTGTTTCTGGTCAAAGTGTGATAGTGCCTTTGGAGGTCGTGAATTTCAATTTGAAGAGGCTGTAATTTGGAGACGACGTGTGCAAAGTTTGGAAAGCGATGTTTTTGTGAAGCAAACGAGTTTGACCATTTTGTTGTTGGAAGGCTTGATTTCCTCTTGATTGGTTGAGATTTTTTTTGTTGGGAATTTCAAATTTGTAGACCCCACCATGACTTGCACTAGAGGACATGATTTCCTTCATTTGGAGGGCTCAATTTTTATGTCAGTGGTGACACCTTTCTACTAAAGAGGGCACGATTCATCTAGTGACTTGGCTACGATTGGGTCCTAGAAGGGGCACTCTCCATTGCACTCTCCATTATGACTTTGAATCTCCATTGTGAAGTTTCAAAGTTTGATGGTTGGTCATTGATTTCCAAGAGGGTACGATTTGTTTGTTTGAACTCTTCATATTGCTAGTTGGCAGTGGCATTTGATGGGTTCTTCACTGGAGATTGGCCACAAATCTTTTCTTTGGTGCAGTCAAAATTTATACTTTATAAAGTTTGAAGGAAAATATTTATTTAGGGTTTCACTTTGTGCAGCCGAAGTGGTGTGGGCCTTAAATTTTTTGAAGTTATTTTGGGAACATTTATCCCACATTGGCAGCATGGGGTATGTTTTCACTATTTAAATAGCATTGCAGTGTGCTTGGTTGGTGTGAGCAAGTCTCACAGATTGTGAAGAGGTTGTTGCATTAGGGAGACTTGTGCATTTTGTTGGCTTTCATGTTGTGCCAGAATATGCTATAAATAGGTGTACAATTCTTTTGCTCAATTTTTTTCAAATTTAGTCATTTTTTTGGATGTTGGAAACATAAATTTTGAGAGGTTGCATTGGTTGATATTTTTTTGGAGGTTTTAGTTTGGTGTATTTTTTTCCTTTTGTTGTCATGGCTACTCTTGAGTTAGTTGAATTGTTAACCCTCTTATCTACCATACCTGGAAAATGAAAATGCATAGATTTCTCCTATCTAAGGGTTTGTGGCCCACACTAAGTGATAACCAACCCACTCTTACCAAGGAATATGAAATATTTTCCCATAGAAACAAGTGTGATGAAGGTATGGGTCTAAAAATATTGAATGTTTCTGATAGTATTCTTTTTCATATTGATGAGCGTGATACACCCAAGGAGATATGGGATAAGTTGCATAACCTATTTGGTCAGGTCAATGAGTTCTATGCTTTGCAACTAGAGGCAAAATTAACTTCTCTTTCTCCTGATGCATTTCCTTCCATTGATGATTTTTTAGTCAAGTTCAAATATGTGAGATCACAATTGGTGAGATGTGGGAAGAGTAAAACTGATAAGGATGCCATTTTTTTATTCTTTCTAAGTTGAGAGGCCCATTTACAGTATTTTCTTCTACCTTCTACTCCACCATGGATGCTTTGGGAAATGTATTCCAAATGCCTTCTTTTGAGACTTTTTGTGACCATTTGATGAGGGAGCAAGCCAAACTTTCCTAATTAGACAGGGTCTCTATGAATCATGTATTAGTTGCACAAGGATCTCAAAGCAAAGGGAAGAAGAAACCTAAGGCTAAGACAGAGTCCAATGAGTCCTCCACCTCTTCAAAAGAGGATAAGCCTAAGAAGGAGAACTTTAGTTGTGTGTATTGTAAGAAGAAAGGGCATGATGAACACCATTGTTATATGAAGAATATTTATGAGCTTTCATACATTATTCAGAAGAAAAATATTCCATTTCCCTCATCTGTGACTCCTTCTATAACCTCTCCATCTCCATCTGCATCATCATCCAACCCTACACAGTCAAGGAATGCAGGATTTGCAAGTGGTAAAGAAGATAAACTCTGCATGGGTAAAGGACATGCATTGGTAATTTTTGCAGTTCATTTTGGTCATGATAGATGGTTTTTGGATTTAGGAACATCTTGCCACATGGGTTTTTCTCCCTATCCTTTTTTGGGTCTTCATCCTAGGTACTAATAATTCCAAGATTTTGATGGGAGATAGTAAGCTTTTGGATGTTGTAGGGGTAGGCAATGTTGAGATCTAAGTGATGGTTGTTTTAGAGATGTATTGTGTATTCCCGATTTGCACAAAAATCTATTGTCCATCTATCAGATTACTCATGGTAATGTACCAAGACTGTATAGTTCACTGCAAATTCTATTTTCGTTCGAGAGGCTGATACTGGAAAAGTCATTGTTGTTGGTAAAGTTGATCATGACTCTCGCCTCTATGCCTTTTCTCATTTTATTGATGATGATGATTATGATCCTCACAACCCCTTGCTAGTGTTGAAAGAAATTCCTCATGAGAGATTGGTCATTTGAACTTTGGAGTTCTTCAGACCTATGTTGATTCATCTCCTATTATTTCAGAGGTTGGTTCTTTAGCACAGCAAGATGTTTTTTATCCTTCAGATCTTGCTTTATTGGATGGGTATTTGGTAGGCATCTCAGGTTTGTTTGTGGAGTCTCATCTTGCAGACTTGGGAGACATACTTGAGGGTATTTCTCTCCTCTTTGATGGAAATTTCAACATGGTTGTTGATACATCTAGATTATCTTTGGAGATTGACATTGGTGAGCCTTCACTTGATTTGTCACATTTCTTGGTTGTTTTTTATGATGATTATGTGGTGGATTATTCTATTTGGAGACTTCCTTCCTCTTTTTAGTTGGACATGGTGTGGCTTCTTCATCACTTGGTGGACTTGTTTCTTTCTAAGGGGAGAGGAGTTGCTTGTAGGCATTGGATCATCTTTTGTTTTTTAGGCATATTTCATTGGTATTGGAGCTTCTTCATAATGGGGGGATATAATATCTCTTCTTTTTCCTTCCTATGGGGGGATCATTTATTGTATATACCTGATGTATGTAGTCCTTGGGGGGTGTGATCGAGTCCTCCATCCATGCATCATTTTTTAGTCATCCCACAATAATGGGTTACACTTTTTGGCCAAACGTGACATTGAAATCAACATTTTCAAAGAAAACCTCACTTTCTGACACTTATAGTAGGTAAACATTTAGGAATTTGAAAATTATGTAAACTAGTGATTTGTGATATTTTGTCTATAGATTTTAAATGTATTTAAAAAAAAAAATTAAATTAAATTGTAAATTTTTTTGTTTCCTTTGATAACTATTTTTTAATAGTAAACAACATTTTTAAAAATTTGTGTGTACTTCGGCTCGCATAACTTTTTTTCTACTAAGGATAAAATTTTGATTCTTTTGAATTTAGGTTGGTAACACAAGTATCTAGTGATTTCATTTTTCTTCATAGCATTTTGTTAAATATTTTTCTTTTAATTAAGTTTTGAAGTCAAAACATTTATAATTTAGACATAGGTGCACTTCGGCTCACATAACTTTTTTGGTATGTATTGAAATTCAATTTTTATTTTTTTGTTGGAACGAGGACTTCAATACCTAGGGTGTATATATTTTTCAAATTTTTTCCTTAAATTTACTATTTTTCCACAATGAGTTTTCATCAAATTGATGTTCAATGAAAAACCTATGTATAGTAAAACAAAAAACTAAAATAAAAAATAAAAAATATATATATTAAATTTATAGTTGTTGGAAAGCACGTTTCAATCACTACAATCATCCAGCTTGGTTTATCAAGTTGACTCCATTTGCACCTCCTTCCGAAGCCTTGATAGTCAAAAAAATTCATAAATTTTGAAATGGTGGAGGGGAAGGTGAAAAAATGGGGTTCATTAGAACCCCCCTTCTAATGAAAGGGGTTCGAATGAAACCCCTTAATTAGAAGGGGGGTTTGACTATATGGTGCAAGAGGGGGTTCATTAGAAGGGGGGGTACATTAGAAGGGGAGGTTCATTAGAAGGGGGGTGTTTCATTTGAACCTCCTTCATTAGAAGGGATAAACCATTTTAAATTTTTTGATGGGAATTTCTATTTTTTCTTCATTCAAAAAATTGTAATCCACTATTGTGGGTTTACCCTTTTGTTTTATTTTCTCTCTTTTGGAGAGGGGTTTTTTCCCATAGGGTTTTTCTCCTTTTCTCTAGTTGTGAGAGATTTATTTTTGCATTGTAAATGGGTAGCTAACATGGTTATGGAGCCGAGACCCATATTGCATCTTTATTTTTCATATTAATTCTCCCTAATTTTGCACTTAAGGGGGGGTGTTAGTGTGTTAAGTATAACATAAGGTAATTAGTTTTTCCAGTATTGGGTGGTTGTTCACCCATTGCATTTTTCTTTCCTTTAAAAGGATGTACAATATGTATTTTATAGCATCTCAATCTATTCACTCATTTTTGGTGAAATAGAATATTGCTTCTTGTTAGGGTACATAGAATTTACTCGCTTAAGCTTACTTAGGTAGAATAGTTTAATTAATTATTCTGAGTAGTCTTATTTCCCATATGGGGAATTTTTATACCTGTTGCCTCTTTTTTTCCTTTAAAAGGTTGTACCATTGTATATTTTAAGCATCTCATTTTTCACTCTTTTTCTGGTGAAATAGCTTTTGCTCCTCTCATATCTATGAAGGTGTTTTGTTGCAGATGGTGCTCCTGGGAGGTGGATGACACCAACATGGTATCAAAGAAAACCATTATATAATCCTTCCTTTGAGAGTTTTCATTGGAGAGTTTTGAGATCGTTTGTTTTTTTCCAACATTTGAAATGTTTTAAATTTCAAATTTTCCTTATTTTCCTTATTTTTGATTATTTCATTATCTTTTTACTGGTTGTTGAAAGGGGAAGTGATTAAAGTTTGTGAAGGAAGCAATTTTTTGTTGAGATCCGCACCGCTAGACTATATGTAGGCACCTCCCATTAGTTGCTACATTTTCCTTTATCCCCCTTGTCATTTGTTTTGTTGTGAGAAGCCCGATTTGCTAGAAACAAATTTTAGTTTGAGGAGGGGCATCAAATTAATAGAAGAATTTTTTTATTGGAGAGACTGTTCCTTTGCAATTATTCTTCTCTTTCTCTGGTTTGCTTTCATGTGGGTGTTTTTGTAGACACCTTCATGAAACCTCTAGGTTTTTCTGTAAGGTAAGTGCATGGATTTGTGACACAATTTTGGTGCCAAATTGCAATAAAAACCCATAACAAGCCATATTACGCTCGCCAAATTTTCCATTTGGAGAGCACCAAATTTGGCACTCACCAAATAGGCTTGGTAAAACAAAGCCTATTTGGCAAGTGCCAAATTTTTCACTCTCCAAATGACTTTAACATTTGGTGAGTGCCGAATTTGGCACTTGCCAAATAGGCTTGGTAATACAAAGCGTATTTGGCAAGTGCAAAATTTGGCGCTCTCTAAATGGCTTTACCATTTGGCAAGCACCAAATGGCTTGATTTTTGCAATGAATGTTTGTGAACTCTTTCTTCTTCTCTTTCTCTACCAGAGAGACTATATACATGAAATAAACAGTTAAGTATAAGTTGACATTTACATATGGACATTTACTTTCTTATACTCTAAGTTACATTTCATGTATATAGTTTTAGGATGTTTGAGAGTGGTTTTGGATCTCTAGGAGTTATAATGCAAATTCTTGTTTTTGGAATATCTTAAAAAATTCAGACTTAGTCAAATTTCAGTAATCAGCATGTTAAATTTTAGTAATTAGGAGGTCAAATTTTAGTAATAAGGAGGAAATTTTTTAGTAGTTAGCAAGTTGTATCATCTTTCTCTCTCAATCTCTCCTTCTCTCTACTCTCTTTCTCTCTAATCCCTCTCTCTCCCTTCCTCCCTTTCTCCCCTCTCTCTCTCTCTCTCTCACACCCCTCTATCTCCTCCCTACATCTATCTCCCTCCCTCCCCTCTCTAGTTCTCTCTATCTCTTCTCTCTCTACATCTCCTTCCCTCTCTACTTATCTTTATCTCCCCCATCTCTCTCTCTTTACCTACCTCTCCATCCATCACTTTGTATGTCACCTATGTCTCCCTCCCTACCTCTTTCCCTCTCTACTCTATATCTCTCCTCTCCCTCCCTCTACCTACATCTCTCTCACTCTCTATCCCTCTCTTCCCCTTCCTCTCTAAATCTCTTCTCTCTATCTCATAATTCTCTCTCCCTCCCTCTCAATCTCTCCTCTCTATCTCACCACTCTCTCTATCTCTCTCTCTTTCTCACACAAACCTCTATCTCCCTCCCTAACACTCCCTCCCTCCCTCCTTCCCTCTCTACTTCTCTCTATCTCTCCTCTCCCTCCCCTCCCCTCTCTTTCACTGTCCCAATCTCTCTCCTACCTTATTTCATCCCTCTCCTCCCCCCTTCTTTCTCCCTGTCTGCTCCTTTTTCTCATCTCACCATTCTCTCTCACTCCACACACACCCTCGTATCTACCTCCCACTCCCTCCGTCCTCCTCCCATCTCCTCTCTATCCTCCTCTCTTTCCCCTCTGAGTACCCACCTCCCTCCACTCTCTCTCCCAAACCCCTCTCTATCTCACCTATGTCCCCCTTCCCTACCTCTTTCCCTCTACTCTCTATTCTCCTCCTCACCTATCTCTTGTCCTCTCCATCCCTCTCTTTCTCTCACTCTCCTTCTCTCTGCACCATTATCTACTCACACTTCTCACTCCCCTCCCCACCACTCACTGTCTCACTCCCACTTTCCCTCCTTCCATCCCCACCCCATCCTAAATCATGATTCTCTCATCCCACTTCTCCCCTCTTTCCCTCTCCTCATTCCCACCTTATCCCTTTCACTTTCCATCCTCCAACCCCTCTCTCTTTATCTCTCTTTCTCTATTCTTTTCCTCTCACTGACCCCACCACTCTCCTCAATCTCACTCTCCCTCCTTCCCTCTCTCCCTCATATCCCTCCCTCTCTCCTTCCCTCTCTACCTACCTCTCCCTCCACTACCTACCACTCTCTCTACCTCTCTCTCTCCTTCCCCCCTCTTTCTATCTTACTCTCGCCTTCCCTCTTTACTCTCTATCTCTCCTCCCTTCCCTCTCTACTCTCTTTCTCTCTCCCCCTTCCTCTCTCCCCTCATTTTCTCCCTCTAAATGTATGTCCCTCTCCAACACACTCACATTTATCTCCTCCTTTCCTCTCCATCCATCCCTCCATTCTCTACTTCTCTCTATCTATCATCTCTCTCTACATATCCTTCCCTCTCTATTTATCTTTATCTCCCCTCTCCCCCTCTTTACCCACCTTTTCCTCCATCACTCTATATCTCAACTGTGTCTCCTCCCTACCTCTTTCTCTCTCTACTCTCTATCTCTCCTCTCCCTCCCTCTACCTCTCTTTCTATCTACCCCTTCCCTCTCTATTCTCATTCTCTCTCTCCCCCTCCCCCCCTCTCTCTCTCTCTCACACACACAC
>VDFB02086081.1:133724141-134087857 GCA_007258455.2 Sequoia sempervirens | reverse complement strand
GGGTTTAGGATTTAAGGATTAAGGGTTTAGAGTTTAGCATTAAGGGTAGAGGGGAGAGAGATAGAGGGAGTGACTGAGAGAGAGAGAGACCTGGGAGAGAGAGAGTGGGTAGGATAGAGATAGTTGAGAGAGAGAGGGAGGGAGTGGGAGAGAGATAGAGGGGGGAGGGTTAAGTGTAGAGGGAAGGGGATTTAAGTGTTTAGGGTTTAAGGGTTAAGGTTTAGAGTTTAGGATTAACGGTAGAGGGTTAAGGGTTTAATGTTTTAGGGTTTAAGGGTTAAGAGTTTAGGGTTTAAGAGTTAATGGTTTAGGGTTTAGGGTTAAGGGTTAAGGGTAGAGAGGAGAGAGATATAGGGAGTGATTGAGAGAGAGAGCTTAAGACCTAAGAGAGGGAGAAGGGGGTAGCAGGGAGAGACTTGAGAGAGAGGGAGAGAGATATGATGAGAATAGGAATTCCCTTGTTTTTACCTATTTTTACCTATTCTTTTCCCTTTTTCCCTTTATTTTTGTCCACCTTCCTATCACCAATTGATGAAGGAACTCTAATTTTTAACAAAAAGTAAAAAGAAGATTAGGATTGAAAATAATATTGAAATCTATAGAGATACTAATTGTTTTGTGGTCCAAATGGTAGGAGATGAATGAAAGGGGTGATGCAGTTGTCAAGTTACATGTAGTGAAGAGGCGAGGATGAGATAAAAGTAGATTCAAAGTCATTTTGTTTTGTTCTTAAAAGAAATTTTCTATTAAACTAATAGTTGTAGCTACTATTGTTTTTATTAGACTATACTTCGTTAAAAGGGTCTTTGGCCAACAACCATTTTGTAATATATCAATTTTAGCTATGGTTTGTTGGCCATCGACCATAACAAACCAAGGGTAGACTATTATATCATTTTGGTATAAATATGTGTGTGTTTCAAAGACTAGATAGACTTTGGATATATTAAATAAATATTGTCATTTTAATCTACAATTATTATTTTGTGCATTCGTATTATGCATGATTAAGATTATGTAAACCTAGCACTCTTTGTGTTGCTTGGTGACTGAGGAGGCAGGGCCCACTGCTCGTGTTATGAGGTGATCTCTTTCTTAGTGATGTGGTGATTTTTATATGTGTGATGTTCTTTGTGCATTTCTTTATGGTGTGATCCGTGTTTACCTAAATGTTAGTTTATAGTAGTAATTCTATTATTGTCTGTGTGTTTTCAGAATTGAATACAAATTACTTCATGGGATATATTCATTTAGGATATTTAATTTGGATCTTAGTCTGATGTTTCATTTATGTTAGTTTTGATCTCGGGTTGCAATATACAAAAGTTAGTTTAATCTGAGACTAGATTTTTGGTTTATAAATCAATTTGTGTTTCAAGCATTTAGTTGGTTTATGAATGTCTTTGGAATCTTGTTAGTAGTAATTAATTAAAACATTTATTTTGGATATTCTAAAATTTCTATAAGCTATTCATTCTTTTGTCTACACAAACATACACTGATACAGATCCTGCCTCGATTGTGACAAGAAACAAAATTTCTAGTTTAGCCTTTTCAATAAAGAGTGAATCAATTAGGAAGTGTGTTGTGGAATAGTTATTTAAGTTCAAATCTGAATAGATGCATTTCATCCCACTTAACTTACTATCTTCACCCGTCAAGCAAAAAACCTCAATACCTTTCATTAACTTTTACAACCCCTGATTGACATATCTAGGTATAAACTAAGGAAATCCACATGAATCCAATTTAAGTCAAAACAAGGGTTAATCTAAACCACATTTTTACCCAACATTTTTAGCGCCATTTCCGAGGAATTTTTTTAAAGGAATGAAACCATAGTGAGTTAAGTTAGTACTAGTACGTCAAGGGGAAATGTTATACAATTGTCGACCTTGTTAAGGTTAATACTCTTGATTTGTGTTGTTGTAAGTCATTTAGGTGCATGAATCATAGTAGGGATAGTAGAGGAAGATTCGTTAGAAAAGAAAAGGGAAATTGTCCACAACCCAAAAAATCTAAATCAAAAACATCCATTGAGGAAACACAATCCAAAGAATTGCAAAATAGGTCAAAGCCATTCGTTGAAGGAAGTAGCTCAACTCAAAAGAAATTGCAAGCTAAATTACAATCATTAGAGTTACCTGAACCTGATGTTGAGAAGTGTGCCATAGAATCTACTACTGTTGAGACACCTGCAGGCACTCATCCAAGTTCTTCCAAAATATTATGAAGAAAGGTTGAAATTTTTTTTTGGGAATCTTACGAGTCAGAAGTTGGTCCATTCTTAGAAACCCAAGAGCTATTTAGAACCTACTTTACCCCTTGGGAACAAGACATCATGGACCCCAACAACAACAACAATAACAACAATAACAATAACATCATCAACAACAACAATAGCGAATTTCCAACAACAATCTGGTTACCTTTGAGTTTCCAATCACACATCTCGAAGAAGATGCCCCTATGAAGAACATTCCTCATTCTGCTTTTCCTATCTTTCATGGTCTTTCGATTGAGGATCTTGACATGTTTTTGTTTGAATTTGATGTGTTGTGCCAAAACTATGACTACCAAAGTGATGCATAAAAGCTCAAATTGTTGCTAGCCACGTTGAAAGATACAACATTGTGTTGGTTCATGAACCTCAAAAATATCAAGACATGGGAAGTCATGGAGTTATTTTTTATCAAGTACTAGTAGTATTGTAGAAAAAAGGAGGTTTGGGATGAAATATTCCACATGACACAAGAGGAAGATGAGTCCATTAAAGACTACCTCAAACACTTCATGTTTTGTCTTCAACAATCTCTCCAACAAGGGCTAAATGATGATGTTGTTAAAATGTTGTTTCTTTAAAGAGGCATAAGAGATGATACTTTGGAAGCATTAAATTTAATAAGTAAAGGGAACATTTAAAAATGGACTTTGATGACATTTGTGATATTTGCAAGAAATATTCAAGGTCTCAACGTTTGAGAAGGAACTATCCAAGTACGCTTTATGCTCTAGGTAATGCAACAGGTATAATGAAGCATGAAATAGGAAATTTACTTGAGGATCTTAAAACTGATTTATTAAATCATATGGGTAAACAAATAGAAATTCTTTATACCCGTAGGAAGCAAGAGGAAGCCGAAAAGGCTTTGGCTGTGTTTTTTCTGACTTGTCGCAAGAAACATGGTAGTGAGGATTTCCCTTACAATAGGAACATTTCATCCTTAGAAGAAGTCAATAGGAGTTCTACCTTAAGGTATTTTCCTCTAGGTGTGCCTAATATGGAATATTTTGAGGAACATGCCTACTACATGGCCTCTAGGAAACCTTTTCCACCTCGAGTAATGCACCCTAGAATGATGAATGATTATCTTGCTTCAGGACCTAGCCAACCTAATTCATTTTCTAATCAACTTGGATGGTATGGGGGTTAGAAACAACCCTCACCATATCCTCAATGGGTACCACAATACCGATATGCTTCACATCCATGGCAATAGGCTTGGAGGCCACAATCGCCACAACCTTCACCATACCAACAACCATATTTGTCACAAACACAATTTACACCTCCTCCCATGATCAACCCATACCAATAGTCACAACAATTCTTTCTAGATATACCATCATCATCTACTCAACCATCCAATCCAACATAGCCACCGAAGCCTACACCAATGCCAGCCCAACCAAACCCCAATCCCAACAATAAGGCAACACAACCAGTGTATAATAATGAGGGAACATGTTACCCCACTTATCCTGTAAATACAATAGAATTAGATGGGGTTCAATTAAGATCAAGAAAGGCTCCTCATGGGACCACCATTACAAAAATCAATGAGGACTCTAAAGCAAAGCCAGTCAAAGAACCTCCCTTTCTTGAACGATTTTAGTCTGAACCAATATAAAGGGAAGTCTCTCAACCTGAGTTTTATTTTATTAATGTAGAGTTACACAATGTTAATTTATCAAGATTCCTTTATTGCAGGCTATCAAGGACATTCTCGTCTATACAAAAATAGTTCAGGATCTATGTACTCGGAAGTAAAGAAGAAGCAAGACCCGAAGACCATCCATGTTATTGGATAGTTGGTATATCTTATGCTTAGGAACATAACCATTGGGTATGTGTAGGATCATGATGGGCCAAAAAGTGGCAATATGATGGGTATGTGGCTGATGACTATTTTTTTACCCAAAATTGATGAAATGAAAAGGGTTTTTAGAGGAGATTCTCAACTTTCCACCATTATAAATTATGTTTTAATATGAATTTAATAAGTAATTATTATTCATTTTCTATTCAAATTATGACTAAAGTCCTAATTGATAGGCTGATTGAAAAACATCTATAGCTTTGAAACGGTATCACATTTTTTTAATCCAAAACATGCGTAACATTCTATGCTTCCCATACTATAGGATTAAAAAAAGAAAAATTGAATTTCATGAAGTTTTGACCAAGTTAAGGTGGTCAAACATATGAGTTTTTATATTTTTTAAAAATTTGTAGTAAAAATTCATAATTAATTATTTACTTGGAAAAAAATTACAAAAAATAATGCATCACATCAAGGCATGAGTCCTCTACTTATATCTAAAATATTATCATTTTATTGTGGTTAGGGTGGTTAGACACCTACTTCTTATTTTTTCCCTGAAATTTAAGTACCACTACATTGAAATTTCAAAATTTCACCAAATATATTTTTTCTTTTTTAAACAAAACTAGTAGTTTAGAAACTACATTCAATTTGCTACAGATTCTATTGTTACATATTTTTTAAATAATATACACAACTTATTCAAATTTTTATGTCAAGTTTCCTAACTCTGATTTTTTGAATTTTTGCCACTTAAGGGCATGTTTTCTCCATGATGATCCTGCACATATCCCATTCTGAAATACTCAGATCCAAAAAGTCCTATCATTCAGGTATCTATTAGTAAAGTATTCCTAATATCCTAGTTGATTTGGGTGATGCAATTAATTTTATGACAAATGAAACAAAGGAAAGATTGTCACTAGAGGGACTTAGACCTACTCCCACAATTCTTCAAATGGTAGACCAATCTTTGGTTAAACCAGAGGATATGATTGAAGATGTAATCCTTTCTATTGATTCATGGGAATACCCAACTACTTTTATGATTTTGCAACCGAAGATTAAGTTTGGGGGATACCCCTTCATTTTGGGAAGACCTTGGTTGGTGGCTGCAGATGAATTTATCAATTGTTAGTTAGGAAACATGGTCGATTCTAATGGCGAGCACAAGAAATAGTTGACTCTATACCTACTAGTGCAACCCTTGTTGGAGATGGAGGGTCCAATTTGGGTTGATAGTGACTTAGATGAGTCATTTCCAATCTTGACAATTGATAAAGTATTAGATGTTGAAGAACCTACTGAAGAAAGTATTCTTGTTAATTTTCTTCAGAATAGGTATACGTTTAATGAAATTTTTGAATGCATGGTTCTCCATTTAGGTATAAACACTCAATTTCCTTTTGGAAACTTTCCATTGGTAGGTAGCTCATGGTTTGTTCAACATTTTGTCACATTGCATCAATTGCTACCTCATAATTGTTTGTAAAGTTCATTTTTATCTTCTGGAAATTCTAGTGACACAACATCCACTTCCCAAGTACTAGCCATTAATTCACTAGCATAATCAAAAGCTATGGAAATTTTTACTAATCACACACTTAATATTAATCCACAATTAACCACTGAACAAATTCAAGACCTTATTACCATGCTTAGAACAAATAAATATGCATTTGCTTGGGAATACCAAGACATGCGTGGAGTTCATCCTAACTCCTACACCCACCATATTTACATTGAAGAAGGTAGTCATCCAATTAGGAAACCACAGTGGTCAACGACTCAACCTTGTCTTATGTGAAATAGTTAAAGAGTAGTTACAAAAACTGTCAACTGTTGGGTTTATATATCCTATTTTAGATAGTTAGTGGGTCTCTCCTCTAGTTGTGGTTCCCAAGAAAAATGGTAAGTGGAGATATTTTGTCATTTGGTTTATGTAATACCCCTACCACTTTTCAAAGGGTAGTTTTGAAAAATTTTGTGCATGGGTATGTGCAAGATCATGATGGGCCAAAAAGTGGCGATATGATGAGTATGTGTAAGGTATGTGGCTGATGACCATTTTTTTACCCAAAATTGATGAAACGAAAAAAGTTTTCAAAGGAGATTCTCAGCTTTCCACCAATATAAATTATGATTTACTTTGAATTTAATAAATAATTATTATTCATTTTCTATTTGAATTACAACTAAAGTCCTAATTGATAGGATGATTGAAAAACATCTATAGCTTTCAAATGGTATCACATTTTTTGAATTTGAAACATGTGTCACATTCTATCACATTCTATGCTTTGCATAATATAAGATTAAAAAAATGAATTTCATGAAGTTTTGACTAAGTTAAGGTGGTCAGACATATGAGTTTTTATATTTTTTAAAAGTTGTAATAAAAAAATCATAATTAATTATTTACTAGGAAAAAAATTACAAAAAAATATGCATCACATCGGGACATGAGTCCTCTACTTATATCTAAAATATTATAAAAAAATAGTATCTCTTTATTGTGGTTGGGATGGTCAAAAAGACACCTACTTCTTCTTTTTTCCCTAAAATTTAAGTACTACTGCATTGAAATCTCAAATTTTCACCAAATAGTTTTTTTTTTTTAATAAACCTAGTAGTTTAGAAACTTCATTCAATTTGATATAGATTCTATTCGTACATATTTTTGAAATAATATAGATAACTTATTCAAATTTTTATGTCAAGTTGCCTAACTCTGATTTTTTTGAATTTTTCGCCACTTAAGGGTCTATTTTTTCCATGATGATCCCGCACATACTCGAATCTTGTAAATGATTGTGTTAAGGTGTATATGGATGATTTTACTATCCATGGTAATACTTATGAAGAGGATAAAATGAATTTAGAAAAATTACTTAGGCGTTGTATAGACACTAATTTATCACTAAGTGATGAAAAGTGCCATATGCTTATGACAGGGGGATAGTACTTGGTCATTATATTTTTGCTAAGGAAATTCAAGTCAAAACCAAGAAGATATAGATTATTCCAGACTTTCCTACACCCACTAGCCAAAAGGATGTGCGTAGTTTTCTAGGCCATGCAGGGTACTATAAGAGGTTTATCCAAAACTTTAGTAAGATTGCCTCCCCCCTATTTGCTTTGCTAGCGAATGATGTTGCTTTCCCTTGGACACTAGAATGTCAAGATGCCTTCGAGGATATTAAAACTAAACTTGTAACCACACCAGTACTTCAAGGTCCAAATTGGGAATTACATTTTCATATCCACACTGATGCCTCAAATTCCTCTATAGGAGTTGTCCTCAGACAAAAAGAAAACCTTTTCTACTCCATCTACTACATCAACAAGAAATTCACAGGAGCTGAGGTAAATTATATGGTAAATGAAAAGGAATTTTTAGTTGTTGTTTATGAAATTAATAAATTTCATCATTATATTACTTTATATAAGGTGTTTGTTCACATAGATCATTCAGCAATTCAGTTCTTAATGAATAAACCTGTTGTATCTCGTAGAGTTATTAGATGGTTATTGTTGCTTCAAGAATTTGACATTACTATACTTGATAATCCTGGTTGTAAGAATCTGATTGCATACTTTTTTTCCAGGTTACAACAATCCGGAGATGAGCCAACCCTAGTAGATGATGCTTTCCTAGATGAGCATCTCTTTGTTATATCAACAAAAAGTACCTGGTTCACAGACATTGTAAATTACCTAGTCACATGGGTGATCCCATAATAGTGGTTTACAATTTTTGGCCAAACTGGACACTGAAATTATTATTTTAAACTAAATCTTCACATTTGGGCACCTATAGCGGTTAAACTGTGAGGAATTTGAAGATGGTGCAAACTAGAGTCTCATGAAATTTTATTTGTAGATTCTAAAAATATTTTTTTCAAAATTTTTGGAATCATATTGCACTTCTTTTTCCATCTCCCATGAAAATTGATTTTTTTTAGAAAACAACATTTTTAAAAAGTGACGCACACCATATAACGCATAACTTTTTTACCATGAAGGATAAAATTCTAATTCTTTTAAAATTTAGATTTGTAACTCTGATATCTAGTGCTTCCACTTGGTTAGATAGCTTTTTATTGAATATTTTTTCCTTAATCAAGTTTCAAAGTCAAACTAGTTACAATTTAGACACAGCGCAACCATATAACACGTCACTTTTTTTGTATATGTCAAAATTTTATTTTATTTTTTTTGTTGGATCAAGGACTTCAATATTTGGTGCACTCATATTTTTCAATTTTTTTTTGATAATCTTCTATTTTTCCACATGTGAAGAACAAAGAAGTTCATTTTCAATGAAAAACCTATGTTTAATAAAACTTAAAAAACAAATACATAACAAAACCTTGAAACATATTAAAATTATATTCATTGGATAGCTTGTTATGAGGAATACCATAATCATTTGATCCCCCAAAAGCTAAATCAAAAGTTATTTTTTATCAGCATTTTGATAGGTGTAAAGGAGATGCGTTTATAGGTATGGTTTAAAACTAGTGAGGTTCTATCCAAGGGGGTTTGATCTAAGATGATTTGATCAAACCCTCTTCAATTGGAATCCTTAAAATGGAAATTTTTAAGGCTTAAATCATTATATTTTCTAAAAATATGTGATTTTAGCTAAAATCAATTCCTCTCAGGAATTGTAAACCACTATTATGACAGCACCCACGTGAAAGTTCCCACCACACTTCTCTCCAAGAGAACTTTAAAAGTTGGTTGGAATGAGTGGAAAATACACATGGATTAATGGATTACTCATTTGTACTTGCATTGACAATATCATGCGGCGATGTGTACCTAAAGACAATTTCTTCAACATACTTTGTGCATTCCACACAGAGCCATGTAAAGGGAACTTCGCTACTTAGAGGACCACTCATAAGATTCTCACTGTAGGTTACTATTGGCCTACAATCCATAAGGATTGTAAGTGATATGTTCATCACTATGATAAAAGCTAGTGTATGGGTTACCCCACACGCTCAGATGAAATTCCCTTGGATCCTTAGTTGTCCATTGAGCCCTTTGAAAAATGAGGGCTTGACTTTGTTGGACCTATTAACCCTCCATCACAAAACAAGGAATACATACTTGTGTGTACATATTATGTCACCAAGTGGGTTGAAGTTGTTGCTTTCAAACATGCAAGGGACACCAAGGTAGCTAATTTCCTATATACTGAGATCTTCACCAGATTTGGTGTTCCTTGAGAGATAGTCATAGATCAAGGCCCACAATTTGCATCTAATCTCATTTCTACTTTGGTTCATGAATACGAGATTCACCATCACAAGTCTTCACCTTATCATCCATAGGCCAACAAAAAAGTTGAAGTCACCAACAGAGAACTCGAGAACATTCTTACCAAGACCTTTTCCCCCCATAAAAGAGACTGGGCCACATAACTTCCTAAAGCCATGTGGACCTACTGCACTACATAGAAAACCACCACTAGTTTGAGGTTAAAACTCTTCGTACAACACTTCAGCTTGGGTTGGATCTTAGTGATGCTTAGAAGAACATAATTTCTCAACTCCATTCTCTTGATGAAATACGACAAGAGGCCCTTTTTCATACAGAGGTCATATAAAAGCAGTGAGCATAGTGGCATGATTGCTTTATCTGATCATAAACATTCCAACCTAGGGATTGGGTGTTACACTATGACTCAATTCCAGGACTTCAAGGGGAAGTTCCATACCTGTTGGCTCAGACCATATGAAATTTAGATAGTCTAGGACAATGGTGTTGTTAGACTATGCACCATGGATTTCAAATGGAGGACTCTTCACATCAACGACCACCGCCTGAAACTTTACAAGTGGCCACTTTCCAAGGAAATATTCTTTTGTGATCCAGAAAATGAACTTACTGTGGCTACTTTCAGCTTCCTCAAAAATTGATTTCTGCCAAAACAAAAAAATTAAAAAAAATTAAAAAAATTGAAAAAGAAAAGAAAAAGAAACTAGCAATAAAAGATCTAACAATGAAAACCTTCAGGCATTGTTGGCCACTTGACGTTTGAAAACCGGCTTCTAGCGGGCATCAATTGTTAAATAATATTATGGGTGAAAATCAGGTTTCCAACACCTCTAGGTGATGGTAGGGTGAAAATCAGGTTACCAGCAGTCTACCACCAGAAAAGAAAAAAAAATTAACAAAAAACCATTAAGAAAATGGGAGAAATACATAGAGAGAAAGGAGAATCCTTCCTATCACTTCTTTTTGAGGAACTACTTCTTCGACTCCTTTCCTATCTTCTTTTTGACATGATCTTGCTTGTTCCTTCTTGTGCTATAATCTACTCTCCATCCTATCGGTGGGCCCTTTCTCCTTGTCATTCCATTTTCCATGTCTTTTCCTAGTACCGTTCCTGCCATCATCATCAATATGTTATTTAGGGCACTGCTACTCTGTTGTCACATCAGCGTGACCCCTTCTCACTTCCTTGTTTGTGATCTTTCCCATTCATGATCACCAGTCACATTGCCTCAGCTTCACCTATGTCATCTTGCTCGTATGGTTGTACATCCACTCCACTAATTTTTTTCCAGATTATCGGTGCCACCTCCACGTTCTTAGTGATTGGTATTGTATCTTTCTTGATTTTCTTTTTCTTTTTATTTAAAATTATTACTTCCTTCATTTATTTGTGTTTCACCACATGGACGGGTTGACCATTCAACTGAGGGGAGGGGAGTTCAATGCTAAGTCAAAATCCTAAAATCCATCTTTCAAGTCATGTCAAATCTTCATGTTATCTTTCAGGTATGTGCAGGATCATGATGGGCCAAAAAGTGGTGATATGATGGGTATGTGTAGGGTATGTGGCTGACGACTTTTTTTTACCCAAAATTGATGAAACAAAAAGGGTGTTTAAAGGATATTCTCAGCTTTCCACCAATATAAATTATGCTTTACTTTGAATTTAATAAATAATTTTATTCATTTTCTATTTGAATTACGGCTAAAGTCCTGATTGATAGGCTGGTTAAAAAAATCTATATCTTTCAAATTGAATCACATTTTTTGAATATGAAACATGCATCACATTCTATGCTTCACATACTATAGGATTAAAAAAAAAAAAATTCATGAAGTTTTGACCAAGTTAAGGTGGTCAGACATATGAGGTTTTATATTTTTTAAAAGTTGTGATAAAAAATCATAATTAATCATTTACTAGGAAAAAAATTACAAAAAAATATGCATCACATTGAGACATGAGTCCTCTACTTATATCTAAAATCTTATAAAAAAATATTATCATTTTATTGTGGTTAGGGTGGTCAAACAGACACCTACTTCTTATTTTTTCTCTGAAATTTAAGTGTCAGTACATTGAATTTTCAAAATTTCACTAAATAGATTTTTTTTAAATAAACCTAGTAGTTTAGAAACTAAATTCAATTTTATATAGATTCTATTCGTACATATTTTTGAAATAATATAGATCTTATTCAAATTTTTACGTCAAGTTGCCTAACTATGATTTTTCTAAATTTTATCACCACTTAAGGGCCCATTTTTTCCATGATGATCCTACACATACCCTTTCACGTAACTTCATTTCATAATAGCCACTATCCAACCATGCCTTTCCATTATTTTTCTTGAATTTTGTTTAGTCCTCACTAAAATTCTGGGTCGGTACCACCTGTAGAAACCATCTTCTGTCCTTGTCATATTTCTCTTAAGTCTGCAAGCCAATTCTCTTTTACAGTCATGGTAGAACCTTATCACCCCCACTTTGAGCCCACTTCTATGCATGAATTAAAAGTTGATGTCACTATATATGAAGTTTCCAAACTAGCTCACTAGGATGTTTATTTTAAAAGGCTACGAGGGTATGATGAGAAGATTGCTCTAGAGTTTTCTCGAGGTTTCTCCCAAAATAAAGCTATTATTTGAGGACTAGAAGTGACCGTCATAGTGGAGGAAATTCTAGACATTTCTAGGTTGCCATTAATAGGGGAAAATTATTTCCCCGGTAAGAAGAAAAAGGTTGTGGACTTGCAGTCCACTCAAAAGAAATTCTTGGAGGGAGGAGAGTCAGTTGAGATGGTAGCTAGGGAGGGTACTAAATTGAACTCCTTACCTAATCATTGGAAATATGTTACAAATTTTATTATTCAATATATTACTTGTGAAGGTAGGTACGTTTACATTTTTTCTCAACATTTCAAGCTATTGTTACATATTTGGAGGGGACTATTGGTTAATGTTCCTTACTTTCTCTTTCATTCTCTACAACAAATGTCTAAGTCAGTACAAAATGGAAAAATTGGTTCTCTATCCCACCATGGTTTAATAAAGTTTTTAGTTATAAGGGAGTTGAATTTTTTATCTTCACCTGGTGATTGGGATTCATTTGTGCATACCCTAGATGAAGATAGTCCTAAATCCTCTACAGAAGTGGAATCTTTTGTAGAGGATTCTGAAGAAGAAACACATTCTGATGAGTCTTCCCTTGAAGCAGAAGAGGAACCTAATAAAAGAAAAGGGACTCCTATTCAATATCCAAAACAAACCCTAATCCCAAACACTAGGATAACCAAGAGTGCACTTAAAATTCTTTTTGATAAGTCCACTGCAAGCTCTAGCAAGAAAACAAAAAATACCCCAAGTGCTGGATGAAGTAGTGAAAAAAGCCAGTTGAATGAACAAACCCCTCCTGAACAAGTCAATGATAGGAAAAGAAAAAGGAAGATTGAAACCCTATCCAAGTTGGAAAACTTGGCCAATGTAGCCAGTGGTCTTGCTAAACCAAAAGATTCTGACCAAGATTTGGAGATATTGTCTGAGGTTACTAAAAAGAAGGGAAAGTTTCACAGGGAATTTTGCACAACTAAAAGGTTAAAAAAAGAACTAGATGACCCTGGCCATACTAGAAATACTTTTGATTCCCCAATAGAATTACCTCAAGAAAATCCTAGGAAAGACCCATTCTCAGAAAAGCATGGGGATGATCAATTGTTGCAATAGGGTCTGAATGAGGAAGAGGAACTTTGGGTTAAGTCTCCTAAGAGTCCATTCATAGAACAAGGTCTGAATAAGAAAATAGAAACAATCCTTTCAAATTTCATTGATGTAGAAGAAAATGTGGGGGACAAAAATGCCTAGATGGATATTTCTGATCAAATGAATAACTCTATAGAAATTCAATCTGAGATTGGGAAAGCTACTGAAGGAAAACTGATAAAATGCCCATCTCTACTATGCCCAAAGAAATAGAATTGAATGTAGAAGCTAAATGGGGTGGTATTCAAATACCTACAATTGACATTACAGAACAAGAACTTTTTGAGTTAGAGGATAAGGTGGAGGAAGAAGAAGAATTTGAAGATGAAGATCCTCATTTGATGAAAGAGGAAATTTTGGGTTTGCAAAAACAATAACCAGGTTAACAAGGAAAAACCAACTCTTACACACCCTGTTACAGGAAGTACATTCTATTACAGACTCATAGACAAAGGAGATCAGTCAACTCAGGGAAGAACTTGAGGGACTCATGGTATGAATAGAATCTCATATATCCATTTAGGAACATAAACAATAGGTGGAAGCAATGTTAAAACTCTAGGTCAAAGAGATCACAAGCACTCTTCAAAACATTTCTGGTTTGTAATCCATATTTCTTTGCATGAGGACACGCAAGCTAGCCAGCTGGGGGGAAATGATGAGCATAGGAATCCCATTCTTTTTACCTATTTTTACCTACTCTTTTACCTTTTTACCTTTATGTTTGTCCACCTTCCTGTCACCAATTGATGAACTCTAATTTTTAGTAAAAAGTGAAAAGAAGATTAGGATTGATAATAATATTAAAATCCATAGAGATACCGATTGTTTTGCAGTCCAAATGGAAAGAGATGAATGAAAGGGGTGATACAGTTGTCAAACATGCAGTGAAGAGGTGAGGATGAGATAAAAGTAGTTTTGAACTCATTTTGTTTTGTTCTTAAAAGACATTTGCTATTATACTAATAGTTGTAGCTATTGTTTTTTTTATTAGACTATACTTGGTTAAAAGGGTCTTTGGCCAGCAACCATTTTGTAATATATCAAATTTAGCTATGGATTTTTGGTCATCAACCATAACAAACCAAGGGTATACTATTATATCATTTTGGTATAATTATGTGTGTCTTTCGAAGACTAGATAGACTTTGGATATATAGAAGAAATATTGTCATATTAATCTACAATTATTATTCTATGCATTTGTATTATGCATGATTAAGATCGTGTAAAGCTAGCACTCTTTGTGTTGTCTAGTGACCAAGGAGGTAGATCCCACTGCTCGTGTTATTAGGTGATCTCTTTCTTAGTGGTGTGGTGAGTTTTATATGTGTGATGTTCCTTGTGCATTTCTTTATGGTGTGATTCATTTTTACCAAAACGCTAATTTGTAGTAGTAATTTTATTATTGTTTGTGTGTTTTCAGAATTGAAAGTAGATTACTTCATGGGATATATTCATTCAGGATATTCAACTTGGATCTTAATATGATGTTTCATTTGTGTTAATTATGATCTCGGGTTACAATATACAAAAGTTAGTTTAATATGAGACTAGTTTTCTGGTTTGTAAATCAATCTATGTTTCAAGCATTTAGTCAGTTTATGAATGTCTTTGGAATCTTGTTAGTAGTAATTAATTAAAACATTTATTCTGGATATTCTAAAATTTCTATAAGCTATTCATTCTTTAGTTTGCATAAACATACACTGGTACAGATCTTATCTCGATTGTGAGAGGAAACATAATTTCTAGTTTAGCCTTTTTATTAAAGTGTGAATCGATTAGGAAGTGTGTTGTGGAATATTTAGTTAAGTTCAAATATAATTAGATGCATTTCATCCCACTTAACTTACTATCTTCACCCCTTAGGAAAAAAACCTCAATACCTTTCATTAGTTTACAACCCCGAATTAACATATCTAGGTATAAACTATGGAAATCCACATGAGTCCAATTTAAGTCAAAACAAGAGTTAATTTGAACCACATTTTTACCCAACAAGATAGAAGCTAGAGAGAATGAGAGGAGAGAGAAGCGGTAGGTAGAGAGTGAGATGGGAGAGATAGGGAGACAAGAGATAGAAAGATGATGGAGGGATAGATATGTAGGTAAAGAGAGTTGAGATAGAGATGGAGTAGAGAAGGAAGGAGGGAGGGGAAGGGAGGGAAAAATTAGAGAGAGAAAGAGGAAGGTGGACAGATTGAGAGAGGGGAGGAGGGAGAGAGGGAGAGAGGGAGAATGAGGTATAGAGCCTAGATAGGTAGGTAGAGAGAAGTAGAGAAGGAAGGAGAGATGGAGGGAGAGGTAGGGATGGAGAGAGAGAGAGATGTAGGCAGAGAGAGGGAGGGAAGGAGAGATGGATGGAGAGGTAGGGATAGAGGGAGATAAGAATTTAGAGAGAGATGAGAGAGAGAGCAATAGAGAGAAAGGTAGGTAAGGAGAGGGAGGGGGAGATAGAGAGAAGTAGAGATGGGAGAGAGGGAAGAAGAGGTAGGGAGGGAGGGAGAGATAGAGAGAAAGGAGGGAGGGAGGATATTTAGGAGATAGGTGAGACAAAGAGAAATAAAGTAGACAAGGAAGAGGGAGAGAGAGATAGGTGATAGAGAAAAGTAGAGACGTAAGGAGGAAGGTAGAGAGATTGAGAGAGGGAAAGAGAGAGGGAGAGAGAAAGAGGTATATAGGGGTTAGTTAGATAGAGAGATGTACCATAGAAAAATGGATCATTGAATTTTTCATGGTTATTTAGGTCTTTACCTATGATTATTGGTCTATTTTGCTTTGATTTAATATTGTAATGTGACTTATGCATTCACATTAGGTCCTAAATATCCAAATTATGGAATCTTTTGAAGGTGTTGTGAAGTGTTGTAACACATTTCTACACTTTTCTAGACTCTTTTCATTACAATTCACCTAAAAAATCACCTTTTCATCACTTATCAAGTCCTATTCTAAAGTGTTGTAAAGTCTTGTAATAATATTTCACATTTTTCTAGGCTTAATTTCACTATTTACACCTTTCTTATGCTTTATTTGACCCCTTTATGCACTCATAAGGCTTAATTAAGTGTATTTTTGAATGTAATCTTGACAAACAACATTAAATGTGACTTAATTCTTGACACCCACTTACAAGCCAAGGTGGGACCCATTGCCATGGGTGGCGAACGATTCCCTCTTGGCTCCAAATTCAAAATAATTCAAATTTTCTTTCAGGTTTTTATTTAAAATACCTTATGTCAGCCTGTGATGAGGTATCATTGGGTAATTAGGGCACAAGTGTGTATAAATAAGTGTTTTTCCATTCATTTTACACCTAATTCATTCAAGCATTCAATCATTCAATCATTCAACATCAATTAGCATTTGAGCAATTTGCATCATTCAATCAAGCATCTCAAGCATTTTGGAGCAGCCATTGACATATCTTCAATTTTCTTCAATAAGGTTGTGGTGAGTTTAGGAATTTGCATGTTATTATTCATCATTTCCTTGCTTATTCCATTTCATTTCTTCATTAAGGGTTTGATTACCAAAGTGGGATTTGACCAAGGAAAATCCCTATAACCTAACCCTTAACCATTTTTCCCCTTTTGCATGTGTGTTTGCAGACATTTGTATGCAGATTTCTCAAGCAATTAGGTGTTGAAAGGTGGTCAAGAAGTCAACAAAGTGTTTCAAGTCAACTAAACCCTATTTTAAGCTTGGAGATAACCTACAGTATGTTTTCTGTAGATTTGACTATGTCAACCCAACAAGAAGACAAGTGCAGATTTGGAGCTACAAAATTGACCTTTGATTTCACAGAGTTTTGGGAGAGGATTGATTTTCCATCAGTGGTGAATGAGTCCCACCTTAAAGCTAAAAAAGTAGATTCTATCAGATTCCAGTTCCCAATAGCCAGAAACCAGTTTTGAGGAGTTTTTGCTAGTAGCAAGACTGATTCGCCATCAGTGGCAAATGAGTCCCACTGGTGATTTTGACTGATTTCTACAAGCATTCAAATCATTCTAGATTCAACATTCATTTCCCAAGTGCACTTTGTCCAACCTTCTTTCAATTTTTTTTGCATTTGTTCATGTTTTAATTCATTCTTGCATATCACATTGTGTTTTTAAACATTGCATATTTCATAGGTTTTTCATCAATAGTCAATCAATTTCATTAGTTAGTTGCATTTACAACATGACATTTAGTCTTAATTACATCATACAATCCTCTATTTGAGTGAACTACAATTTTTTAGGTTATTCTATCTCTTTCCTTTTAGGTGGAAGATCCTAAGAGTGCAAGAGTAGTCTATAGAATCCAACCACAAAATTGTTGGTTCATTTTGGTGAACCTGCATATTGAACACTTTATCTTTCTGATTTCCATTGCATCTTGCATCCTAGGTTTCATTTGCATTAACATTCACTTAGGTTTTGTTTTCTTTTGCATCCTAGGGTTTCTCAAATTGCATTAGTTAAAGACTCATTTAGATTTCATTTGTGCATATCATATCATTCAAAAACTGAAAATCTACATTTGCATCCTCATCCTACATCTGAAAAGCATTGAAATCATTCTAAATTTTATGAAAAATACACAAAAAAATATCATACCTAGACTCATTCACCACCCTGGGCGAATCAATCCACCTGCACATTTTAAACAACACTTCCAGGCATTTTATGGGCATTTACTGTGTTTTTGTTGTGTTGTTATTTCTCTATTTTAGTTTGCAAAAATTATTTTATTTACAATTTGCACTCCTAGATTGCATTGCATTTTCATTCACCCCTTCATTTATGGTGCTTGCATGAGTGTTTGGTGCCCCATTGATAATACTTTCGTGAGACGAAGTTCTAGACTCATTGCTACTCATGATAGCACTTTCATTGTGGACCTTGGGATCTCAAGAACAAACTAGTTTCATTCCGCAAGATAAAGTGATTAGTATTCATGAAGATTTTACACATTTAAAACAAGATTTATCCCTTGAAAACATTTCCACCAATGCCATACCTGCCATAGAAAACCTTCATTGTTTGATTGAAAGTGATGATGGCTTACAAGTTATGAAGATAATTTCTGAGATATACAAGAAACATTCTTCTTTTGTTTCCCCATCAGCAAACATTGTTGTGACCCAAGGAGGATCTCATATTCCTCATCCTTCCACCATAGCATCCATACCAACCTATACCACTCCTCAAGTTACAACAACCATGTGCAATAGGTTAGTCATGTGACTCCTTTCACTATTCCAATTAGCATTCCTAGTTCTTTTATCGCATCGAATACTCCTTCCACCTTCACCCCTATAGGTGTCCCTTTCACTTCCCCTAACATTACATACACTCCATCACCATTTTCCCTTACACCTCATACCACTTACACTGATCCCATCATTACACAACTCTTTAATATCGTTTCATCCCTGCAACAAAAAATCTCCACCATTAACCAAAGTCAAAATGCTCCACCCAAATATCATGTCCGCAGTAGCCCATTATCCCTAGAGATCTTACACACACAAATGCCACAAGGAATTGAAATGCATAGGTTTGAGAAGTAAAGAGGTAAAAGAGACCCTACTAATCATGTCAATGCTTATACAACCTTGTGTAGTGATTTTGTCCTTGATGAAAAACTATTAGCCAAAAATTTTCCTAGGACCTTGAAGGACACTACATTAGAGTGGTTTTCAAACTTACCCAATCATTTAATCTGATCCTTTAATGAACTTGTGGATGCATTTATAAGTCATTTACAAGTCCATATGACTCCCAAAAATACAATGGATGATTTAATGTGATGTAAACAAAATGCAGATGAAAAAGTAACTGATTTCATTTCACGTTATCCATCATTGAATGCTTAAATTGATGTCAAGATTCCTAATTCACATCTGCAAAAGATGTTTATTGAAAACTTGCATACTCACCTTCAAGATAAGTTAACTATGATGACATTTCCTTCATTCATGCATTTATGCACAACCCTTTGTGACTATCACAACTTGGTTTCTAGTCGTGATTCAAAGTCCACTTCCAACCAAGCTAAGAATTATGAGCAAAGCAACCACAACAATGCACAAAACTTTAGAAAACCAAATAGAGGCTTCTTATAGTTCAATCTGCCTTCTCCGCAACCAACCCAACCTGTTCCAAGTCAAGTAGCCTCTCTTAAAGCAGTCATTCCCTTTACCTATGGGGGCTTGAAGAAACAATTTACACCCTTACCCGATACTCTCCATAACACAATGAATCAACTGCTCCAGCAACATATTATCACCTTGCCTATAGTTAAACCTCTTGATACCACCAAGCCTTTACCACCCACCTTTAAACCAAATGATTATTGTCATTTCCATCACCAAAATGGACATGACACTAAACAATGTAAGTGTCTCAAACACTTAGTTCAAGACCTCATTGATTTAGGTCATTTTTCCATTGCCAGTGTCAATGATCAATGCAATAAGTCCGTTGCACCCCCTAACCATAATTTACAAATATTTACCAACCCCATGCCTAAACACAATGTTTCATTTGTCATGGATATTGAACCTTCAAACACTCATTTGATGAACATTAATACAAATAATGAACCTGGTATTACTCCAAATGTTACCCAAGTTAATCCTATGGATCAACTTGTGGGTACGATAGATGTTATCCCTCATAAGAGCCCAACCAATAAATCTCTTGATAGTACTTTTTCTTCTCATGATATACTTAAAAATCTTCCCAATGGTCCTCTTTACATAGCTAGCCGCATCTATGATAAGCCCACCATTAGGATATTAATAGATCCAGCCTATGGCGAGAATGTGATCACAGAAGAATTTTTAGTCTTACATGAA
This sequence comes from Sequoia sempervirens, assembly GCA_007258455.2. Taxonomy (NCBI): domain Eukaryota; kingdom Viridiplantae; phylum Streptophyta; class Pinopsida; order Cupressales; family Cupressaceae; genus Sequoia; species Sequoia sempervirens. Next base: position 134,067,847 of record VDFB02086081.1, on the reverse strand, counting down.
CTTTATCAAGATGATTATAATAAACCAACCACATGGATTAAAACACATACTGGTTTTGTGTGCCCTACGATTAGATCAATCGTACTTCCATTATAAATAGGACCCAAGACTTTGGATGTAACATTTTCTATTATTCCACAATCAGATCAATTTCATCTATGGCTAGGCCATCCTTGGCTTCACTCGATGAAAGTGGTCTCCTTAATTGTTCACAAATGTTTGAAGTTTCCAAATGAAACTGATATATTTACCGTACACCATAGTAGCTTTAATCCCTTGTTCTCTAAAGGTAATTGTTGTCAATCAGATTGTACCCAAACACTTGAATAATTAAATTCAGCAATCTGTTGAAACATGGGAAGTATCTTCAAGCTGTGGGTAATCCTATGGCAAAGATAGAACCTCCAGATTCTAGGTCGGCTTCCTATATGATAATCAATTAGGTACTTGAATGATTTTCTTCTGAGAAAAGGGTAAAAGGGACTAAATTGAATGCATGAACTCAAATTAAAACCTCGGTGATGCACCTAAATGATGGTATTGCATGCAACCTATTTCACAATTACACTTCAATAATCCTATTCGCACAACTAAATCTGAACAGTTTAGCCACATAAATAATTTATATGAAGGCTTGACTATATTACTATCTTTGAAGGTAAAGAATGTCTTCACAACTAAAATAGTAAAGTAAGCAAAATGCACAACATACAACTTGTGGAATCAAACTTGATTGTATACCAGCACATATGAAATGAGGTGGGAAAATAGAGGTTTCTAGATTAAACATGATAAATTCCTTATCAAATTCACACAGCATGACACCTAAGATTCTAAAGGCAAACACTTTAGCATACTGAAAGGTAAAAGGAAAGCTCTGCAAATTAATGAAACTTGATTAACCTGTAATAACCTGCTACTGTATTAATCTGTAAAATGTTGAGTTACAAGATAGTCTTCTTTTCTGAAGGCAAAGATAGAAAACAATAACTGAATTGAAAAAGATAAACATTTTCAATATATACAATAAGCCTCTCAAAGGCATGAAGATGAAACTGGAAGTCAAACTCAGTGTGTAGATAATTCTAAGGAAAAATCCGAGCAGAAATAAAAATACCTAAAAAGAAGGCTCAAACTCATGCAAAAATGAGTGAACTCAATCTCGAACTGGCAGTCATAAAGCACGTAACTAATCTATAACTTAAACTGAACTGGAAAGCTCTAAACATGAGCCAAAACATGCAAAAATATTCCTTTCTTTAATCAATTCGCCCCTAATAACTCAAAATCCATTTGTCCATGACAAACCTTCAGTCAACAATCTAATATTAATTCGTTCTCCAGCTGACTTTATTTGTATCTGCATGGATCTTAGAAGGTCTTTATTTAATTAAATATTGAAAATAATCATTAAGTAATTATTTTAATATTTAGGCAGCTGGTAATATCACTCTTCACTATATGCCTAAATATTAAAGTAATCACAAAATTACATTTTAACATTTAATTAAATATTTGATGTTTTATTAATCCATGCAAATACAAGTAATTTTTAAAAAAACAAAATATTTCCTTGAGGCAGCTTCAAAATCCACGGACCCCTTATGCATTATAGGTCAATTGACTTCAAGAGTCAAAACCACGTTGATAGTAAAATGACACGATTTATTAAAATCATTAACAAAATAAAAAGTCACCCTTGGTCGAATTAGGGCAGACACAAGAAATTGAACCCTAATCATTTTTCATTATTTTGACTTTGAGAAGCTTCATGAAGAAGGTGTCAACCGCCGCCATGGAGTAGGGTTTCTGGCTTGAAAATCCACCATGAAATGGGTCAAATCTGCACCTTTTGATGTTTCCTGAGCTGAATCTTATGATTTTCACATGGTAAGTTCATTCTTTACCAGTTTGACTCTAGTTTGTAGCATTTCATGAGATTTTAAAATCGTGGTTGTGTACAATATCAAACATACCTTCTGATATTATCATTCTTTGTTATACTTTGTTGTTTTCCTCTTTGAATAAACACATTTTCATGTGTATGTTGTTGCTACATCAATGTGATGCCCTATACTATTGTATTCAACAAGGAAGAAGCTTGCCTAGGGTTTCTCCTTAGTAAAATGCCTTTAATAATTAATATGTGACTAATTACAAAGTCGTTCTTGCTCAGCTATTATGTTTTTTCCACTAATTCGCCTAGAATCCTTCAAACACGAATTTGCAAGAGTCTCTTGCCTAGAAATAGTGTGCCTAAGGTTTGTTTATTGAGAGACACCTTCACTTGCATAATATTCTCTCCAAAATCATCCAAATGAAGCACTAAAAACCTCAGTAAACTGAAATCACGAAAATATGATCCTTGTCTTGCTTTACTTGCTCAAGCTCGATGGTTATCTTTATTAAATTCTTTCACATCTGTATGTGGCAACTCCATATTTCTATATGTATGAGGAAAACCCCAGGTGGATATTTGAGCTGTATTGTTTCCATTCAATCATAGCCTCTTCAAACTCTGTTGCTCTCTATCACTCTTTGACCTTTATACTGTTGTACACGAACTCCACCATGAGAATATTATCATTCTTAATTTATGACATTTCACTATCATGGTTTTGAATGGCATATTCTTGTCAACTGCACTTGTCTCATGCATGCAGCTTGTATGGAAGCTACTTGTTAATGGAAACTAGTGACTGTTCTGCTGCTATGTTGACTACCCTTTGGTCTTTTGTGACTGAGTTTCTTTCATTTGTAAAATTTGCTTCTCTGAGCATCTACAACTTTTTTACTTCCATAGAACTGTCATAGCTCGCATCGCAATGTCTTACATGCCTTTATTTCAAAGTAACTTATACTATTTATGAAGTTCTCATTGGTCTTATATTCATGCAAAATCTACTTTTGAATAACTTCGTAAATAATGATTGCCATTGAAAATAGGTACTCCATTTAATGTTAATGCTGAATAACTCATACTTCATTGTTGTCTCACAAGCACTTGTAACATTGTATACCATTTCTTTGAATGATAATGCCTCATTGTGCAAATTAAAGTTCCACTATACTTCATATATATCTTCCATTATTGTTATGTACCTTGTGAGCATATCAATGACTAGTAATAGCTGGAACTATGATTTGTTATTTAAAATCAACTGTAAATATTGTTAAATCTGAACTTTTCCTCAACCCTGTTAGCAACAGTTGGGCTTATCTTTCTAGACTCATGACTTAACAAATTGCATACAGCGATATGATGAAAGCATTACCTTTTAGCATGGTCCTTCTGATATCCTCATTTGGCACTTGAAACAAAAATGCATGTTTGATGAATTTGCATCCTTCATACCTCTTAAATGTTGACTAAGGAAAAATTTGTTGCTTTCTCTTGAAAATGAATTTGTTCACTTTTCCTATTTTATTTCTTTTGAGTAGCTGAAACTCTTGTTGATGACTTGCATTGATTATAAACAATGAGAACGCTACTTTTCATTTGTAAGAAACAATTATCTTGTTGAATACTCTACTTTCCCTTCAGTATAAAGGGCTCAATGCCTTATTAAAATGTGAACATAAACGAAAGGTAGAGCTGAAACAAGAGATGATAAATGCAATATATTTCTAATTGTTTCCTTTGAATGATGAGCAAAAATAAATGCAATTTGTTTTACCATGTTGAATTAGACTTCTTAATGACAAGTTTCCTTATGATATGTTGGGATCTACCCTTGTGGGAGCCCGTTTTACTCCACATATTTGATGAAATGATCTCGAACATGATAAACCTATTCCTGCACATTGAAACAAACATGTTAGAAAAATAAAAGATGTTGAAAGCTTCCATTGAATTACGTTTTTCCTCTTGATTTTTTTGCAATCATCTGATGGATGCCTCATCGAATGTACATTATATTTATGTTGGTAGCGTAGGCACATGATAGGATTTGATTCTCATTGCTTAGAGACCATCTCTAATACCATATTTCATCGTTCTCGTAGATGCATCAAAGATTAGAGGTTGGAGCTGGAGCCACAACTGAAGACCTCAACTTGTCAATGATTCGTCATTCCAGGCAATGATGAATCACTTTCTACCCTATGCCTTCTTTATTCTCAGTTGTATAGTGTACCTTCTTTTTCTTGTATCTATCATTTGATTGTGTAAATCAAATTTAGTTACTCTCACGGCTTGTGCGAGATTCAGCATTTCCAATATGAATAAAAACAACATTCTTTTATGCAAATTTATGAGTTCCTTTGTCTGAGATTTGCATAATAACACTTGAAATTCATAAGTAATCAAAGTTCTAGAACATAATGAATACTTAAGTAGAAAATTGTTGTACCTTCTTTGATGGATGCAATTCAACTCTACCTATTTTGAGCTGGTGGTGAAAAATAGGTAACAGTAATTTTTCCTTAGACACCTTTTGGCTTGGACCTATGGAACCCATCACCCCTCGGAAAGGCTTCTTTTTCATTTCCTACCAAAAGTTCAAAGCCAAACGAATAGCTGAATTGTCTCTTCGTCATATGTCCCCGTCCACTTCTATTTCTCCTATCCTAGACGAGACCATGCTCTAGCCTAAGTTTGAAATTGAACAACCAATACAACCTCATGAGAAACCAACCATAGACACCTCCCCTTCCTCGTATAAACGTCCAAGAGAAAATGAAACCAATCCCATCATGCCTCCTCGCATTAAAAAAGTGTAGAAAGCTAAATAGAAAGTGATTGACCCATATTCTTTGGTTCCTTCCATTCTTTCCCCTCAAGAAGAAAAGGAACCTATGATGGATCAACCCACTCTTGCACCTCAACAACTTCAAAATAAAATTAAAAGAAACCATGGTTCCAAAGAGCTTAGGTGTCGGTATCATCTTCTTGCTCATCAAATGTAAAATGAAAACAACATAGAGAATCAACCTTCGCCCTTGAAAAAAGAAATAGATGATCACCCTCCTCCTCCTAACCCACCACAAGATAGTACAGTCCAACCCTCACAACATAATGATTTGATCCAACAACCATAGCTCCTGATACATCCTTCCTTGGAAATTACCCTTTGTCCTCCTGTCGTAATCAATATTGATGATGATGATAAGGAGGAGATCACAAGAATAGATGAAGAAGTGTATAATTATCTAAACTCTTTATTTTCATCTACCATGAGCTTAAATGATAAATATTCTACACCAAGTGAAGAACCTGGTACATCTCCTAGTTCGACACTTGCAACTCTTCTTTTGGATAGTCAACCACCCTTTCAATACACTGAACATGATTGGGAGATAGATGACTTGTTAGATGGTTGAATTTTACTCACCTTGCTACCCTTTTTGCATTTTACTTTTAGTGTACTTTTATGTGTGTATCATGTTCCCCCATAATGTGTGTTTTATTTTCTCTCTCTCTTTGTACACTTCCTCTATTTGTACCTCTATTCTTCTATATGTCATACTTTATCTTTTCCTTTTCACTTTTTTTTTTGTTTTTTCCTTTTAGGGATGACGCAAGTTGTGAGATGCCCTAAGTCTCTTCAATGTTGACCCAAAATTTCCTTTATATTTTCTTTATTTTTTGTTCTCCTATTAGGGATGACACAAAGCGTTGAGATGCCCTATGTCTCTTCCATGTTGACCCAATCAGTCCCTTTTCCTTTTTTTCCTTTGTCTTTTTCTTCTGTTTTCCTTTTGGGGGTGATGCAAGGCATTGAGACTGAAATGTCTCCTTCATGTTGACCCAAAAGCTTTCCCTTTGATTTTTCCTTTTCATTTTCTTTTCGCTTGTGCTTTCCTTTTGGGGATGATGCAAAGCATTGAGACCATAATGTCTCTTCCATGTTGACCCAAAATGGACTTTTTTTCATTTGTTTTCACTCTCTTTGTGTCATTCTTCCAGTTCTATGTGCTTTGGGGAATGATGACACTTCTGAGATATTTAATAAAAATATTGCAGCAAGGAACATACTAACCCCAAATCCATAGATCCCTTATGTGTTTAGTGTGTTCCTTTTTGAGGGCAACCCTCCTTTTCTTTTGTTTTATTTTTTGTTTACATGAAGCAACCCTACTTGGAAGCATATGACTTGGCATAGGGGCTTTCCAATTTGTCTCTCATGTCTTGTTTTTCTTTTTGCATTTTCTTTCCTTCGCTACTTTAAAGTAATTGCTCACATAATGACATGTAGAAATTTCTTTAAAGTGGGGAGCATTCATTAGCATCATTTCATTTGCATTCTTGGTTCCTAGTGTACCCTTGTCACTTCATACGATGTGTTTGTCACTTTGTGGATGAAATTGGGTGTAATGTCCTTCATAAGTGTGATCTATATTAGCATATTATATTCCTCTTAGTGGCCTAATGCGATGCACTGCATCCCCGAAGTTGTGAATACTTTATTCTCATATTGGTCCTCTCTTGGAGACATTAGACACAATGTTCTCTAAATTATAGACCTTACATGAACTTGCCAAGACTCCTTTGAACATCTTTTACATTTTACATATTTTCATTTTGCATCCTTGCCACCTTGCATAACGCAACTTGCATGGCTATGGTACCTTTGCATTTTTTCATGAGTTCTAAGCATACAAAGCTTTTCTTGTCTCATGAAGCATGAACCAACATTTTTCTCCTAAGTTGTGGCACCTTGTTAAAGTTATCAGGAGGTAAAACATTAGCATCATTGAGCGAGAAGCCCATTTCGAGGAATGACTTACCCCATAGCCACCTATGTGTTTGTGAGTACAGACCAACTAGTGTATGTTTCTCACCTTTTGGGTCTTCTCATCTGGTGGACTGCCATAAGTTTCATTGCCCCAGAGTGAGTATACATCCTTTTTTTCTCACAAACAACCTAGATCTAATCCACAACTAGTTGGACAAACAATTGAAGCTTGATTTGATTCTTCCCTCTCTTCTTCTCTTTCACATGTGTGTTCCTTTGTTCTTATGTTTAGTTTTCCATGGGATCTTTATCCTGGGGGCTTGATCATCCCTCTTGATCATTGTTATTCCATCTTGCTAGCATAAGTGCATTTGGATCCCTCTCGATATGCATGGCTAATTTAGTGTGAGTTTCACGCAAGTTCATCCTCTCACTAAAGTGGGGCTAAATGTACCATATAAAAATGGATAAGAAATTTTCATGGTTATTTAGGTCTTTTTCCTATGATGCTTGGTCTATTTTGCTTTGATTTAATGTTGTAAAGTGACTTATGCATTCACATTAGGTCCTAAATATTCAAATCATGGTGTCTTCTAAAGGTGTTGTATCACATTTCTACACCTTTCTAGACTATTTTAATTACAATTCACCTAAAAATCACCTTTCATCACTTCTCAAGTCCTATTCTAAAGTGTTGTAAAGTCTTGTAACAAGATTTCATGCTTTTCTAGGCTTAATTTCACTATTTACACCTTTCTTATGCTTTATTTGACCATATTATGCACTCATAAGGCTTAATTAAGTGTATTGTTGCATGTAAACCTAAAAAACAACATTAAATGTGACTTAATTACTGACACCCAATTACAAGCCCAAGGTGGGACCCATTCTCCATGGGTGGAAAATGAGTCCCTCTTGGCTCCAAATTCAAAAGAATTCAAATTTTCTTTCAATTTTTTATTTAAAAATACTTTATGTTGGCTTGTGATGAGGTATCATTAGGTAATTAGGGCACACGTGTGCATAAATAAGTATTTTTCCATTCATTTTACACAATTCATTCAAGCATTCAAGCATTCACTCATTCAACATCAATTAGCATTTGAGCACTTTGCATCATTCAATCAAGCATTAATCAAGCATTCTTGGATCAACCATTGACATATTTTCATATTTCTTCAAAAAGGTTGTGGCGAGTTTAGGAAATTTTCATGTTGTTATTCATCATTTCCTTGCTTATTCCATTTCATTTCTTCATTAAGGGTTTTATTACCAAAGTAGGATTTGACCAAGGTAAATCCCTATAAGCTAACCCTTAACCATTTTCCCCCTTCTGCATGTGTGTTTGCAGACTTTTGTATGTAGATTTATCAAGTAATTAGGTGTTGAAAGGTGTTCAAGAAGTCAACAAAGTGTTTCAAGTCAACTAAACCCTATTTCAAGCTTGGAGACAACCTATAGTATGTTTTCTACAGATTTCACTCTGTCAACCCAATAAGAAGACTAGTGCAGATTTGGAGCTATAGAATTGACCTTTGATTTCATAGAATTTTGGGAGAGAACTGATTCGCCATTAGTGGTGAATGAGTCCCATCTTAAGGCTAAAAAAGTAGATTCTATCAGATTCCAGTTCCCAACAGCTGGAATCTAGTTTTCAGGAGTTTTTGCTAGTAGCAGGATTGATTTGCCATCAGTGGTGAATGAGTCCCACTGGTGATTTTGACTAATTTCTTCTAACATTCAGATCATTCTAGATTCAACATTCATTTCTCAGGTGTAGTCTGTTCAGCCTTCTTTCAATTTTGTTCTGTATTTGTTCATGTTTTAATTCATTATTGCATATCACATTGTGTTTTCAAGAATTGCATATTTCATAGGTTTTGCATCAATAGTCAATCAATTTCATTAGTTAGTTGCATTTACAACATTACATTTAGTCTTAATTACATCATACAATCATCTATTTGAGTGAACCACTTCAATTTTGTAGGTTATTCTATCTCTCTCTTTTTAGGTGGAAGATCCTAAAAGTGTGAGAGTAGTCTATAGAATCCAACCACAAAATGGTTGGTTCAGATGTAGAGTGAATTTTTGTCAAAGGAAGAGAGAGAGGAGGGAGGGATAGGTAAATATGGATAATTGAGATAGATACGAGAGAGAGAGAGAGGTAGGTAGAGAGAGGGCAATGCGAGATAGAAAGAGGGAGAGGGAGAGAGGAGAGATAGAAAGAGTGGGAGGGAGGGAGAGATAGAGAGAGTAGAGAGGGAAGGAGAGAGATAGAGAGAGGTGATAGAGAGAGAAGTAGAGAGGGAAGAAGATGGAGATATTGAGAGAGAGGAGGCAAGGAGGGAGAGAGAAATAGGTATAGAGGGATATCTAGGTAGAGAGTAGATATGAAAGGAGAGATAGAGGGAGAGGTAGGGATGGAGAGATAGGTGAGACAAAAATAGAGAGAGGTAGGTAGATAGAGGGAAGAGGAGATAAAGAGAAGTATAGAGGGAAGGAGAGAGGTTGGAAGAGGTAGGGAGGGAGAGAGAGAGGTGAGAGAGGTAAGAGAGGAGGGAGGGATAGTTAGGGAGAGAGACTTGTGAGATAGAGAAAAAGAGAGTAGAGAGGGAAGAGGAGAGAGAGAAGTGAGATAGGTGATAGAGATTTATGATGGAGAGATAAGTAGAGAGGGAGGGAGGGAAGGAGAGAGAGGTAAGATAGAGAGAACTAGAGAGGGAAGGAGAGAGAGAATAGGAGATAAAGAGTAGAGAGGGAAGGAGAGAGAGGGAAGTAGAGAGAGAGAGAGAGAAAGAGGGGAGGGAGGGAGGGAGGGATAGGTAGGGATAGAGAGAGGTAATATAGAGAGTAGAGAGAGATATATAGAGATAAAATGTGATGGAGGGGATATAGATAAATGTAGAGAGGGAAGGAGGGAGGGAGGTAGGAAAAAATATATTAGAGAGGGAAGGAGAAAGAGATGGACATGTAGAGACATAGTTCTCGAGCTCAAGGGAGAGAATGATAGATAAAGGGATGGAGATAGTGAGTGTGAGAGAGAGAGGTCTAGAGAATAAGAGATTAAAATGAGTGAAATAGAGAGAGAAAGATGAAATTTGACCTCCCAATTACTAAAATTTGACCTCCTGATTACTGAAATTTGACATGTTGATTACTGACATTTGACTAAGTCTAAATTTTTTTAAAATATTCCAAAAACTAGAATTTGCATTATAACTCTTAGAGATCTGAAACCACTCTCAAACATCCTAAAACTATATACATGAAATATAACTTAAAGTATAAGAAATTAAATGTCCATATGTAAATGCATATTTCATGTACATATCATTTCCCTGGCAGAGAAAGAGAAAATGCATTCCAAATGTCATAAATGACATTTGGTGAGTGCCAAATTTGGTGCTAGCCAAATGAAGCAACCCATTTGGTGAGCACCAAATTTGGTGCTAGCCAAATGAAGTAGCCCATTTGGCAAGCACCAAATTTGGTGCTCGCCAAATGGGTTGCATTAGGAAATACCAACCCAATGGGTTGGATTTTGCATTGAGCATCTGACCCAAAGGTTTGGACAACCATTTCATGCAAAAGATGTAATTTTTTGAAAGGGAAACAAAATTTCACACATATTTCATCGTGCTCATTGTCACGTTTGCATGTCTTTCAATGCAATTTTTTAAAAAAAATGTGATCTGACATTAACCTCTCTCTTAGCTATCTAAATATATAATTATTTTTTCATTTTTATTTAGTTAAGGTTTTGATCCATAACTTCTCTTGTGAATGCCTCCCTTTTTGGTCAAAAACCAACATGTGCTAGTTTTAGGATAGTTTTTTACTCGTTTATCAGAACATGAAACAAATTACATTTTTTAAAATTAAACTCCATTCTACACATGGTGAAAAAATAAATAAATCAATTTTCAATTTGTAAATTCAAAAAACTTATGTGCGAGCACACTCAAAATTTAGCTTTTCAAGATGTGTCCACTTTAAAAATTCATAAAATATTATATTCATTAAAATAATTATCCAAAAGAATGAGGATAAAGTACATGGTGTTAGCTAATTTATCACCTTTCAGATTTTTGAAATTCTAAAAAAAAAATAATCAAAAAGGGGGGAGCCCTTAGATGCTATGCTAATTTTTTTATTAAACTAGGACCTATTTTGGCCCCCCCTTTTTGAGATCCTCAATCTTCATTAATTTTAAAAAGAATTAGTAGCTTAGAAACTAGACTCGGAGCACTTCGACTCTTGTTCTTGCTGCATATTGAAATTTTGAGCGTACCTATCTTCATTTTCTCATTCAAATCATATTTTGTTGATTTAATAAAAAAAGTGGTATCTTAAGAGCCAAAATTGTGTCACAGATCCATGCACTTACCTATATTCAATTCTTCTACTTGTAATCTGTTTACAGTTATAATAAGAGCTTTTTAACTTCATGGAGTTTTTGACGATCTTTCTTCAGTGACAATGAGGGAGTGTATTTCGATCCACATTGGCCAAGCCGGTATTTAGGTCGATAATGCCTGCTGGAAGCTTTGCTGAGGAAGGCCTGATTTACCAATTGGAAGACCCCGTATCTTAAATTGGCAGTAGTTTTTTGGCAGAAGTGTTTCTTCTCTCCTATTGAAGGCATTTGAAGGCAGTCTAAAGGCGGTAGAGAGACATCCAATTTTGTTGAAGGCCTCCATTAATTCTCAAACTTCCATTAATTTGTAGTTTTTTTAAAGATTACAGGCAAAAATATTGGATTTGCAATATAGAGGCTATGGTTTATTGGTGAAACATTTAATCAAAATTTATATTTTACAAAAAAAATTCCAAATATTTATTTAGGGCTTTTGTAGCTGAAGTGGAGGGGGGCCCCCAATATCTTAAAGTTGTGTTTTTGGGAAACATTAATCCCACATTGGTAGTGTGGGTACTTTTTATGCTATTGAAAAAGTTTTATAGTGCCTTTTATTGTTGTGAGAAAGTCTCACAAGAGGTTATTTTTCTTGTGTGCTCAGTGGAGTTTCTTGGTGCCAGCATGAAGATCAAGCAATGTGCTGCATCATTTTTTGCACAAAATCAAGTTTAATCTTTTTTGAAAGTTTGAAAGCACTATCTTTGATGTTTTTTGAAGAATTCAGTCATAATGGTTTCTTTGGAGAAAGGGAATTTTAGGCAATGGAGTGATGTTTTACTCACCCATCTTAGTGAGGAGAATCTGTTTCCATATTTGTATAATGAGCTTCCTGTTCTAGACAAACATAGTAGGTACACAATTTGGAAAGGATTTAGGGCTAGATTTTATGGAGTTCTTTTTTAGCATATCAATGATTAGGACCTTTTAGATTCACTTTGTCATTTTGAGATCCCTTATGCTCTTTTTACTTACATTTGAGAATCATATGGAGATCATCCTAATACTCTGCCATCTCTTGATGACCCTCCTTGCAATAGAAGTGTGTCTCCTTGTTCTTTAGAGAAGATAAACCATGCTTGTGATCCTTTGGAGGTCGTTGAAACTTTAGATGAGGTTGTGGTTGCTTCAAAGGTTTTTGATTCTTTGTTAGAGATAGTTGATCCACCTTCATTGAGTACCTCATCGTTCCTGAGCAACAATATTATTATTGTCTTCCTGATTGGGATTCCTATTTTCTAGACGTTGGTTCCTTGTTTGTGAAGTCTCACATTTTAGATTTGGAGGACACATTTGAGGGGTTATCTCTCCTCTTTGATGATAGTTATTGCACAAATTTTGTCAAACCATCTCTTTCTTTGGATATTGTTCAACATCGGTTTCCAGTGGTACCTTGTTTGTCACCTCCTATTATGATTGGGCATGTTCCTGATTGGTTCATGGCATCATCTTCCAAGGTCTTGGAGACACATGAGCATATTTAAGAGACACCATCATACATTTCCATTCTTTCTTCTTTCAATTCCTATCCATAATGGGAAGCATACCTACATTTGTACTTGGTTTTGTTTCTTCCAAAAGGGAGACAAGTTGTTTGTCGAAATTAGATCATGTTTTATCTTCAGGTACTTACTATTTTTGTAGGTGATTACACATTATGGAGGGGCTACATAGTCTCTCTCTTTCCCTCTTATGGGGCAATCATTTATTGTATATAAAAGATGTATGTAGTCCTTGGGAGGTGTGATTGAGTCCTCTATCCATGCATCATTTTTTGTTTTCTTTTCTCTCTTTTGGAGAGGGGTTTTTTCCACCGAGTTTTTCTCCTTTTCTCTAGTTGTGAGAGATTTCATTGTAAATGGGTACCTAACATTGTTGTGTAGTCGGGACTCATATTGCATCTTCATTTTTTCATAATAATCTCCCTAAGTTGCACTTAAGGGGGGGTGTTAAGGTAAATATAATTTACTAGCTTAAGCTTACATAGGTACAATAGTTTAATTAATTATTATGGGTAGTTTTGTTTCCCATATCGGGAAGTTTTATACAAGTTACCTTTTTTTCCTTTAAAATGTTGTGCCATTATGTATTTTAAGAATCTCATTTTTCACTCTTTTTCTGGTGAAATATCTTTTCCTTCCCTCATATCTGTGAAGGTGTTTTGTTGTAGATGGTGCTCCTGGGAGGTGGATGACACCAAAATTTCTCTCTATTTGTGAAGGTTTTTTTTTGTAGATGGTGCTCTTGGGATGTGGTTGACACTAACACCTAAAATGAAGGTAGGTACCTTCATTCAAAGGTATCCAAGGACCTTCATTTGAAGGTATGTTGTTCCTACAAAAAAGGTGTAAAAAAACCTTCAAACGATGGTAATTTCCAAATATGGAAAAAGGGACCTTCGAACGAAGTTTCCTTTTTATTCTTTTTTTTGGAAATTTTCATAAAATAAAAAGGAACCTTCATTCACAGGTCCTTTTTTTCCATTTTCAAAAATTACCTTTGTTTGAAGTTTTTTTAAAATTTTCAACCTTCAAGTAAAGGTCCAGCTCTGAATGAAGGTCCTTATTGACATACATTCAAACAAAGGTATTTTTAATCAAAGAAAAACCTTCGAGGTGTTTTAAGTTTTTACTTGCATCCAAGATTAAAAAATTTATGTCCCAAGTTTTGGATACATTATTGTAGGATGACCCTACACTAAAATTATGCTAACCATTTGGCTCGTTAAATGCAACATGGTGAGAAGTGGATGCATCCAAATCAATTTGTTCTAGCAATTTAATAGAGTAATGTTTTGGGAAGTAGATGCAATCCAGTAAGTATGCCTGAGCTCTATATCCAACAACTTCATGTCCCCTTTTAGCCATGTTACTTGTGTGAAAATATTCCCAAGTTGAAATGCACAAACACCAAATCCTCTACTTTTTTAATCAACATAGTTATACTTTATCGAGTAGGAAAAATAATATGTCAGTTGAATAAGTCAGATAATACTCATTTTATGAATTACAGAAAGCATGCCATCCTACCATCTACATTAAGCTTCTTATATTTTTAATTCACTACCAAAGAGGGTTTGAAGTTGCTCCTAAATTAGTTGATGCCCTACAAGATGAGGATAGATAAAGTAAGAAGATATTATCCTAAGCATTTCATCCATGATGCTAGGATAAAATATAAGCTTCCTACATTCCTGCATGATCATGACCCAACTAAGGACCTAACCAAAAATTTGTCCTTATAGCTAGAGGCTAAAGAGAGAAGAGAGCAGTGAATGAAGATAAAAATTGTAGAAGAGACAAGAAAGGTGGATCCTTCTTACAAAGGTGCATATATAAAGATTAAAGACTCATTCCTTAGAATTATGACCATACTAGATAATGAAGCTAATTTATTGGCTAATGCACCATTGACTCTACCTTAGGTAGATAAACCTAGTCCCTCTTCTCAAGTGGGAGAGAAATTAAGCCCCAACAGGTCACACCATCGCACTAGACTGCTCATATTACAGAGTCTCTTGTAGACTATCCTCTAGACTTTAACGACTTTCTAGATGATTCAGACATGAGGCTGGTGATACATCCCCATTAAGGGTCATGGTATAGAGACCCTACAATGATAGAATGTTGAATTTTTTTGAAACTTGTGGGAAATTGGTGGATGATTTCAGAACCCTAGCATGTATTGAGTTTATGTCAAATGGTCAATTTATCTCCACCAAGGAATTCAAAGACTTCCTCCTAAAGAATAAGGGCCAATATTTTAGGAAGAGATTGGAGGAAGAAAAAATAAGAACCATAAAAGATAATAAAGATGATACTATATCAAAAATATGGGATGAGATCAATGTTGACTTAGAAAATATGACGAGCCAGGAAAAGGTAGGGAAATTATTAGAAAAAGTGGGTGCTTGTTGTTATAAGTGTAGACACCCAAAATTGTCCTCTTGCAACACCTGTCTTGGAATTACATCATTTAGGCATCTTGTAGCATGCTCTGCCCTAGGTACCCATGTCATCATCTATTTAATTAAATAAATTTTATTTATTTAATTAAATTCATATTCATGATCCATCCATTTCGCTAATGTTAATTAAATAATTTATATTATTTAATTAATTAAATCATTTCTATTCATTCTTCTAATGTTAATTAAATAATTTATATTATTTAATTAATGAAATCATAAATTCAATGTTAATTAAATAAATCCAAAATTTATCTAATTAATAAAATCCTAAAAATATCTTCTCGCTTTCTTTCCAAAACTGAACTCGTGTGCATCTAATTAATTTATTTAATTAGATAATTCATCAATTATCTTTCTCGTCTTTTTCAAGATTTATTTCCTTCAAAACAGGAAATGAAATCTTTCTATCTTTTTTGACATCTTATCTCATCTCGTTTATTTCGTCTTTTGTCAAAAATCAAATCCTTGTCGAATCTTGTCAAATCTTATCTTCGTCAATGTCACGGCTCTATAAATACGGCCTCTCACAATCCATTTAGGAGATTGATCATCTAGCATCCAGAACTCTATCAAAATTAGTCTTCTGTCTCTATCCATCATTCTCTCTATTTGTCATTGTCATTGTCAAGTCGTTATGCTGCAGGAATGAGCACTCAACATTCCTCCATTGTCAACCCTTCAAAATCTCGCATTCTCATGCAAGTGGAGAAGAGCAATGGAGATAAATCAAGTCTAGCCTGGAGATTGGTTTGCTTTGCTTTCTTGTTTTAATTTTCTTGCTAGTTTGTACTCTATTGTGCTTGATAGGATCTAATTAGATTATTGTTTTCATTAGCTAAATCTACTGATTTTTACCCTATCTACATTTGGTGAACCCGATGTATTTTGATTTAGTCATACATTTTGCAGATTTTTCTTCTAAAAGTTTGCATTTTCTAACCCTCATTTGTCAAGTTTTGAAAGTAAATTGTTGCAGACTTTGGCATCATTGGTAGCGTACTTGGCGGGAGATTTTGATTTCCATAGATCAGTTTTGTATTCAGCAGTGTGGATGCTTTCTCAATCACTGGTACAAATTCATCTTTGTTGTCTTGAATTTCATCATAGAAGGTATGTGTCATCCTTCAATTGTCATCATAGTTAGGTTTTTTATTACTCTCATCTGTTAGTACTGTGGTCACTGGCCACTGTCATATCCATCGCCTATGTCGTAGCTATCACCATTGGCTCCCACATTTTCATTTAGACTTGTTGTATCATGGTGACCTACTTTGCTGGCCTTTGTCTTTCTGCAACAACTAGTATTGTGCCCTGCCCATACTCTGTCGCCATTATCCAACCTAGCATCCCCCCTCTGCGCATTCATCAATGTCTATTAGATCTCTAATCAGCATCTCATATATTTGCAGTCAGGTACTTTACCATCAGATCTCCATTAGTGAGCTTGTTAAATCCCTATGAAACAAATCCTTAGCATTTAATTCTACTCTCTACATCAAGCGGCATATTTATTTTCGATCAATCCTTATTTGGTGTTGGCCCATGTTTATCCGCTTGTCATCTCATAGGGTCTACTAGTATCCTTGCATTCATAATTAGCAGTTATATGTTGTTGTTTTCGGTGTCCTCTATACTTCCATCTGCGCACTATGTTATCTGTCCCATCAAAGTAAATTAAGATTGGCAACTTTGATCTGGTTTGTCTGCATGGGCGTGGAATATTTCTTAGATCCACGTCAAAAATACCTAGTCTTGTCTGCAGGTCTTTTCATTGCCAGCATAGGGTAGGATTTCATTTCAATTGGAAGGACATGATATTTGCTGTCGAACACCATGATCAATCAATAAATCTATGTCATTCTAAGTCTCTCATACGCATTCTTAGATGGGGCACTGCTGCCTTGTATTTTCATTGAAATTATATTGAGTCAGCCACCGTCATTTGTTCCTAATCACCATCAATTGTCTCTTCACATATTTTGATCGCTGGCATTCGGCAGTCTTCGTCTCTGTGATATGATAGCAGCAAGCAAATTTCATAATGATCAACATGTAGCGCTATCTTCTTTAATTAGAATGGTTTAAATTAGACTCTATTTAATTTAGCTTTCGGTTTATTTTAGATTGCATTTAAATTAGGTATTGATCTAGTTTTAATTCAAACGTAGTTTTAGTTTAATTTTTTTTAGCTTTTAGTTTTTTTTAAACTTAGATTTTTATTAGTTTTTTTTTTAAATTAGATTTTAATTAAATTGGTTAATTAGAAGATTAATTAGATTTTAAAATAGATTTTTTTTTTTAAATGTAGATTTTAATTGGACTTTTTCATTAGAAGATATTTAGATTTTTTAGATTCTTAAGTAGATTTTTTTTTTTTAATTAGATTTTTTAAGTAATTTTTTTTTTAGATTTTTAAGTAGATTTCTTTTAATTAGATTTTATTAGATTTTTATTAGATTTTAGGTATAGATTCTAATTTAGTTTTGATTTTTTTTAATTTAATTTAGTTAGATTTTTAATTTTTAATTTAATTTAGATTTTTATTTTTTTAATCTAATTTAGATTTCTCATTTGTATTTTAGTTTAGATTATTAACAAATTGCATGTTTTTCAATCTAATCTCACTTTTGTTTGTATGCATGTCTTTTCTTCTTGTCTTGGCAACTTGTCGGTGAATCGTACGGAGCTTGAAAAACATTGGCATCGTCACACACATCAAATTGGAAAGCGAATAATCAGGTGCATACATTCTAATATTTCATTTCTCATTGATCATTGCTTGTCACACATTTCAATTTGGGGCATAAAATCAATTTTGTTTGATCACATATTTGAAATTGGACTTAAAACAAATTTTTTCTTCAATCACACATCTGGATTTGGGGTTAGAAAGAACAAGTGTTTGAACTATTTTACACACATTTCATTTTTAAGGGAAATTAATAATTGTGAGTGTGAATCAAGTGTTTGTGTCCTCCAAAACACCTCACTTGGTTTTCTTTTGTCATACCCTTCGTAGGAGGCATGCTTGGAGCACACACCCCTCCAAGGGATGACCTCAATAGAGTGTGAATCCAAAGACACGCTCGTTTGGGAGTTGAAATCTTGTCACTCTGAGCTAAGCCCCAAAGAACTTTATACCTTTGGGAAGTGAAGGTGAAGGGTGGGTTACCCCTTTCTCCCAGCTTATTGGAAGGATTTTGCTTTCAATTCATCCCTTAGTCAACCTTGTGCAAACTAGTGTGAGACCTGATTGGCCATACCCCACTTGACTAGTCATAGGGCTTGTTGTTGTGTATTTAAGTACTTGCTTAATCATAACATTTAATCCTCAAAGATAAATTTAACATTGTGTTTGGTGTGCATGTTCATGCATTTACATGTGAAATATTGTGTTTGATAGTGCCCAAGTCAAACTTCCAATAAACACTCTCCACATCATCCAAATCACCCAGTCTTGTCATTCCACATCATATCCTAATCATTATCATCATCTCTTCAATCCAATCAACATCATTTTACACCATGAAAACATTGGAAGATGTAGCACAAGAGCTTATTCACGTGCTTCATGAAGCTCAAACAAGCCAATCACCTTTAAAACAACAAATCATTCACAGCGCCCATAACATTATCCAACATCTTCAAACAAACCAATCACCTCAAATGCAACAACTCATAGCACAAATCCAATACCTCATGGCCAATTGTCAAGTCCAACAAGCACATCATCAAGTCCAATCACCACATCAACACATTTCACATCAACCCTATGTGTCACCTATATCATCATATCAACCTCATCCATTCACATATCAATTTTCCCCTTCATCAACCTATCACAACTCTTCTAATGTCAACCCTTATCCACATCAATCAACCTTTCAACAATCATTATCCTATTCAACCCCTCCATCATCATCACAACAACAAATCATATCACAAGTCCAAACACCATTTCAACCTCAACACATTCAACCACAATCCTATGTGTCACCTTCATCATCAGGCCAACCAAACCCATTTATCTATCATGACAATTCCACATCAACATGTCCACCCATATCACAACAAGAACATAGGATCCCAAGTCCACCTTGGCAACAAAATCAAGAGCCTTTAATTCTTAATACCACCTTTGACAAGGGGAACACCAATCTAGTTCATACACCCTTACCACTATCCAATCAAATGCCTATTCATAAGCCACCATGTCCTAGTCCTAATTCATTGGCCTCTTTACCTTCTAACCAATCAAAATATTCATTATCCCCACCATCATCTAATCCTCCATCAAATCAATGCCCTACATTTAGATATTTAAAAAATAAATTGATGGCATTATCTAAATCCACCCATCCACCTATAAAGCATGTCATCCAAGGGCTACAAGCAAGGAATCAATTGTCTCCATGTCATTCAACACATATACTTTAACATACCAAAGAGTCCTCAAATGTCATGCCAAGTCCTTCAAGTCAACCATGTCATCCACAACCCCTTGAGCCAATTCAAGAGTCTCCTGTCATAAGTCCAAGTCACCCTCTTTCATGCTCCTATGTTGTTGACCATCAAGAACATGTCAAGTCTCTTCAAGAGTCATTCCCTTCCACTTCCATGCAAGAAACCCAAGAGTTATATCAAGAGTCTACTCCCAATCATGTGGAAACATCAAGCCCTAGTCCTAATCAAGATCAAATCATTTTCATCCAACCCATCCATAATCTATATCATTTTTATGATCAAGATGATATCCATAATGATGAAGAGCCTATCCAAGAACAACTTGATCCTATACCCATCCATGAGAAAGATATTCCAAATTCACCTCCACCTAGTCCTATCCAAGATCCATCAACATCCACTTCCCTTGATGATACAAGTGCCTCCCAAGCACACATAGAAGCTCAAACAAATACTTTGGATCTAGGTGAACACAATGCTAATCAAGATCCCAATGATCCCATGTCACCCACTATTGACCCCATTACAAGTCCTCCATCATATCCTATTGGTCTTTCTACCCTCATTCATGAATGTTCCTCCTTCGAACAACAACAACCATTATCTTCTCCATCTAATACAGAACTCATGTCTAGTGTTTCACCTACACCTAATCCTATTGTCCACTGCACACTTCAAAATATGAACCACCAAGGTAAAGGTTTAGGCCTTCATGAACAAGATATTTTGGATCCCATCCATGTCAAAGTCCTACCATCCTCTTATGGCCTTGGACATACACCTCAAGGACACCAATCTCAAGATGTTGGTATTTCCTCCATGCATCCTAAGTCCACTTTCCATCATAAAGCCTATCATATGCCTAAAGCATATGTTGCCATTCCACCACCATCATCCTACAAATGTCAAAAGCATGTGACCATACACTTCCCTCCATCCACTCTACCACCATTGCTTCCAACTCCTAATATCCCTCCATCCATTTTACCACCATTACTCCCAACACCTAATATCCCTACCATGCAATCCTCTTATCCATTTATCCATAAATCCTCTAAACATCTTAACCATGACCAATCAATGCACACATTGTCTAAACATAAAGCTTCCACTCATTCCACCAAACCCAAGGGATTTCAAAATAAAAATTTGGATGCCTCTATACATAAAGTAGCTACAAAACACAATGGAAATACATGAAAGAATGATTATACCTGATCGCCGAAGTCTCCATGATTCATTTTGGTAGCACCTTCTTACTTGCTGGATAATGTGGCCCTCAGATTTGTTATGCGAGCAAAATCTGAAAATTGTCTAAGTCCTACAACAAGCTTTGAAGGATTTTCTATGTCTAAATGCCTATGTCTATTGCCAATGCCTATGTCTAAAACAAATGCCAAAATTGATCAAATGACTATATCAAATACTAAAATTGCCTATGACAATAAAGTGTGAAAGTAAATGCCTATAATCACTATGTAAAATGTCAGCATGTGCGTGTGTCTGTGTAATCGAAAAGTGAGAAGAAGATGGCATTTTATAGAAAATGTCATTTCGAATGGACAGACGAGATAAATTAATGATGAGAACCTAAAATGAGCGATCCAGATTAAACCTGAGAATCCCTAATTAGGGTTAGGGCAAAATCCTTAATTGAACGGTCAGAACAAAATCGGATCAACGGTGGAGAATAAATGAGGAAATTAATTAAAGAAATAAAGATTTTCGAAAAAATCAAGAAGATAAGATTGCCTGATTTGTACGATTCGAAAAATCAAAGAGATAAGATGTGGACTGAAAATAAGATTCAGAAAATCAAGAATCTGCCTGATTACTTAATTTTTGGAAGATTATTTACTAATTTGAATTAAGATAATTCAAATTATGGATTTTATGAGATAATAAATAATCTTTTTCAGATTATTTATCAAAAAGGGACTGACAGTTAAGATTGAAATGACATTTTAAATAATTGATTTATTTAAAATGAGAGGAATATTAAATTGGCAATTAAATAATTAAATTTAATTATTTAATTTAGAAGATAAGATTAATTAATTAAATAAATTAATCAATTTATTTAATTAAGGCAATCAGTGACGTATTAAATAAACAAATGTAATTCATTTATTTAATAATCAGGGAGAATTAAATGCAGAAAGGGAAATTAAATAAATTAAGAAATTTATTTAATTAAAGGAAGACTTAGACATTTAATGACGTATTTAATAAATAAATAAAATTTATTTATTTAATAATCATGAAGAATAACTTACATGAATTAATTAAATAATTATGAATTATTTAATTAATAGTCGAATGTGAACCAAGGACATAATTAAATGTATTAATTATGCTAGGAAAAAAGTGGTAAAAATGAAGCTTGCAGGCCTAGGTCATTTTTAGGTGTCTACATTTTAGACAACACTATCATCATTAGTCACCATCATCAATCAATCAATCAATCAATCAACGGTTTACAACTTGACAAGGGCAATACCTTGTTTGTTTTTGTATCATTTGTGCGTGCTTGCTTGCTTGCTTGTGTGTATTATCATTTTATCTTGCATTTGTATCAAATCCATATCATTCCAGCTAATATTCATATCTTGTGTGTGTTGGAATGTCTTTTTGCATTATCCTTTGCATCTAAGGTCACATAATACCTTTTGTGCATTAGGACTTTAATGCTCTAAGTCTACTTCATCATACGTCTAGACAAGGTTGTATTACGTTGGGGCACGAGATACATCGTCACCTTGGTCCTTATATCTTGGTGCATAATGTCTAGTGCTATATCAAACATCATGGTTGCTCATCTTTCATTGCAGCATAACGTATAATCCATTCCTTCATCTTTAGTTCTTGACCCACCCCTTTCATTTTGAGAGCCTACCCATGTTTGTTCAACCCGCCTATCCTCTCGAGGGGGCATCATCATATTCTGATATCATTATACATTTTTCTCTATCCATACCTTAGTTTCTTTGAAATGATGTTACTCAACACAAATCTAATCATCTCGAACATCATCTCAAAGAGGGGCAAACTGTAGACACCCAAAATTGTCCTCTTGCAACACCTGTCTTGGCATTACATCATTTAGGCATCGTGTAGCACGCTGTGCCCTAGGCACCCATGTCATCATCTATTTAATTAAATAAATTTTATTTATTTAATTAAATTCATATTCATGATCCATCCATTTCGCTAATGTTAATTAAATAATTTATATTATTTAATTAATTAAATCATTTCTATTCATTCTTCTAATGTTAATTAAATAATTTATATTATTTAATTAATGAAATCATAAATTCAATGTTAATTAAATAAATCCAAAATTTATTTAATTAATAAAATCCTAAAAATATCTTCTCGCTTTCTTTCCAAAACTGAACTCGTGTGCATCTAATTAATTTATTTAATTAGATAATTCATCAATTATCCTTCTCGTCTTTTTCAAGATTTATTTCCTTTAAAATAGGAATTGAAATCTTTCTATCTTTTTTGACATCTTATCTCATCTCGTTGTATTTCGTCTTTTGTCAAAAATCAAATCCTTGTCGAATCTTGTCAAATCTTATCTTCGTCAATGTCACGGCTCTATAAATACGGCCTCTCACAATCCATTTAGGAGATTGATCATCTAGCATCCAAACTCTATCAAAATTAGTCTTCTGTCTCTATCCATCATTCTCTCTATTTGTCATTGTCATTGTCAAGTCGTTATGCTGCAGGAATGAGCACTCAACATTCCTCCATTGTCAACCCTTCAAAATCTCGCATTCTCATGCAAGTGGAGAAGAGCAATGGAGATAAATCAAGTCTAGCCTAGAGATTGGTTTGCTTTGCTTTCTTGTTTTAATTTTCATGCTAGTTTGTACTCTATTGTGCTTGATAGGATCTAATTAGATTATTGTTTTCATTAGCTAAATCTACTGATTTTTACCCTATCTACAATAAGAATGTGATATATCATTTTCAATTTCATTGGATACCTTCAAGAGATAAGAAGAATATAATTCTCTATATTTTCATCTAAAGAGAAAGAAGATGTGCTATATTTTAGGTTAGGTTTCAATCCAAGGCATGAGACCTTGGTAATTTGGTCTATTTTACCTAAGACCAACAAACCCTGAGTAATAAATTATACAAATGAATTGACTAACAACTTGATTATTAGATTATTGGGGAACACCACTGCCCTTCAGGTAGTAATATTAACTATGAACACTGCTGTGTTCACTAAAGCATCTATAAGAAAAGTGGTAGAAGACCTTGCAAAGGTAAATGCTTTAAATATAAATCTTCAAGGACAAGTTAATGTTGTCACAGGATTTCTTCCAACACCTCAACTTCTGGTAGGGGATAAAGAGGATCAAGAGAAGACAACCCTTCTTGTTGAGGTGAATAGGTTGGAGAAGGATCTTTTTTAGAGTAGGGAAGCAAAGAAAAAGTAAAGGGTGGAAAGAAAAGAAAATTTTTCTAAGGATGTTGATAACCTATTTGGTCATAAGATCTATCATGCATTTTAGGCCACTTGGGAAACACTTTGAATTGATACAATATGATTGTTGTTTCTCATGCTATCCGTGTACCAATAAAGGCTCGGGTCAAGATTCTCCAAAACATTTGGTGCCTAAGGAAATAATTGATTCTAAAGATGATTGAGAGAAATTTTTGATATTAATCCTTTAATTGAATTATTTGTTTCTTTGGAAAAAATAGATCATATTAAAGATAGTATGATTATTCATGAGAGTTATAAACTTTCTATGGAGCAATCCTCAGAGTTTTTAAGGATCTTGAGAATGGAATTATGCTTAAAATTTTGTTTGATGATGGAGTGGTAAAGGATTATATAATGTATGAGGAGTTGAATTTAGTGGTATATTGTCTCCCATCTTGAGTGTTGTTTTTGTAGAAGATAATATGGATATGGAAAAATGCAATTTTGCTAAGGATTACTTGATAAAATTAGAGATATGTCTAGTAAATTTTTTTGAAGATGCAAAGAAATGGACCAAACAGGAATATTCTTCTCATTTAAATCATTTCAAGAGAACTATAACATCTCCTTGGCCTTTAAAAAATATATTTGTAGCATGGATTAAGATGTAAAACTAAAAATCATATGGCCACCCATTTTGTCTCATCACACAAATTAGAGGAATACCTTTGGCAACAACTTCTACAATTATTTTATCTTCTACCATTCTACCTTTTATCTTTTCCAAAGTAGTTGTACTAGTTTTATTTTGGTCCTTGATACTAGTTGAAAAATGTGTAAGGAAAGCTTAAGGTGCAGAACAAACTCTCCTAATGTCAAACCTCAGAGAAGAATGCAGATATGTCTTTCAATTTTACAATTACAGTTCATTAAGATGCACATGAAAGGAATAACATAATAGTGAAATAAACACATACATAATTGAACACCAGATTTATGTGGGAAAACCCTTATGGGAGAAAAACCCACCACACCAAAGAAAAATCTCTTCTATTATAGTAATTGAATTACATATAAGTTATAGACTCTCCTTTTAGATAATCAATATCACAGCAACAACATTTCCCCAATCAACCTCATATAGAACCGATTCTGATCACACTTCGTTTTGTCTCACTATTACAATGCATTTACAACATACAATGAATAACACTCACTAATCATTTGACCATCTAACCCTTCGAACTCATAACAGTTATAGTACATTGAAATGTATAGCAACAACCATGATTGATTCATTCTTTGTATAGATAGTTTAGTTTAGTTTCCTCTATTGAGCAACTATCGAACTTCCAAGTCAATGAACAACCATCTCTAAGTTAGCATCATCCTCCACTGTTCGGCGTACACCTCAGCAGTCAACCAAGTTTGTGCTCATTCACCCATGGTATACACTGCACTATCACTAGATAGGTTGAAGGCTCCCGCGGTATGGTGGTATACACCGCACTACCACTAGATAGATAGAAGACTCCCACGGTATGGTAGTATACCGCGCTACCACTAGACATGTGAAAGACTCCCATGGTATGGCGGTATACACCACACTATCACTAGATAGTTGAGAGGCTCCCATAGTATGATGGTAACCACATTACTACACCTCTCTCACAATCACCTAGTGGTATAGCGGTACAAGCATGAAAGTAGCACTTATGCAATTCTAAGCTGATTGGTGAAGAAGTAGTGTTATACTAGTGAGTTTGAGACATTTTATCAACAATCTCCCACTTGATGAAGAACTCATTAAACCCTCTAGAGCATTCAAAAACTATTGAGATTCATGGGCCTCAAGGCCCATCGAACTAGCACAACAACTATACTTGTCTATGCTCACTGGTTTCGTTAATGTATCTGCAACATTTTCTAGAGTATCCACTTTTTATCAAAAACCTTTCCATCCTCCACCATGATATCTCATACAAAGTGATATTGTAGATCAATATGTTTCGTCCTAGCATGGAAAGTAGGATTTTTTGCTGGACAAATAGCACTTTGATTGTCACAATAAATTGTAATATGTTCTACATCAAACCCAATATCAGAGCACAATCTGTTAGCTCTCAAAAATGCAGGAAAGATGCCTCAAGAAGCTGCCACCCAAAAGCACGTTTGGAGTAACGAGAAAATGTCAGAGAACTCAACCTTCCACTCTTGGTGCTGCTAAACCTAGGTGGGTGTACCTTTCTGAATGAAGCAGACTTTATGATTATCTTTCATTCAGTGATTTGTCCACAATGGTAGATGGAAGTGAACAAATGAAATCAAACTTGATAGCAATAGCAAGCTTCTAATCTAAATCCTAAACTGCTTAATTAACAGATATAAAGAAACTGAATGAGTTCAAAATGATGAAGTGCACAGACTAGTGCCATATTGGGTATGCGAAGTTAAAACGAAATCAAGATGAGCAACACTCTCTAGAGAAAACTCAAATTATCTGGCATACATTCTGTCTACAACTTGTATAAACATGCAATACTGTAACTACTAAGCTCTACTTTAATAATCCAGATGAATCTCTCTGATTACTGTGATCAAGAAAAAGGATTTAATCTTTGCTTGAAAGAACCAATTGATTAATCACACAAATACAACAAATGTGCATTGATAAACTGAACATAAACTTGTTATGTCAATTTAAACAACTAGAAAGCATCAATCTTGGAGACAACTTAGTAGTATTTTTATTTAATTCAACAGACAATTGACACCAAAAAATGTAGCAACATCAACTAATTTTCATAAATACCTCCATTATGAAATCATGCAACAATAGTCTATGATCTGATAATTTTATTCTACTGCATCTACTTGTTGTGTATCGAAATCTATATAGCTAATGCCATTGTACAATTACAAAATTCCTATCTATACACCAGCATCAAGAAAATAAATCATATTGAAATTCCATATCAGCCTTCCATAGAATTCGGGCTCCAATCAAGTTGGCTTGCAATGGTTATATGAACTCACATGTCGGCCACAGTATTTGAATTTCTATTATTCACTAGTGAAATAGTCACCAAAACATATTGCAGCTATGCCGAAGGAAATTCAATCATTAATCACTCTACTTGGTGTTATTCGCCTTCACCATGACATATCAGAGTCGGGGAGATGTCATACAGCTAGCATTATGTTTCATCGATATATATTTCTTTACATGCTTTCGCTGAGACACAAAGATATCTCTCACCGATGTGTTCTTTTGTTTTGTTCACAGTCGTCGTAGCATTCAGATATCGAAGAGACCTCACGTAGACCACATCGTGTTTCACCGAAAGCCCCTTATTCATCTTGTGTGTCGCTATAACCTTCGACTATCGGGGACACATCAAATATAATTCTCTTTGTTATACCAAGAGCCCTGAGCTCACACCTATTCGCCAAGACAACATTACCTTTATACCGACAGAGTCCATATGTATACTATTGGCGAGACATATCAATGTCGGGGAGACCTCTCGTAGAATGCTTTGAGTCATACCAAATGTCTTCATCCAAACTGAGTCGCTGAAACAAGTCAATTCTCACACCGACAGAGACCCTTTTGTTTTCCATCGGTGAGACCGAAGGTCACTCGCCAAGAGCACATGCCGAAAACCATAACTCTTACCAAAATTCTCCCTTTCATCCTGTGTATCGGCGAGACATATACACTTCGCCATAACCTTTCACCGAAGCGTTAAACCTTTTCTGAAATGTTCATCCATCCTATCAGTCAGCAAGACAAGGGAGTATCACCATGATCATACAATGAAGGAAAACCTCTCAAAGATGAGTACCTTTTGTAGCCAGTCGGTAAGACATTGAAATCGATTAGACCTCATCTCGATGGTATAACTCCTGTCGAAGTGAATCCTCCACTATTGCCGTAACAAAGAAAGAGTCTTGTTGAATGCTGCCAGTAGATGAAATCCAATCCCTGTGACATAGAAAATGTCTTGCCGATAGGCAATACAAACATTTGCTAGCAGAAAACGCAACATGGGTCGGGGAGACCTTGACCATCTCACATCGATAGGAACCAGAATGTGAAAAATGAAAACCTGATGGATCCAATGGGGCTATATGGGAAAAAAATGGGTGAAATATGCACACAGTAGGACTAATCTAGAAATTTCAGAACCCTAGCATGTATTGAGTTTATGTCAAATGGTCAATTTATCTCCACCAAGGAATTCAAAGACTTCCTCCTAAAGAATAAGGGCCAATATTTTAGGAAGAGATTGGAGGAAAAAAAATAGGAACCATAAAAGATAATAAAGATGATACTATATCAAAAATATGGGATGAGATCAATGTTGACTTAGAAAATATGACGAGCCAGGAAAAGGTAGGGAAATTGTTTGAAAAGGTGGGTGCTTGTTGTTACAAGGATGTGATATATCATTTTCAATTTCATTGGATACCTTCAAGAGACAAGAAGAATATAATTCTCTATATTTTCATCTAAAGAGCAAGAAGATGTGCTATATTTTAGGTTAGGTTTCAATCCAAGGCATGAGACCTTGGTAATTTGGTCTATTTTACCTAAGACCATCAAACCCTGAGTAATAAATTATACAAATGAATTGACTAACAACATGATTATTAGAATATTGGGGAACACCAGTGCCCTTCAGGTAGTAATATTAATTATGAACACTGCCATGTTCACTAAAGCATCTATAAGAAAAGTGGTAGCAGACCTTGCAAAGGTAAACACTTTAAATATAAATCTTCAAGGAAAAGTTAATGTTGTCACAGGATTGCTTCCAACACCTCAACTTCTGGTATGGGATAAAGAGGATCAAGAGAAGACAACCCTTCTTGTGGATGTGAATAGGTTGGAGAAGGATCCTTTTCGAAGTAGGGAAGCAAAGAAAAAGTAAAGGGTGGAAAGAAAATAATTTTTTTTTGAGGATGTTGATAACCTATTTGGTCATAAGATCTATCATGCATTTTAGGCCACTTGGGAAACACTTTGAATTGATACAATATGACTGTTGTTTCTCATGCTATCCATGTAGCAATAAAGGCTTGGGTCCAAAACATTTGGTGCCTAAGGAAATAATTGATTCTAAAGATGATTGAGAGAAATTTTTGATATTAATCCTTTGATTGAATTATTTGTTTCTTTGGAAAAAATAGATCATATTAAAGATAGTAGTATTATGCATGAGAGTTATAAACTTTCTATGGAGAAATCCTCAGAGTTTTTAAGGATCTTGAGAATGGAATTATGCTTAAAATTTTGTTTGATGATGGAGTGGTAAAGGATTATATAATGTATGAAGAGTTGAATTTAGTGGTATATTGTCTCCCATCTTGAGTGTTGTTTTTGTAGAAGATAATATGGATATGGAAAAATGCAATGTTGCTAAGGATTACTTGATAAATTTAGAGATATGTCTAGTAAATTTTTCTGAAGATGCAAAGAAATGGACCAAACAGGAATATTCTTCTCATTTAAATCATTTCAAGAGAACTATAACATCTCCTTGGCCTTTAAAAAATAAATTTGTAGCATGGATTAAGATGTAAAACTAAATATCATATGGCCATCCATTTTGTCTCATCACACAAATTAGAGGAATACCTTCAACAACAACTTCTACAATTATTTTATCTTCTACCACTTTCCCTTTTATCTTTTCCAAAGTAGTTGTACTAGTTTTATTTTGGTCCTTGATACTAGCTGAAAAATGTGTAAGGAAAGCTTAACATGCAGGAAAAACTCTCATAATGTCAGACCTTAGAGAAGAATGTAGATATGTCTTTCAATTTTACAATTACAGTTCATTAAGATGCACATGAAAGGAATAACAGAATAGTGAAATAAACACATACACAATTGACAACCAGATTTATGTGGGAAAACCCTTATGGGAGAAAAACCCACCACACCAAAGAAAAATCTCTTGTATTATAGTAAATGAATTACATATAAGTTATATACTCTCCTTTCAGATAATCAATATCACAACAACAACATTTCCCTAATCAACCTCGTACAGAACAGTTTCTAATCACACTTCATTGTTTCTCACTATTACAATGCATATACAACATACAATGAATAACACTCACTAATCATTTGACCATCTAACCCTTTGAACTCATAACAATTATAGTACGTTGCAATGTATAGCAACAACCATGATTGATTCATTCTTTATACAGACAGTTCAGTTTAGTTTCCTCTATTGAGCAACTATCAAACTTCCAAGTCACCGAACAACCATCTCCAAGTCAGCATCGTCCTCCACTGTTTGACGTACACCTCAGCAGTCAACCAAGTCTGGGCTCGTTCAGTGACCATGGTATACACCGCACTATCACTAGATAGGTTGAAGGCTCCCGCGATATGGCGGTATACACCGCACTACCACTAGATAGATAGAAGACTCACGCGGTATGGCGGTATACCATGCTACCACTAGATAGGTGAGAGACTCCCATGGTATGGAAATATACACCGCACTATCACTAGACAGTTGAGAGGCTCCCATAGTATGGCAGTAACCGCGCTACTGCACCTCTCTCACAATCACCTAGCGGTATAGCTGTACAAGTATGAAAGTAACACTTATGCAATTCTAAGCTGATTGGTGAAGAAGCAGGGTTATACTAGTGAGTTTGAGACATTTTCTCAAAAATATCCCACTTGATGAAGAACTCACTAAACCCTCTAGAGAATTCAAAAACTATTGAGATTCATGGGCCCCAAGGCCCATCAAACTAACACAACAACTATACTTGTCTATGCTCACTGGTTTCGTTAATTTATCTGCAACATTTTCTAGAGTATCCACTTTTTATCAAAAACCTTTCCATCCTCCACCATGATATCTCATACAAAGTGATATTGTAGATCAATATGTTTCGTCCTGGCATGGAAAGTAGGATTTTTTGCTGGACAAATAGCACTTTGATTGTCACAATAAATTGTAATATGTTCTACATCAAACCCAATATCAGAACACAATCTGTTAGCTCTCAAAAATGCAGGAAAGATGCCTCAAGAAGCTGCCAAAACGTTTCAGGGTAACAGAAAAGGTCAAGAGAACTCATTCTTCTACTCTTCAGGTGCTGCTAAACCTAGGTGGGTGTACCTTTCTGAATGAAGCAGACTTTATGATTATCTTTCATTCAGTGATTTGTCCACAATGGTAGATGGAAGTGAACAAATGAAATCAAACTTGATAGCAATAGCAAGCTTCTAATCTAAATCCTAAACTGCTTAATTAACAGATATAAAGAAACTGAATGAGTTCAAAATGATGAAGTGCACAGACTAGTGCCATATTGGGTATGCGAAGTTAAAACGAAATCAAGATGAGCAACACTCTCTAGAGAAAACTCAAATTATCTGGCATACATTCTGTCTACAACTTGTATAAACATGCAATACTGTAACTACTAAGCTCTACTTTAATAATCCAGATGAATCTCTCTGATTACTGTGATCAAGAAAAAGGATTTAATCTTTGCTTGAAAGAACCAATTGATTAATCACACAAATACAACAAATGTGCATTGATAAACTGAACATAAACTTGTTATGTCAATTTAAACAACTAGAAAGCATCAATCTTGGAGACAACTTAGTAGTATTTTTATTTAATTCAACAGACAATTGACACCAAAAAATGTAGCAACATCAACTAATTTTCATAAATACCTCCATTATGAAATCATGCAACAATAGTCTATGATCTGATAATTTTATTCTACTGCATCTACTTGTTGTGTATCGAAATCTATATAGCTAATGCCATTGTACAATTACAAAATTCCTATCTATACACCAGCATCAAGAAAATAAATCATATTGAAATTCCATATCAGCCTTCCATAGAATTCGGGCTCCAATCAAGTTGGCTTGCAATGGTTATATGAACTCACATGTCGGCCACAGTATTTGAATTTCTATTATTCACTAGTGAAATAGTCACCAAAACATATTGCAGCTATGCCGAAGGAAATTCAATCATTAATCACTCTACTTGGTGTTATTCGCCTTCACCATGACATATCAGAGTCGGGGAGATGTCATACAGCTAGCATTATGTTTCATCGATATATATTTCTTTACATGCTTTCGCTGAGACACAAAGATATCTCTCACCGATGTGTTCTTTTGTTTTGTTCACAGTCGTCGTAGCATTCAGATATCGAAGAGACCTCACGTAGACCACATCGTGTTTCACCGAAAGCCCCTTATTCATCTTGTGTGTCGCTATAACCTTCGACTATCGGGGACACATCAAATATAATTCTCTTTGTTATACCAAGAGCCCTGAGCTCACACCTATTCGCCAAGACAACATTACCTTTATACCGACAGAGTCCATATGTATACTATTGGCGAGACATATCAATGTCGGGGAGACCTCTCGTAGAATGCTTTGAGTCATACCAAATGTCTTCATCCAAACTGAGTCGCTGAAACAAGTCAATTCTCACACCGACAGAGACCCTTTTGTTTTCCATCGGTGAGACCGAAGGTCACTCGCCAAGAGCACATGCCGAAAACCATAACTCTTACCAAAATTCTCCCTTTCATCCTGTGTATCGGCGAGACATATACACTTCGCCATAACCTTTCACCGAAGCGTTAAACCTTTTCTGAAATGTTCATCCATCCTATCAGTCAGCAAGACAAGGGAGTATCACCATGATCATACAATGAAGGAAAACCTCTCAAAGATGAGTACCTTTTGTAGCCAGTCGGTAAGACATTGAAATCGATTAGACCTCATCTCGATGGTATAACTCCTGTCGAAGTGAATCCTCCACTATTGCCGTAACAAAGAAAGAGTCTTGTTGAATGCTGCCAGTAGATGAAATCCAATCCCTGTGACATAGAAAATGTCTTGCCGATAGGCAATACAAACATTTGCTAGCAGAAAACGCAACATGGGTCGGGGAGACCTTGACCATCTCACATCGATAGGAACCAGAATGTGAAAAATGAAAACCTGATGGATCCAATGGGGCTATATGGGAAAAAAATGGGTGAAATATGCACACAGTAGGACCAATCTAGAAATTTATGAGTAAAATAAATACTTAAAATCATCAAATTTTTACAGTCCCAACAGTGGCTCCTACTAGGGATGAATGATAGTGAGATCATAGCAAGGATCTAGATCTTTGGGTGAGCAGACCAGACCAAACACAAAATGATGAACCAGTGAGGAAAAATGGAATGAATGGCAATGGAAAATGAGTGCAAAATGAAAATGAAATGGATGCAAAATGAAGGTGAACCACAACCCTAAACTACTGTGCATGGAAAAGAATTTTAAAGAGGACAAGCAAGAGTTGTCCATGCACTAGCAACCCTTAATCCTCTGTGTTTTAACTTCACCTGTTCTGAGCTGTTACAATCTGAAACTCAAATCATACTTTCCCCTGTCAAATACCTGGTTTTGTCTCGAGTTCATTAGATCCTTCTTGAAGATACTCATGCAATCCTTCCTGTCACTATTATTGCAATTTCTTAGAGAATCATCAAGCTTGGTTCTGTCCAAAATCCCTACACCATCCTACAGTTCCAATTCTTCATCATCATGGGACAGACCCTTGTTATTTTCAACATTCAAAATGCATGCATATTCAATACAACATTTTATATCATCTCTCTCACTATTATGAATTGTGAAACATTCTCCCAGCTATATTGAAAATTCACCATCAAAGTACTTCTCTTGCGAATCAAAAATTTATGTCATATCAACTTTGTCTAGAACAAACAAATCTGAAACCTTTTGCACTTCCTTGACACTACCATTTGGATACAACGTTGGATTATGACTCATATCTCCAATATCAAGCATATATCAACCAATCAAATCCAGACCTCTATCATCCTTGGTATGCAAACAAATTTCTTCTTCACATGAGTTAGAAATTTCAAAATAACATACCTCTTCTCGAATGGACATAGATTTCTGATCATTAATTCAAAAAATGTACTGGGAGTCATAAGAATCATCATACAAAGATCTTTCACTATCAAGGCAAACGTAAGCTAGACAAAGAATCTCAGGATCACCTTCATGTGTATATCTCTTCTATTCAAGTGTTAGCAAATCTTAAATTTGCTCACTGCTAAGTGAACATGCTTCTACATTTTCATTGCTATAGTTATATTCTTCACTTTTGTCATCATCAGAAAAAGGTCCAAGATCATCAAAGAATGAAAAATTAGAAACATCACCAGCGAAGTCACTTATTCCATCATCTAGCTTGTCTGAAATTATTTCCTCTTTACCATAAAGTAGATCTGGAAATACCTAGAATTCATTCCTAGGCATACCTTGGCAAAACATCATTTCTTCTTCATCAAATGAGTCTTCATGACTTTAAACTGTAATAGGAGGTATTATATACTCATTATCAAATGAACTCACATTGTCCATTGCTTCTTTCTCTCGATCACCACAAGAACCTTCAACTGGATCAGTATTGATTAACTTTGGTTGGGCTGATTCTATCTTGAAGTTGCCAAGATTCACATCATAAAAATAATTGATTTGATCTTGGGGTACATAGTCAACAACTTGGCTCATTCTTGGCTCCCTATACAACCTGACTTCCTGACCATTCATTGGAATAATTGCATAAGATAAATCAGACTAGATATTTCTCCCAACTGCTGCTATCCATTGCCTTGATAAAAGCATCCCAAACTGAGGAGGAGTATCAATCACTGTTATATCTATATTATATGCCATCTATGGATAAGTAGCCATCTTGACTTCAACATTTATCATAATACCTATGATAGGAACATGTTATCCATTGCATAACATTTCCCTTCATATGTATCAACCCACATGCCAAGCTACTTCATAACTCCTACCGGCATGATGTTTATAGTTGCACCATATTTTATCATGCAATTCCTCAACAATTTGTTATTTATAAGAAATGTAGTGGAAAAAGGATCAATATGTGGGGGAGTTGTTAATACATCACTCAAACAGACTTCTGGGATATTTACTTTCTCCTGCCTATTGATAGCTACTTTATTTTCAGAATTCATTATCAATTGAATAGCATAGTCTCTGTATTCTTTAATTTTTATCATCTCAAGTAGTGGAATAGACATTTTTACTTGGGATAATGTTTGAGTGAAGTCAAAAGAAGAGCCCTCCACCTTAACAATTTTCTTCTACTCTAATGCTTCTCCTTTGTTTTCTTCCTTCTCTCCTTTACTAGGCTAGTCAGGCCTTTGTATCTCTTTGTGTAATTCCTTTACTTCTTCCTTTTGGACAGGCATCTGTTCATTTTTATCATGCTGTTTGTTGTTTGGATTCTTCACAATTCCTTGTGTTGCCTTCTAGTCCTTCATGAGGATTCCCCTGGGGACACCTTCATTCTCATTTACTATTCTATTTCTCAACCAATATTTACTCTTTGCTTCCTCAACTGCAGCAACAGTTAATCTCTCTATCTCCTCTTTGGTGAGTCTCCTCATACTATAGTGAGTAGGCATTTCATCAGAATGTGGTTCTATATAATCCTCTTCAGAATCAAAAAAGACCTGTTGTTTAGCCATATGGACATTGTATTTCTGATTTGAAACATTGCACTTATATTCTTCATCCTTTGAAGATGAGTACCCTTCCTTAACATGGTGAAAGGTATTTGAAGTTAAATATACTGTGTGATCTCCACCACTTCCTATCAGCATTCCTTCTTCTTGCATCCTCTGGGCAACAACACAATAGTCTTGGGAATGTGGCTTATCACAAGCTTCACAGAAATAATTGTTACTCACCATATAGATTCCCCTCTTTGTCAATGGATCAGGAGTCTCCTTGTTTCCAAGCCTAGTTGTTATAGGTTTTTCATCCTTCCAGTCTGTATTATAAGGCATGTCATGCAACCTCATCCTTTCATTCTTGTATGTGTTCTCCTGCTTATACTGATAATTGTTGTTTTGCTGAGGAGGCCTAGAGTTATCTCGTTTACTGATTATCCCAACAGCCTTTCTGTTATTTTCAATTGTTAGTGCTATCTTCTGAGCTTCAGCCAAATCTCTTGGGAATCTATTTCTCAGTTGATACCCTATTTTAGGATCAAATGCATTAAAATAAACACTCAAAGCTACATAATCTAGTAACCTTGATCTAGGAGGTACTTTAGTCTGCAACTTGTTGAATCTTGGTTGAAATCATAAATTGAGTCATTCTTATTTTTTTGAATTCGCATCAGTTCATGAAGAGCTGCATCTGGTGTATTTAGATTCCCATATTGTTCTAGGAATCGATCTTGGAGTACTTGAAGAGAATTGATTAAGAGTGCAGGAAAACTGTTAAACCAATCCCTAGCATCTTCAATAAGTGACATCATAAATAGCTTCATGTGTATATCTTCATATGGCACATCTATGTCTTGGATAAAAACGTTCAAACTCCTTATATGCTCTTCACAATTAATTATTTACTTGGAAAAAAATTAGCAAAAAAATATGCATCACATCGGGACATGAGTCCTCTACTTGTATCTAAAATTTTATAAAAAAATAGTATCACTTTATTGTGGTTAGGGTGGTCAGAAAGACACCTACTTTTTTTTCCCTGAAATTTAAGTACTACTGCATTGAAATCTCAAATTTTCACCAAATAGTTTTATTTTTTTTAATAAACCTAGTAGTTTAGAAACTACATTCAATTTTCTATAGATTCTATTCTTACATATTTTTGAAATAATATAGATAACTTATTCAAATTATTATGTCAAGTTGCCTAACTCTAATTTTTCTGAATTTTTCACCACTTAAGGGCCTATTTTTTCCATGATGATCCTGCACATACTCGAATCTTGTAAATGATTGTGTTGAGGTGTATATGGATTATTTTACTATCCATGGTAATACTTATGAAGAGGATAAAATGAATTTAGAAAAAGTAATTAGGCGTTGTATAGACACTAATTTATCACTAAGTGATGAAAAGTGCCATATGCTTATGACAAGGGGATAGTACTTGGTCATTATATTTCTGCTAAGGGAATCAAGTCAATCCCAAGAAGATATAGATTATTCCAAACTTTCCTACACCCACTAGCCAAAAGGATGTGTGTAGTTTTCTAGGCCATGCAGGGTACTATAAGAGCTTTATCCAAAACTTTAGTAAGATTGCCTCCCCCCTATTTTCTTTGCTAGCAAATGATGTTGCTTTCCCTTGGACACTAGAATGTCAAGATGCCTTCGAGGATATTAAAACTAAACTTGTAATGACACCAGTACTTCAAGGTCCAAATTGGGAATTACATTTTCATATCCACACTAATGCCTCAAATTCCTCTATAGGAGTTGTCCTCGGACAAAAAGAAAACCTTTTCTTCTCTATCTACTACATCAACAAGAAATTCGCACGAGTTGAGGTAAATTATACAGTAACTGAAAAGGATTTTTTAGCTGTTGTTTATGTAATTAATAAATTTCATCATTATATTACTTTATATAAGGTGTTTGTTCACATAGATCATTCAACATTTCAATTCTTAATGAATAAACCTATTGTAACTGGTAGTTATTAGATGGTTATTGTTGCTTCAAGAATTTGACATTACTATAATTGATAAGTATAGTCGTGAGAATGTGATTGCATACTTTTTTTCCAAGTTACAACAATCTGGATATGAGCCAACCCTAGTAGATGACGCTTTCCTAGATGAGCATCTCTTTGCTATATCAACAAAAAGTCCTTGGTTCACAGACATTACAAATTACCTAGTCACATGCAAGTTCCCACCACACTTCTATCCAAGAGAACGTTGAAACTTGGTTGGAATGAGTGGAAAATACACATGGATTAATGGATTACTCATTCGTACTTGCATTGACAATATCATGCGGCGATGTGTACCTAAAGACAATTTCTTCGATATACTTTGTGCATGCCACACAGAGCCATGTGAAGCAAACTTCCCTGCTTAGAGGACCACTCATAAGATTCTCACTGTAGGTTACTATTGGCCTACAATCCATAAGGATTGTAAGCGATATGTTCATCACTGTGATAAAAGCCAGTGTATGGGTTACCCCACATGCTCAGATGAAATTTCCTTGCATCCTTAGTTGTCCATTGAGCTTTTGTTTTGTGTTTTCCTTTTGGCGATAACGCAAGTTGTGAGATGCCCTAAGTCTCTTCCATGTTGACCCAAAAGTTCCTTTATCTTTCCTTTGTTTTGTGCTCTCCTATTGGGGATGACACAAAGTGTTGAGACGCCCTATGTCTCTTCCATGTTGACCCAATCAATCCCTTTTCCTTTTTATCCTTTGTCTTTTTCTTTTGTTTTCCTTTTGGGGATGATGCAAGGCATTGAGACTAAAATGTCTCCTTCATGTTGACCCAAAATATTTCCCTTTTCTTTTTCCTTTTCATTTTCTTTTCGCTTGTGATTTCCTTTTGGGGATGATGCAAAGCATTGAGACCACAATGTCTCTTCCATGTTGACCCAAAATGGACTTTTTTTTTCATTTGTTTTCACTCTCTTTGTGTCATTCTTCCAGTTCTATGTGCTTTGGGGAATGATGACACTTTTGAGATCTTTAATAAAAATATTACAGCAAGGAACATACTGACCCCAAATCCATAGATCCCTTATGTGTTTGGTGTGTTCCTTTCTAAGGGGCAACCCTCCTTTTCTTTTTTTTTCATTTTTGTTTACATGAAGCAACCCTACTTGGAAACATATGACTTGGCATAGGGGCTTTCCAATTTGGCTCTCATGTCTTTTTTTTATTTTTGCATTTTCTTTCCTTCACTACTTTAAAGTAATTGCTCACATAATGACATGTAGACATTTCTTTAAAGTGGGGGGAATTCATTAGCATCATTTCATTTTCATTCTCTTGTTCCTAGTGTAGCCTTGTCACTTCATATGATGCGTTTTTCACTTCGTGGATAACATTGGGTGTGATTTACTTCATAAGTGTGATCTATCTAAGCATATTATATTCCTCTTGGTGGCCTGATGCGACGCACTGCATCCCCAAAGTTGTGAATCCTTTATTCTCAGATTGGTCCTCTCTTGGAGACATTAGACACAATGTTCTCTAAATTATAGACCTTACATGAACTTGACAAGACTCCTTTGAACATCTTTTACATTTTACATATTTTCATTTTGCATCCTTGCCAACTTGCATAACACAACTTGCATGCCTATGGTACCTTTGCATTTCTTCATGAGTTCAAAACATACAAAGATTTTCTTGTCTCATGAAGCATGAACCAACATTTTTCTCCTACATTGTGGCACCTTGTTAAAGTTATCAGGAGGTAAAATATTAGCATGGTTGAGCGGGAAGCCCTTTCGAGGAACAACTTACCCCATAGCCACCTATGTGTTTGTGAGTACATACCAACTAGTGTATGTTTCTCACCTTTTGGGTCTTCTCACCTAGTGGACTGCCATAAGTTTCATTGCCCCAGAGTGAGTATACATCCTATTTTTCTCACAAAAAACCTAGATCTAATCCACAACTAGTTGGACAAACAATCGAAGCTTTATTTAATTCTTCCCTCTCTTCTTCTCTTTCACATGTGTGTTCCTTTGTTCTTATGTTTAGTTTTCCATGGGATCTTCATCCTGGGGGCTTGATCATCCCTCTTGATCATTGTTATTCCATCTTGCTAGCATAAGTGCATTTGGATCCCTCTCAATATGCATGGCTACTTTAGTGTGACTTTCACGCAAGTTCATCCTCTCACTAAAGTGGGGGCTAAATGTGCCATAGAAAAATGGATGACATTTTCATGGTTATTTAGGTCTTTTTCCTATGATTCTTTGTCTATTTTTCTTTGATTTAATGTTGTAAAGTGACTTATGCATTCACACTAGGTCCTAAATATTCAAATCATGGTGTCTTGTGAAGGTGTTGTAACACATTTCTACACCTTTCTAGAATATTTTAATTACAATTCACCTAAAAATCACCTTTTCATCACTTATCAAGTCCTATTCTAAAGTGTTGTAAAGTCTTGTAATAATATTTCACATTTTTCTAGGCTTAATTTAACTATTTACACCTTTCTTATGCTTTATTTGACCCCTTTATGCACTCATAAGGCTTAATTAAGTGTATTTTTGAATGTAATCTTGACAAACAACATTACATGTGACTTAATTCTCAACACCTACTTACAAGCCCAAGGTGGGACCCATTCACCATGGGTGGCGAACGAGTCCCTCTTGGCTCCAAATTCAAAATAATTCAAATTTTCTTTTGATTTTTTATTTAAAAATACCTTATGTCGGCCTGTGACGAGGTATCATTGGGTAATTAGGGCACAAGTGTGCATAAATAAGTATTTTTCCATTCATTTTACACCTAATTCATTCAAGCATTCAAGCATTCACTCATTCAACATCAATTAGCATTTGAGCACTTTGCATCATTCAATCAAGCATCAATCGAGCATTCTAATTGGATCAGCCATTGACATATTTTCATATTTCTTCATAGAGGTTGTGGTGAGTTTAAGAAATTTTCAGGTTGTTATTCATCATTTCCTTGCTTATTCCATTTCATTTCTTCATTAAGGGTTTGATTACCAAAGTAGGATTTGACCAAGGTAAATACCTATAACCTAACCCTTAACCATTTTTCCCCTTCTGCATGTGTGTTTGCAGACTTTTGTATGCAGATTTATAAAGCAATTAGGTGTTGAAAGGTGGTCAAGAAGTCAAAAAATTGTTTCAAGTCAACTAAACCCTATTTCAAGCTTGGAGACAACCTACATAATGTTTTCTACAAATTTGACTTCGTCAACCCAACAAGAAGACTAGTGCAGATATGGAGCTATAGAATTGACCTTTGATTTAATAGAATTTTCGGAGAGAACTGATTTGCCGTTAGTGGCAAATGAGTCCCACCTTAAGGATGAAAAAGTAGATTCTATCAGATTCCAGTTCCCAACAGCCAGAATCTAGTTTTCAGGAGTTTTTTCTAGTAGCAGGACTGATTCGCCATCAGTGGTGAATGAGTCTGACTTGATTTTGACTAATTTATTCTAACATTCAGATCATTCCAGATTCAACATTCATTTCCCAGGTGCACTCTGTTCAGCCTTCTTTCAATTCTATTTTGTATTTGTTCATGTTTTAATTCATTCTTGCATATCACATTGTGTTTTCAAACATTGCATATTTCATAGGTTTTGCATCAATAGTCAATCAATTTCATTAGTTTGTTGCATTTAAAACATTACATTTAGTCTTAATTACATCATACAATCCTCTATTTGAGTGAACCACTTCAATTTTGTAGGTTATTCTATCTCTCTCATTTTAGGTGGAAGATCCTAAGAGTGCAAGAGTAGTCTATAGAATCCAACCAAAAAATGGTTGGTTCAGATGTAGAGTGAATTTTTGTCAAAGGAAGAGAGAGAGGAGGGAGGGATAGGTAAATATGGATAATTGAGATAGATAGGAGAGAGAGAGAGAGAGGTAGGTAGAGAGAGGGCGATGTGAGATAGAAAGAGGGAGAGGGAGAGAGGAGAGATAGAAAGAGGGGGAGGGAGGGAGAGATAGAGTAGAGAGGGAAGGAGAGAGATAGAGAGAGTGATAGAGAGAGAAGTAGAGAGGGAAGAAGATGGAGATATTGAGAGAGAGGAGGCAAGGAGGGAGAGAGAAATAGGTATAGAGGGATAGCTAGGTAGAGAGAAGTAGATATGAAAGGAGAGATAGAGGGAGAGGTAGGGATGGAGAGATAGGTGAGAAAAAAATAGAGAGAGGTAGGTAGATAGAGGGAAGAGGAGATAAAGAGAAGTATAGAGGGAACGAGAGAGGTTGGAAGAGGTAGGGAGGGAGAGAGGGAGGTGAGAGAGGTAAGAGACGAGGGAGGGATAGGTAGGGAGAGAGACCGTGAGATAGAGAAAAAGAGAATAGAGAGGGAAGGGGAGAGAGAGAAGTGAGATAGGTGATAGAGATGTATGATGGAGAGATAAGTAGAGAGGGAGGGAGGGAAGAAGAGAGAGGTAAGATAGAGAGAACTAGAGAGGGAAGGAGAGAGATAATGGGAGATAAAGAGAGGAGAGGGAAAGAGAGAGAGAGGGAAGTAGAGAGAGAGAAAGAGGGGAGAGAGGGTGGGAGGGATAGGTAGGGATAGAGAGAGGTAATATAGAGAGTAGAGAGAGATATATAGAGATGAGGAGATATAGATAAATGTAGAGAGGGAGGTAGGCAAAAAGATATTAGAGAGGGCAGGGGAGAGAGATGGACATGTAGAGACGTAGTTCTTAGGCTCAAGGGAGAGAGTGTTAGATAAAGGGATGGAGATAGTGAGAGAGAGAGAGGTCTAGAGAATAAGAGATTAAAATGAGTGAAATAGAGAGAGAAAAATGAAATTTGACCTCCCGATTACTAAAATTTGACCTCCTGATTATTAAAATTTGACATGTTGATTACTGAAATTTGACTAAGTCTGAAAATTTTTAAAATATTCCAAAAACTAGAATTTTCATTATAAATGTTAGAGATCTAAAACCACTCTCAAACATCCTAAAACTATATACATGAAATATAACTTAAAGTATAAGAAATTAAATGCCCATATGTAAATCTATATTTCATGTACATATCGTTTCACTGGTAGAGAAAGAGAAAATGAAAGTCTAGAAAATGCATTCCAAATGTCATAAATGACATTTGGAGAGTTCCAAATTTGGTGCTAGCCAGATGAAGCAACCCATTTGTTGAGCACCAAATTTGGTGCTAGCCAAATGAAGTAGCCCATTTAGCAAGCACCAAATTTGGCGCTCACCAAATGGGTTGCATTAGGAAATACCAACCCAATGGGGTTGGATTTTGCATTGAGAGTCTGACCCAAAGGTTTGGACAACCATTTCATGCAAAAGACATGATTTTTTGAAAGGGCAACAAAATTTCACACATTTTTCGTCATGCTCACTGTCACGTTTGCATGTCTTTCAATGCAATTTTTTTTAAAAAATGTGATCTGACATT
Source organism: Sequoia sempervirens (assembly GCA_007258455.2). Lineage (NCBI taxonomy): Eukaryota > Viridiplantae > Streptophyta > Pinopsida > Cupressales > Cupressaceae > Sequoia > Sequoia sempervirens. The sequence continues at coordinate 134,024,825 of VDFB02086081.1, read as the reverse complement.
AACCTCTCTCTTAGCTATCTAAATATATAATTCTTTTTTCATTTTGATTTAGTTAAGGTTTTGATCCATAACTTCTCTTGTGAATGCCTCCCTTTTTGGTCAAAAACCAACATGTGCTAGTTTTAGGATAGACTTTTACTCGTTCATCAGAACATGAAACAAATTACATTTTTTAAAATTAGACTCCATTCTACACATGATGAAAAAATAAATAAATCAATTTTCGATTAGTAAGTTCAAAAAATTTAGGTGGGAGCACACTCAAAATTTAGCTTTTCAAGATGTGTCCACTTTAAAAATTCATAAAATATTATATTCATTAAAATAATTATCTAAAAGAACGAGGATAAACTACATGGTGTTAGCGAATTTATCACCTTTCGAATTTTTGAAATTCTAAAAAAAAATTAATCAAAAAAGGGAGAGCCCTTAGATGTTATGCTAATTTTTTTATAAAACCAGGACCTATTTTGGCCCCCCCTTTTTGAGATCCTCAATCTTCATTAATTTTAAAAAGAATTAGTAGCTTAGAAACTAGACTTGGAGCACTTCGACTCTTGTTCTTGCTGCATATTGAAATTTTGAGCGTACCTATCTTCATTTTCTCGTTCAAATCATATTTTGTTGATTTTATAAAAAAGTGGTATCTTAAGAGCCAAAATTGTGTGACAGATTCATGCACTTACCCTATATTCAATTCTTTTTCTTGTAATTTGTTTACAGTTATAATAAGAGCTTTTTAACTTTGTGGATTTTTGACGATCTTTCTTCAGTGACAATTAGGGAGTGTATTTCGACCCACATTGGCCAAGCCGGTATTCAGGTCGATAATGCCTACTGGAAGCTTTGCTAAGGAAGGCCTGATTTACCAATTGGAAGACTTTGAATCTTACATTGGCAGCAATTTTTTGGCAGAAGCATTTCTTCTCTCCTATTGAAGGCATTTGAGGGAAGTCTAAAGGCAGTAGAGAGACATCCAATTTTGTTGAAAGCCTCCATTCATTCTTAAACTTCCATTAATTTGTAGTTTTTTTAGAGATTATAGGCACAAAGATTGGATTTGCAATACAGAGGCTATGGTTTATTGGTGAAACATTTAATCAAAATTTATATTTTATAAAAAAAATTCCAAATATCTATTTAGGGCTTCTGTAGCCGAAGTGGAGGGGGGCCCCCAATATCTTGAAGTTGTGTTTTTGGGAAACATTAATCCCACAATGGTAGCATGGGTACTTTTTATGCTAGCATTGAAAATTTTTTACAGATCCTTTTATTGTTGTGATAAAATATCACAAGAGGTTATTTTTCTTGTGTGCTCAGTGGAGTTTCTTGGTGTCAGCATGAGGATCAAGCAATGCACTACATCATTTTTTGCACAAAATCAAGTTTAATCTTTTTTGAAAGTTTGAAAGCACTATCTTTGATGTTTTTTGAAGAATTCAGTCATAATGGTTTCTTTGGAGAAAGAATTTTATGCAATGGAGTGATGTTTTACTCACCCATCTTAGTGAGGAGAATTTGTTTCCATATTTGTATAATGAACTTCCTGTTCCAGACAAACATAATAGGTACACAATTTGGAAAGGATTTAGGGCTAGAGTTTATGGAGTTTTTTTTTAGCATATCAATGATGAGGACCTTTTGGATTCACTTTGTCATTTTGAGAGCCCTTATGCTCTTTGGACTTACATTTGAGAATCATATGGAGATCATCCTAATACTCTGCCATCTCTCGATGACCCTCCTTGCAATAGAAGTGTGTTTCCTTGTTCTTCAGAGAAGATAAACCATGCTTGTGATCCTTTGGAGGTCGTTGAAACTTTAGATGAGGTTGTGGTTGCTTCAAAGGTTCCTAATTCTTTGTTAGAGATAGTTGATCCACCTTCATTGAGTACTTCATCATTCCTAAGCAACAATATTATCATTGTCTTCCTAATTGGGCTTCCTATTTTCTAGACGTTGGTTCCTTGTTTGTGGAGTCTGACATTTCAGATTTGGAGGAAACATTTGAGGGGTTATCTCTCCTCTTTGATGATAGTTATTGCACAACTTTTTTCAAACCATCTCTGTCTTTGGATATTGTTCAACATCAATTTCTAGTGGTACCTTGTTTGTCACCTCCTATTGTGATTGGGCATGTTCTCGATTGGTTCATGGCATCATCTTCTAGGGTCTTGGAGCACATGAGCATATTTAAGAGACACTATCATACATTTCCATGCTTTCTTCTTTCAATTCCTATCCATAATGGGAAGCATACCTACATTTGTACTTGGTGTTTTTTCTTCCAAAAGGGAGACAAGTTGTTTGTCGAAATTAGATCATGTTTTGTTTTCAAGTACTTACTATTTTTGTAGGTGATTACACATTATGGAGGGGCTACATAGTCTCTCTCTTTCCCTCTTATGGGGCGGTCATTGATTGTATATAAATGATGCATGTAGTCCTTGGGAGGTGTGATTGAGTCCTCCATCCATGCATCATTTTTTTTTTTCTTTTCTCTCTTTTGTAGAGGGGTTTTTTCCACTAAGTTTTTCTCCTTTTCTCCAGTTGTGAGAGATTTCATTGTAAATGGGTACCTAACATTGTTGTGTAGTCGGGACCCATATTGCATCTTCATTTTTTCATAATAATCTCCCTAAGTTGCACTTAAGGGGGGGTGTTAAGGTAAATATAATTTACTAGCTTAAGCTTACTTAGGTACAATATTTTAATTAATTATTATGGGTAGTTTTGTTTCCCATATCGGGAAGTTTTATACGAGTTACCTCTTTTTTCCTTTAAAATGTTGTACCATTATGTATTTTAAGCATCTCATTTTTCACTCTTTTTTTTGGTGAAATAGCTTTTGCTTCCCTCATATCTGTGAAGGTGTTTTGTTGCAGATGGTGCTCCTGGGAGGTGGATGACACCAACACTTCTCTCTATTTGTGAAGGTTTTTTGTTGTAGATGGTGCATTTGGGATGTGGTTGACACCAACACCTAAAATGAAGGTACCTTCATTCAAAGGTATTCAAGGAACTTCATTTGAAGGTATGTTGCTCCTACAAAAAAAGTGTAAAAAAACCTTCAAATGATGGTGATTTCCAAATATGGAAAAAGGGACCTTCGAACGAAATTCCCATTTTATTCTTTTTTTGGAAATTTTCGTAAAATAAAAAGGGACCTTCATTCACAGGTCCTTTTTTTCCATTTTCAAAAATTACCTTTCTTTGAAGGCTTTTTAAAATTTTCAACCTTCAAGTAAAGGTCCACCTCCAAATGAAGGTCCTTTTTTGACATACATTCAAACAAAGGTATTTTTAATCAAAGAAAAACCTTCGCGGTGTTTTAAGTTTTTACTTGCATCCAAGATTAAAAATTTTATGTCCCAAGTTTTGGATACATTATTGTAGGATGACCCTACACTAAAATTATGCTAATTTGGCTCGTTAAATGCAACATGTTGAGAAGTGGATTCATCCAAATCAATTTGTTCTAGCAATTTAATAGAGTAATTTTTTGGGAAGTAGATGCAACCCAGTAAGTATGCCCAAGCTCTATATCCAACAACTTCATGTCCCCTTGTAGCCATGTTACTTGTGTGAAAATATTCCCAAGTTGAAATGAACAAACACCAAGTCCTCTACTTTTTTAATGCACATAGTTATACTTTATTGAGTAGGCGAAAGAATATGTCAGTTGAATAAGTCAGATAATACTCATTTTATGAATTATAGAAAGCATGCCATCCTACCATCTACATTAAGCTTCTTATATTTTTAATTCACTACCAAAGAGGGTTTGAAGTTGCTCCTAAATTAGTTGATGCCCTACAAGATGAGGGTAGATAAAGGAAGAAGATCTGATCCTAAGCATTTCATCCATGATGATAGGATAAAATATAAGCTTCCTACATTCTTGCATGATCATGACCCAACTAAGGACCTAACCAAAAATTTATCCTTACAACTAGAGGCTAAAGAGAGAAGAGAGCAGTGACTAAAGATAAAAATTGGAGAAGAGACAAGAAAGGTGGATCCTTCTTACAAAGGTGCATATATAAAGATTAAAGACTCATTCCTTAGAATTATGACCATACTAGATAATGAAGCTAATTTATTGGCTAATGCACCATTGACTCTACCTCAGGTAGATAAACCTAGTCCCTCTTCTCAAGTGGGAGAGAAATTAAGCCCCAATAGGTCACACCATCGCACTAGACTGCTCATATTACAAAGTCTCTTGTAGACTATCCTCTAGACTTTGATGACTTTCTAGATGATTCAGACATGAGGCTGGTGATACATCCCCATTAAGGGTCATGGTTGAGAGACCCTACAATGATAGAATGTTGATAAATTTTGAAACTTGTGGGAAATTTGTCGATGATTTCAGAACCCTAGCATGTATTGAGTTTATGTCAAATGGTCAATTTATCTCCACCAAGGAATTCAAAGACTTCCTCCTAAAGAATAAGGGCCAATATTTTAGGAAGAGATTGGAGGAAAAAAAATAGGAACCATAAAAGATAATAAAGATGATACTATATCAAAAATATGGGATGAGATCAATGTTGACTTAGAAAATATGACGAGCCAGGAAAAGGTAGGGAAATTGTTTGAAAAGGTGGGTGCTTGTTGTTACAAGGATGTGATATATCATTTTCAATTTCATTGGATACCTTCAAGAGACAAGAAGAATATAATTCTCTATATTTTCATCTAAAGAGCAAGAAGATGTGCTATATTTTAGGTTAGGTTTCAATCCAAGGCATGAGACCTTGGTAATTTGGTCTATTTTACCTAAGACCATCAAACCCTGAGTAATAAATTATACAAATGAATTGACTAACAACATGATTATTAGAATATTGGGGAACACCAGTGCCCTTCAGGTAGTAATATTAATTATGAACACTGCCATGTTCACTAAAGCATCTATAAGAAAAGTGGTAGCAGACCTTGCAAAGGTAAACACTTTAAATATAAATCTTCAAGGAAAAGTTAATGTTGTCACAGGATTGCTTCCAACACCTCAACTTCTGGTATGGGATAAAGAGGATCAAGAGAAGACAACCCTTCTTGTGGATGTGAATAGGTTGGAGAAGGATCCTTTTCGAAGTAGGGAAGCAAAGAAAAAGTAAAGGGTGGAAAGAAAATAATTTTTTTTTGAGGATGTTGATAACCTATTTGGTCATAAGATCTATCATGCATTTTAGGCCACTTGGGAAACACTTTGAATTGATACAATATGACTGTTGTTTCTCATGCTATCCATGTAGCAATAAAGGCTTGGGTCCAAAACATTTGGTGCCTAAGGAAATAATTGATTCTAAAGATGATTGAGAGAAATTTTTGATATTAATCCTTTGATTGAATTATTTGTTTCTTTGGAAAAAATAGATCATATTAAAGATAGTAGTATTATGCATGAGAGTTATAAACTTTCTATGGAGAAATCCTCAGAGTTTTTAAGGATCTTGAGAATGGAATTATGCTTAAGATTTTGTTTGATGATGGAGTGGTAAAGGATTATATAATGTATGAAGAGTTGAATTTAGTGGTATATTGTCTCCCATCTTGAGTGTTGTTTTTGTAGAAGATAATATGGATATGGAAAAATGCAATGTTGCTAAGGATTACTTGATAAATTTAGAGATATGTCTAGTAAATTTTTCTGAAGATGCAAAGAAATGGACCAAACAGGAATATTCTTCTCATTTAAATCATTTCAAGAGAACTATAACATCTCCTTGGCCTTTAAAAAATAAATTTGTAGCATGGATTAAGATGTAAAACTAAAAGTCATATGGCCATCCATTTTGTCTCATCACACAAATTAGAGGAATACCTTCAACAACAACTTCTACAATTATTTTATCTTCTACCACTCTCCCTTTTATCTTTTCCAAAGTAGTTGTACTAGTTTTATTTTGGTCCTTGATACTAGCTGAAAAATGTGTAAGGAAAGCTTAACATGCAGGAAAAACTCTCATAATGTCAGACCTTAGAGAAGAATGTAGATATGTCTTTCAATTTTACAATTACAGTTCATTAAGATGCACATGAAAGGAATAACAGAATAGTGAAATAAACACATACACAATTGACAACCAGATTTATGTGGGAAAACCCTTATGGGAGAAAAACCCACCACACCAAAGAAAAATCTCTTGTATTATAGTAAATGAATTACATATAAGTTATATACTCTCCTTTCAGATAATCAATATCACAACAACAACATTTCCCTAATCAACCTCGTACAGAACAGTTTCTAATCACACTTCGTTATGTCTCACTATTACAATGCATATACAACATACAATGAATAACACTCACTAATCATTTGACCATCTAACCCTTTGAACTCATAACAATTATAGTACATTGCAATGTATAGCAACAACCATGATTGATTCATTCTTTGTACAGACAGTTCAGTTTAGTTTCCTCTATTGAGCAACTATCAAACTTCCAAGTCACTGAACAACCATCTCCAAGTCAGCATCGTCCTCCACTATTTGACGTACACCTCAGTAGTCAACCAAGTCTGGGCTCATTCACCCATGGTATACACCGCACTATCACTAGATAGGTTGAAGGCTCCCGCGATATGGTAGTATACACCGCACTACCACTAGATAGATAGAAGACTCACGCGGTATATGGCGGTATACCGTGCTACCACTAGATAGGTGAGAGACTCCCATGGTATGGCAGTATACACCGCACTATCACTAGACAGTTGAGAGGCTCCCACAGTAACTACTATTCTGTCTACAACTTGTATAAACATGCAATACTGTAACTACTAAGCTCTACTTTAATAATCCAGATGAATCTCTCTGATTACTGTGATCAACAAAAAGGATTTAATCTTTGCTTGAAAGAACCAATTGATTAATCACACAAATACAACAAATTATGTGCATTGATAAACTGAACATAAACTTGTTATGTCAATTTAAACAACTAGAAAGCATCAATCTTGGAGACAACTTAGTATTATTTATATTTAATTCAACAGACAATTAACACCAAAAAATGTAGCAACATCAACTAATTTTCATAAATACCTCCATTCTGAAATCATGCAACAATAGTCTATGATCTGATAATTTTATTCTACTGCATCTACTTGCTGTGTATCGAAATCTATATAGCTAATGCCATTGTACAATTACAAAATGCCTATTTATACACCAGCATCAAGAAAATAAATCATATTGAAATTCCATATCAGCCTTCCATAGAATTCAGGCTCCAATCAAGTCGGCTTGCAATGGTTATATGAACTCACATGTCGGCCACAGTATTTGAATTTCTATTATTCACTAGTGAAATAGTCGCCAAAACATATTGCAGCTATGCCGAAGGAAATTCAATCATTAATCACTCTGCTTGGTGTTATTCACCTTCACCATGACATATCAGAGTTGGGGAGATGTCATGCAGATAGCATTCGTCGTAGCATTCAGATATCGAAGAGACCTCACGTAGACCACATTGTGTTTCACCGAAAGCCCCTTATTCATCTTGTGTGTCGCTATAACCTTCAACTATCGGGGACACATCAAATAGAATTCTCCTTGTTATACCAAGAGCCCTGAGCTCACACATATTCGCCAAGGCAACATTACCTTTATACCGACATAGTCCATATGTATACTATTGGTGAGACATATCAATGTCGGGGAGACCTCTCGTAGAATGCTTTGAGTCATACCAAAAGTCTTCATCCAAACTGAGTTGCTGAAACAAGTCAATTCTCACACCGACAAAGACCCTTTTGTTTTCCATCGGTGAGACCGAAGGTCACTCGCCGAGACCACATGCCGAAAACCTTAACTCTTACCAAAATGCTCCCTTTCATTCTGTGTATCGGCAAGACATATACACTTTGCCATGACCTTTCACCGAAGCATTAAACCTTTTCTGAAATGTTCATCCATCCTATTAGTCGGCAAGACAAGGGAGTATCACCATGATAATACAATGAAGGAAAAGCTCTCAAAGATGAGTACCTTTTGTGGCTATTCCGGAAGACATTGAAATCAATTATACCTCATCTCGATGGTATAACTCTTGTCGAAGTGAATCCTCCACTATTGCCGAAACAAAGAAAGAGTCTTGCTGAAAGCTACCAGTAGATGAAATCCAATCGCTGTGACATAGAAAATGTCTTGCTGATAGGCAATACAAACATTTGCTAACAAAAAATGCAACATGGGTCGGGGAGACCTTGACCATCTCACACCAATAGGAACCAGAATGTGAAAAATGAAAACCCGATGGATCCAATGGGGCTATATGGAAAAAAAATGGCTGAAATATGCACACGGTAGGACCAATCTAGAAATTTATGAGTAAAATAAATACTTAAAATCATCAGATTTTTATAGTCCCAACAGTGGCTCCTACTAGGGATGAATGATAGTGAGATCATAGCAAGGATCTAGATCTTTGGGTGAGCAGACCAGACCAAACACAAAATGATGAACCAGTGAGGAAAAATGGAATGAATGGCAATGGAAAATGAGTGCAAAATGAAAATGAAATGGATGCAAAATGAAGGTGAACCACAACCCTAAACTACTGTGCATGGAAAATAATTTTAAAGAGGACAAGCAAGAGTTGTCCATGCACTAGCAACCCTTAATCCTCTGTGTTTTAACTTCACCTGTTCTGAGCTGTTACAATCTGAAACTCAAATCATACTTTCCCCTGTCAAATACCTGGTTTTGTCTCGAGTTCATTAGATCCTTCTTGAAGATACTCATGCAATCCTTCCTGTCACTATTATTGCAATTTCTTAGAGAATCATCAAGCTTGGTTCGGCCCAAAATCCCTACACCATCCTACAGTTCCAATTCTTCATCATCATGGGACAAACCCTTGTTATTTTCAACATTCAAAATGCATGCATATTCAATACAACATTTTATATCATCTCTCTCACTGTTATGAATTGTGAAACATTCTCCCAGCTATATTGAAAATTCACCATCAAAGTACTTCTCTTGTGAATCAAAAATTTATGTCATATCAATACTGTCTAGAACAAACAAATCTGAAACCTTTTGCACTTCCTTGACACTACCATTTGGATACAACGTTCGATTATGACTCATATCTCCAATATCAAGCATATATGAACCAATCAAATCCAGACCTCTATCATCCTTGGTATGCAAACAAATGTCTTCTTCACATGAGTTAGAAATTTCAAAATAACATACCTCTTCTTGAATGGACATAAATTTCTGATCATTAATTCAAAAAATGTACTAGGAGTCATAAGAATCAACATACAAAGATCTTTCACTGTCAAGGAAAATGTAAGCTAGACAAAGAACCTTAGGATCACCTTCATGTGTATATCTCTACTATTCAAGTGTTAGCAAATCTGAAATTTGCTCACTGCTAAGTGAACATGCTTCTACATTTTCATTGCTATAGTTATATTCTTCACTTTTGTCATCATCAGAAAAAGGTCCAAGATCATCAGAGAATGAAAAATTAGAAACATCACCAGCGAAGTCACTTATTCCATCATCTAGCTTGTCTGAAATTATTTCCTCTTTACCATAAAGTAGATCTGGAAATACCTAGAATTCATTCCTAGGCATACCTTGGCAAAACATCATTTCTTCTTCATCAAATGAGTCTTCATGACTTTCAACTGTAATAGGAGGTATTATATACTCATTATCAAATGAACTCACATTGTCCATTGCTTCTTTCTCTCGATCACCACAAGAACCTTCAACTGGATCAGTATTGATTAACTCTGGCTAGGCTGATTCTATCTTGAAGTTGCCAAGATTCACATCACAAAAATAATTGATTTGATCTTGGGGTACATAGTCAACAACTTGGCTCATTCTTGGCTCCCTATACAACCCGACTTCCTGACCATTCATTGGAATAGTTGCATAAGATAAATCAAACTAGATATTTCTCCCAACTGTTGCTATCCATTGCCTTGATAAAAGCATCCCAAACTGAGGAGGAGTATCAATCACTGTTATATCTATATTATATGCCACCTGTGGATAAGTAGCTAGCTTGACTTCAACATTTCTCATAATACCTACCATAGGAACAGGTATGTTATCCATTGCATAACATTTCCCTTCATATGTATCAACCCACATGCCAAGCTGCTTCATAACTCCTACTGGCATGATGTTTATAGTTGCACCAGAGTCTATCATGCAATTCCTCAACAATTTGTTATTTATAAGCAATTTAGTGAAAAAAGGATCAACATGTGGGGGAGTTGTTAATACATCACTCAAACAAACTTCTGGGATATTTACTTTATCCTGCCTATTGATAGCTACTTTATTTTCAGAATTCATTATCAATTGAATAGCACAGTCTCTGTATTCTTTAATTTTTATCATCTCAAGTAGTGGAACAGACATTTTTACTTGGGATAATGTTTGAGTGAAGTCAAAAGAAGAGCCCTCCACCTTAACAATTTTCTTCTGCTCTAATGCTTCTCCTTTGTTTTCTTCGTTCTCTCCTTTACTAGGCTAGTCAGGCCTTTGTATCTCTTTGTGTAATTCCTTTACTTCTTCCTTTTGGACAAGCATTTGTTCATTTTTATCATGTTGTTTGTTTTTTGGCTTCTTCACAATTCCTTGTGTTGCCTTCTAGTCCTTCATGAGGATTCCCCTGGGGACACCTTCATTCTCATTTACTGTTCTATTTCTCAACCAATATTTACTCTTTGCTTCCTCAACTGTAGCAACAATTAGTCTCTCTATCTCCTCTTTGGTGAGTCTCCTCACACTATAGTGAGTAGGAATTTCATCAGAATGTGGTTCTATATAATCCTCTTCAGAATCAGAAAAGCCCTGTTGTTCAGCCATATGGACATTGTATTTCTGATTTGAAACATCGTACTTATATCCTTCATCCTTTGAAGATGAGTACCCTTCCTTAACATGGTGAAAGGTATTTGAAGTTAAATATACTGTGTGATCTTCTCCACCACTTCCTATCAGCATTCCTTCTTCTTGCATCCTCTGGGCAACAACACAATAGTCTTGGGAATGTGGCTTATCACAAGCTTCACAGAAATAATTGTTACTCACCATATAGATTCCCCTCTTTGTCAATGGATCAGGAGTCTCCTTGTTTCCAAGCCTAGTTATAGGTTTTTCGTCCTTCCAGTCTATATTATAAGGCATGTCATGCAACCTCATCCTTTCATTCTTGTATGTGTTCTCCTACTTATACTGATAATTGTTGCTTTGCTGAGGAGGCCTAGAGTTATCTCGTTTACTGATTATCCCAACAGCCTTTCTGTTATTTTCAATTGTCAGTGCTATCTTCTGAGCTTCAGCCAAATCTCTTGGGAATCTATTTCTCAGTTCATACCCTGTTTTAGGATCAAATGCATTCAAATAAACACTCAAAGCTTCATAATCTAGTAACCTTGATCCAGGAGGTACTTTAGTCTGCAACTTGTTGAATCTTGGTTGAAATCATAAATTGAGTCATTCTTATTTTTTTGAATTCGCATCAATTCATGAAGAGTTGCATCTGGTGTATTTAGATTCCCATATTGTTCTAGGAATCGATCTTGGAATACTTGAAGAGAATTGATTGAGAGTGCAGGAAAACTATTAAACCAATCCCTAGCATCTTCAATAAGTGACATCATAAACAACTTCATGTGTATATCTTCATATGGCACATCTATGTCTTGGATAAAAATGTTGAAACTCCTTATATGCTCTTTAGTAGTGATTGCATTACTCCCTGTAAATTTGGGCACCATACCCCTCCAACTGCCATCCATAGGGTAAGGGTATAACTAAAAACCTGCTAAATCAAACTATTTGATCATGGTTGTATGTTGGTGAGGGGGAGGGATAGGTGGACATTGATGTTGATGCATGGGATTATTGTACTGTGCATTATACTGTGGGATAAAAGATTGACCAGGAGGTGGATGCATACCTGTATGCGGGGTGGGAATATGAGGTGGATGATTTGGTTGCTTATAGTGATTTCCTGTCTGATGGTGAGGAGACACTGATGGATTTGAAGACCTTGCACCATGATTACCTTGCTTATGAGGTGGTACATACTTTGGAGGGCAATCAGCTGTCTGATTAGTAACTTGAGTTTTCTACAATTTAGCCTCTAATTCCTCTATCCTCTTCCTCAGGAAGCTCATGATCAATAAACGCATTTTGGTTACCCTCCATCCCTTGTTCACATTCCTATTGATATCTGAGTCCTTTTGCTTCAAGTCTGGCATCAAATTCGGGTTGATTTTGAGGATTATAAAATGGATTTGCTTTCTCTTTGAGGGTGCAAAGTTTTGCACTTGAATTATCTCTCCATGTATAATAGAAATTATATGTTTTACCATGTGCTCTTAGCGCTTTGCCTTTGTCTATTATGCACATGTCCTCATTGATCCTCTTTACCTTATCAGTTTTGTCATCTTTGTGTGTCCACTTACTGCTGCTAGCAGGAGCTCCAGTATGACCTCCCCTGTATTGAGATCTTCTTCCATTCATGTTTGAACAAATGCAATGTTTCTTTCAAAGTCGCCACCTACTTTTCCAAAAGTAGGAAAATGCTTATTTCTGATCTTTTACCCAGCGGAATCACTCTTTCTAAATCTTCTCAAATTATAACCTTTTCTTCAATGACTCTATAATGTGGTCTTCAACTAAATTTTCTAATATAATCCCCAACAGAGTAGCCAATTTGTTAGCTCTCAAAAACATAGGCAAGATGCCTCAAGAAGCTGCCAATCTCTTGATACGTTTCAGGGTAACAAACAAGGTTAAGAGAACTCAACCTTCTACTCTTTAGGTTCTGCTAAACCTAGGTGGGTGTACCTTTCTGAATGAAGCAGACTTTATAACTATCTTTCATTCAGTGATTTGTCCACAATGGCAGATGGAAGTGAACAAATGAAATCAAACTTGATAGCAATAGCAATCTTCTAATCTATATCCTAAAATGCTTAATTAACAAATATAAAGAAACTGAATGAGTTCCAAATGATGAAGTGCAGAAACCAGTGCCATATTGGGTATGCAGAGTTAAAATGAAATCAACATGAGCAACACTCTCTGGAGAAAACTCAAATTATCTAGCATACATTTTGTTTACAACTTGTATAAACATGCAATACTGTAACTACTAAGCTCTACTTTAATAATCCAGATGAGTATCTCTAATTACTGTGATCAACAAAAAAGATTTAATCTTTGCTTGAAAGAACCAATTGATTAATCACACAGATACATCAAATCTGCATTGATAAACTGAATATAAACTTGTTATGTCAATTTAAACAACCAAAAAGCATCAATCTTGGAAACAACTTAGCAGTATTTTTATTTAATTCAATAGACAATTGACACCAGAAAATGCAGCAACATCAACTGATTTTTATAAATACCTCCATTCTGAAATCATGCAACAATAGTCTATGATCTGATCATTTTATTCTACTGCATCTACTTGCTGTGTATCGAAATCTTTATAGCTGATGCCATTTTACAATTTCAAAATGCCTATTTATACACCAGCATCAAGAAAATAAATCATATTGAAACTCCATGTCAGCCTTCCATAGAATTCGGGCTCCAATCAAGTTGGCTTGCAACGGTTATATGAACTCACATGTCGGCCACAGTATTTGAATTTATGTTATTCACCAGTGAAACAATTGCCAAGACATATCGCAGCTATTCCGAAGGAAATTCAATCGTTAATCGCTCTGCTTGGTGTTATTCACCTTCACCGTGACATATCATAGTGGGGGAGATGTGATACAGCCAGCATTATGTTTCATTGATATACATTTCTTTACGTGCTTTCGCTAAGACACAAAGATATCTCTCACCGATGTGTTCTTTTGTTTCGTTCACAGTCACCGTAGCATTCAGATATCGGAGAGACCTCATGTAGACCACATCGTGTTTCATCGAAAGCCCCTTATTCATCTTGCGAGTCGCTATAACCTTCAACTTTTGGGGAGACATCATATAGAATTCTCCTTGTTATACCGAGAGCCCTGAGCTCACACCTATTCACCAAGAACACATTACCTTTATACCGACAGAGTCCATATGTATACTATCAGCGAGACATATCAATGTCGAGGAGACCTCTCATAGAATGTTTTGAGTCATACCGAAAGTCTCCATCCAAACTGAGTCACTGAGACAAGTAAATTCTCACGCCGATAAAGACCCTTTAGTTTTCCATCTGCGAGACCAAAGGTCACTAACCGAGACCACATGCCGAAAACCTTAACTCTTACCGAAATGCTCCCTTTCATCATGTGTATCGGCGAGACATTTACACTTTGCCATGACCTTTCACCGAAGCATTAAACCTTTGCCGAAATGTTCATCCATCCTATCGATCGGCAAGACAAGGGAGTATTTCCATGATATTACAATAAAGGAAAACCTCTCGCCTATGAATACCTTTTGTGGCCATTCGGGGAGACATATTGAAATCGATAAGACCTCATCCTAACAGTATAACTCCTGCCAAAGTGAATCCTCCACTATTGCCAAAATAAAGAAAGAGTCTCGCTGAAAGCTACCAGTAGATGAAATCCAATCGCTGTGACACAGAAAACGTCTTGCCGATAGGCAACATAGATGTTTGCTAGCAGAAAACACAACATGGGTTGGGGAGACCTTGACCATCTCATGCCGATAGGCAAAAAAATGTGAAAAATGCAAACCCGATGGATCCAATGGGGCTATATGGGAAAAAATGGGTGAAATATGCACACGGTAGGACCAATCTGGAAATTTATGAGTAAAATCAATACGTAAAATTGTCATATTTTTATAGGCCCAGCACAATCTCCTAAGCCAAATGGCTTCCATACAGGTGTGAGTTGTTGCCATGTATTCTCCCTACGTAGTGGACAAAGTGATTACAGCCTATCGCTTGCTCATCCAACTAACTGCACCACCATTCACCATGAAAATATATCCACTGGTGGACCTTCTACTATCAATATCCCCTGCCCAATCAGAATCCACATACCCATGAATGTTGAGAGTCCTCTGTGATTCAAACAAATTTCCATGGTAACACAAAGTATATTCTGAAGTTCCCTTCAGATATCTAAACACTCTTTTCATAGCATCCCAATGTGTCCTTCCTGGATTCACCATAAAATGACTAAGTACTCCCACTGCTTAGGCAATGTTCGGCCTTGTACAAACCATTGCATACATTAAACTACCAACTACACTTGCATAAGTCACTCTGGTCATGCCTCCATCTTAGTAGGAGATTTTGGACAATCTTCAACACATAGCTTTGTTCCTTTCAAAACTAGAACAACTAGCTGCTTGCAATCAGTCATACTAAATCTCTCTAGAAAAATGTTAATATACTTACTCTGGCTAAGGAAAATATTTCTTCTCTTTCTATCCTCGGTTATTTCCATTCCCAGAATATACCTTGCTACACCAAGATCCTTCATTTCAAACTTCGCAGACAACTGAGATTTTAGATCAGAAATCATAAAGTTACTATTCCCTATGAACAACATATCATCCACATACAGGGAAATAATCAAAATACGATCATTCTCAGCTTTGTAATACACAAAATGATTATATTTTGATCATGCAAATCCCAACGACAAAGAAAATGTGTCAAACTTCTGGTACCACATTTTAGGTGACTGTTTCAAACCATATAGAGATTTCTTTAACTTGCAAACCAAATTTTCTTTACCTTTTTCCACAAAGTACTCAGGATGGGACATGTAAATTTCTTCTTCAAGATCACCATGAAGAAATTTTGTCTTCACATCCATCTACTCAATCTCCAAGTCATATGCTGCTACAAGTGACAAAATAAATCTGATAGATGTCAGATTTGCTAGCAGAGAAATTTTTTTCCCATAATCAATTCCCTCTACCTGGGAATATCCCTTTGCAACCAACCTCACTTTATACTTTTCAACATAGCCATCCAAACCAATTTTATTTTTAAATACCCATTTGCATCCCACAGGATTTCTATCTTCAGGTAATGGAACCAGATCTCAAGTATTATTTTTCTTTAATGATGCTATTTCTTGATTCATGGCTTCTAACTAGGAATTTGAACCAGACATTTCAGTTGCCTCTTTTACAGTTCTAGGCTCACCAATATTAGTAATCAAATCATAGGCACAATTAGAATCTAACATAGAGAACCCATACCTATGAGGTTGCTTCTTCTCACGTGTAGACCTCCTCACAGGCTGAGGCTGAGGTTGTGGTTCTTCTTCAAAACTCTCATAACTGCTCGAAATCTCCTCAATTTTAGGTACACTATCAATGTGTTGTTCCTCTTTTTCTAGAGTTAGAGGTATTTCAACAACATCATTTTCATCTTTATTTTCTTTCATCCTTGACTGTAGATCCACTAAGGAAGGTTTCAACTCCTAAAAGATTACACTTCTGTTGTATACAACCTTTTTAGTCATAGGATTCCAAAGCTTGTATCCTTTCAAATCAATTCCGTAGCCAGTGAAGATACATTTAACAAATTTGTTCTCTAATTTAGATCTCTTCTCATTTGGCACATAAACATATGCTTCATAGCCAAAGACATGAATATGTCTTAGAGAGGGCTTCTTACTAGACCAAGCTTCCATAGGCATTTTGTCAACAAGTGTTGACAAAGGAGACTGATTCAACAAGTAACATGTTGTAGCCACAATCTCAGCACATAACTTCTGCTCCATACTAGTATTGCTCAACATACTTCTTTCCTTCTCCATCAACGTCTTGTTCAACCTTTCAACAACTCCATTTTGTTGTGGAGTGTAAGGTGTTGTTTTATGCCTCTTAATTCCATGGTCTTTTCAATACCTTTCAAAATCTCCAAAACAGAATTCACCACCATTGTCTGTCCTTAACCATTTAATTTTCCTTCGAATCTAATTTTGTACCAAGTTCTTAAACTCTTTAAACCAACTGAACACTTCTGATTTATTTTTCAAAAAATATACAAATTCCCTCCTCAAATAATCATCAATAAAAGATACATAATATTTTGAATTCGACAACAAAGGAACATTTACTGGACCAAAAAAATCACAGTGAATATAATCTAGAACACCAAAATATTTGTGAGGACTAGAGTAAAAAGAAACACGATGATGTTTACCATATATACAATGTTCATAGAATTCAAATTCCAGATTACAATCATCAAGCCCCTCAACTAGGTTTTTATTTTTCAAGGTTTTTAAACCTTTTTCACCAATGTGACCAATCCTTTGATGCCAGAGCATAGTCTTCTCTGTTGGAAGTTTAACCTCCAAAGAATTTACCCCTATAGAGACTTCAGTCTCCTTCTCTACACGAACAACCAAGTTTTGTGACTTTGTAGAGACACTATTACATTGAACAGCAAGTGTGTCCAGCTTATACAGAGCACCTATTCGAGCACCCCTAGCTAGCACCATCAAGCCTCTAGTCATTTTATAGCCATTGCTTGAGAACAAGACTTGCACTCCAACATCATTTAGCTTACTTACAAAAAGTAAATTTTGAGCCAGACCTGGTATATGCATTATGCCATCAATTCCCTTAAATCTTCAACCAGGAAATTGAATTATGACTCTTCCACAACCAAAAATTTTTAGAGATGAATCGCTTGCTAAATAGACCTTTCCACCATCATATTTTTCATACTTTGTGAACCAGTCTCTATGAGATGTCATGTGGAAAGATGCTCCAGAATCAATCAGCTAGACATCATCTGAAGCCTATGTTGCCAAGGCTATAATGAAGGCATCTACATCACTGTGAGAAGAATCATTATCAGAAGAGTTCTTTTTCTCCTCTTTGCAATCCTTTCAGACATGACTAGGCTACCCACAGTTCCAACACTCACCTTAGACTTTTTGTTAGGAGACTTTGATCTCCCTTTTGATTTTGATTTTGATTTCTTGTCCTTCTTCTTTCCTTTTTCTTTCGATCTTCCAAAGACAGCTAGAGCCTCCTTTGCCATCTCAAATGATTTCCTTCTCATTTCTTTTGACAACAAAGAAGCAACCACATATTCCATCTTGAAAGTGGTTTTCATTCTCCCAATCAGCATCACTAAATGATCCTAAGAATTAGGCAAAGAACACAACAAAAGCATATAGTGATCTTCATCATCAATTTTCACAATCACAGATGTTAACTGGGAAATCAATGTGTTAAACATATTTAGATGATCAGCCACAGATGCCCCTTCCTCCATCTTCAAAGAGTATAACTTCTTCCTTAAGAGCAGCTTATTCACTAAGGACTTGCCCTGATAAATGTCTCCAAGCTTCTTCCACAAAGAAGATGTGGATTTCTCTTCGTGAACATTCAGGAGAACAGAGTTTTCCAAACAGAGTCTTATCAACCCTTTTTCCTTTCTGTCTACGAGGTCCCAATCTTCTTTCTTCATGCCAGAAGGTTTTGTTCTAGACACAACAAGCCAAAGATCATGATCCACCAATAGGTCTTCCATTTTCAGTTTCCACAACTCAAAATTGCTACCATTGAATTTCTCAATTTCAATCTTTCCTGATGTGCTTCCCATCTTAATCTCCAATCAAGATTACTGGACTTCTACAAAAAACTACCACTAAACAAGATTGACACAAAAAACCCAACCTACCCACAAGGATAACACAACTGGCTAAGCTCTTATACCACTTGTAAGGAAAGCTTAAGGTGCGAAACAAACTCTCCTAATGTCAAACCTTAGACAAGAATGCAAATATGTCTTTTAATTTTACAATTATAGTTCATTAAGATGCACATGAAAGGAATAACAAAATAGTGAAATAAACACATACACAATTGAACACCAGATTTGAGTGGGAAAACCTTTACGGGAGAAAAACCCACCACAGCAAAGAAAAATCTCTTGTATTATAGTAATTGAATTACATACAAGTTACAAACTCTCCTTTCAGATAATCAATCTCACAGCAGCAACATTTCCCTAATCAACCTCGTACAAAATAGATTCTAATCACACTTTGTTGTGTCTCACTATTACAATGCATATACAACATACAATGAATAATACTCACTAATAATTTGACCATCTAACCCTTCGAACTCATAACAATTATAGTACATTGCAATGTATAACAACAACCATGATTGATTCGTTCTCTGTACAAATAGTTTAGTTTAGTTTCCTTTGTTGAGCAACTGTCAAACTTCCCAGTCATGGAACAACCATCTCCAAGTTAGCACCATCTTCCACTATTCAACGCACACCTCATCAGTTAACCAAGTTCGCGCTCATTCACCCATGGTATACACCACACTATCGCTAGACAAGTTGAAGGCTCCCATGGTATGGCAGTATACACCACACTACAGCTAGATAGATAGAAGACTCATGCAGTATGGCGATATACCACGCTACCGCTAGATAGGTGAGAGACTCTCGCAGTATGGTGGTATACACTACACTATCACTAGATAGTTGAGAGGCACCTGTGGTATGGCAGTAACCGCACTTCCGCACCTCTCTCACAATCACCTAGCGGTATAGTGGTACAAGCATGAAAGTAACACTTATTTAATTTTGAGTTGATTGGTGATAGAAGCAGGGTTATACCAGTGAGTTTGAGACAATTTTTCAACAAAATGAAATTGTGGCATCTGTCCATGTATTTAAAAAAATTTCTCCCTTGTCTCAATAAAAGGGAATTCCAAGCCATTTTGAAAGGATCTTGGATGATTTTGTAAAGAGAGAGTTATGTATTAGTATGTTCTAGTCTCTCCTACGTTTTTCAAGGAATGAAGGAGAATACAAATATAAAGTTTCTATGTAACAACATACATTTTCAAAGGATATGAATATATTGTGAAAGATTCAAAAGTAATTGTATCCAATATGCATTTTGTTCCTCTTATGAATAAAACTAATCAAGGATTTTTTGGTGTTCACCTTTGCATTGTTAGGGTAAATAGGATTTATCATGCTTAAGTTTTACTTAGGAAAATATTTGATTATTTAGGTGCATAGTTAGGTGCATATAGTTTCGTTGGTTATTTCTTTTGTTGAATGCATCTTGCCTTTATAAGGCACTATTGTACAGTATGTAAATTATCTCATTTCGTATTTTTCTCTTGTGAAATAGCCTTGTGTTGCTTCTCTCATTTTTGTGAAGATTTTTTGTAGGTTGTTCACCTGTGATCTTGGGCTTGGTGGTTGACACCAACATGCATTATAGATCAAATGAATGTTTCTTGTATAGCTTTTATTAAAGTAATTGATTAAATTGTTATATTTGAAATATTGAGGGTTATTAGACGTTAAGGGATTGCTAAGAAGAATTGGGTATGACTCTAAATTCAGGGAGGATTATTGTAAGGCAATAATATTTAGTCTTTCATTGAAATTATTTTTAGTTTGTTGTTCAAAAAACATATTTGCATGATATTTTGACTCTATTGCAAAGGTTTAAGGCACCACTTGGGAATAGTAGTTACAAGTCCAAGGTCATTTAAGATGAATATTATTTTAATTATGTTATTTATTTTTTTCTTTAGCTTTGTATATTTTGTCAAAGAAAGTAAATTTATAAGTCTCCAAGAATTTAGCCCATACTAATAGATTTGTATAAAATTCTTGGGATATTTCATGAGAGCATCTTTGTTAAACTAATAGCTTGATATGAATTAGTGTTATTCTATTGATATTGTTGAGGGTTACCCCTCTAGGCCTTACAAAACTTGAAGTGCAGAGGAGAATAGTGGTATAGTTATCTCCTTTTTTTGTCCAATTACTAGAAATATTTGAGCATAAGAACTAGCTATTCTTAGATGGTTTCAATTAAGCAGTTGATTTTTTTTTTTAAAAAGCAACAAAATCCACATTATCAATCAATTCTTGACCCAAAACCACCATAAGAGTAGTTGAAGCACAAAGAAGTGGCACATTCTTTTAAAGGCATTTATTTGTAGTAGAAGCAGAAGGAATTTTTTTCAAAAGGTCTGCATAAGAAGCATGTGAATGGGTAGGCATAAAGGCATCCAAATGCACGGCTAGGCCAAGCATAGTAGCCCCATCAACAACCAAGATAAAAGGTCCCTTGACATTATTGTTTATTCGTGTTGTATTATTTCTACATTTCATTATGATTCTTTTGTGCATATGATTTTTTATTTTGCATCTATTACCTTTCGTGTGAAAACATGTTTACATGTATTATATATCACTATTGCACAATATAAATCACCACCATATTAGTTTTCAATTTTTTAATTGATAATTTTTTTTATCTCAAGTATATATGAATATATACAAATATTCATAATATAAATTCAATATTATTTTTATCATATCTTAAATTATAAAAGAATGATTGTAAACATTTTAATATAACAGTAAAATAGTTAATAATATGAACACTATTTACAATCTTGTATATTAATTAAAAATGAAATTTCATGTTATAAATATATATAACATATTACCCTATATATAAAACTAACATTTATATTTAATATTTGCGCAGCATGAATAATACCTTTCTTGTATTGTTTAACAACTAATTAAGTACACTTCAAAATATAAATATAATAAGAGGCCACATATGGTAATAGCAGTTGATTTTATTTGCATAAAACACACATCTATATAGTGTGTGTGAAGACCAAAAAAAACAAAGGAAAAAGGTACTAAAAGTAATAGAACTTAGCCCCCCCTTTTGGCTCAACCGACTCGGAAATGTAGAGTGGAGCCCGGTGTCATTTCCATTTCTTAAAACAATAAATGAATATTGACTTTGCCTTCCTTGATCATCGTCCATGCTTATCTGACATCTCAATCTGAATCAACGCAGTGGATGGACCCTCTGAAGAAATTGCTGTAACAGGTGGAGAAGGGTAAAGATCCTGAGAAGTACTATCAAATGAGGTTAGCAAGGCATGATAATTTAGCCTCATTTGTTTTGGATCACCCCTGTGCTCTACAAGACTCACATCTCTATAAAGCCCCGGCTATCTTGTGGCAGCTCTTATCCAAGCAAGCTCTTCCACCACCTCTCTCATCGACGGCCTTGTTCTTGCTTTCACTTGCAAACATGCTTTTGCTAATCTTGCCATATTCTCCATCTGCGCTTGGTTTTGCTCATTCACGACTTTAGGATCTAAAATGTCAGTGAGGCAGTTCCCATTAACTGTGGACAGGAAATGGTCATACAAAGCGCACATAGATCCCTGTATAGACAGCAAGGGCGTAAGACCAGTAAGAAGCTCCAACAGAACTACACCGAATCTGTAAACGTCACTCTTGTCTGTAAACTGGTTGCTCCTCACGAACTCTGGATCCACATAACCTCGAGTACCCACTGCCATGGTGCTCAGATGCATTTCTTCGGAAGGTCTTAAACGAGAAAGACCAAAGTCTGCTACTTTTGGAGTGAACGTGTCGTCCAACAAAATATTTGAGGATTTTATGTCGCGATGGAAAATAGGCTGAGAAGCTTGAAGATGCATATATGATATCGCCTCTGCAGTTTCGATGGCAATCTGCCGCCTTGTTTGCCATGACAACCGCCTCTCGCCCGAGTGTAAATGTTGATAAACTGTCCCGTTTGCCACGAATTCGTATACAAGCAATGGAAATTGAGTTTCCATGCAGCAATCAAGCAGTTTCACAACATTCCTGTGATTTATATGGGACAGAATTATAATTTCATTGATAAATTCATCCGAAATTGACTTGGGTTTTTTAATTGCCACAGTCGTGCCGTCGAGAAGAATTCCTTTGTACACAATTGCGAACCCACCTCTCCCCAGTTCTGTTAAATAATTCTTGGATGGATGCTATATGTAGCTCTCTTTCAGAAAATATTCTCAGGCCTTTTCTTCCTCCCATGGAAGCGATGCGTTCCTGTAACAGTAACCCGCCATTCTGCCGGAAATTCCTGTCTTTCGCATGTTTCAAACGACGCCTCCTAAGACACCAAAATAGCCCACAAGCTCCCACAGAAACTACCACAAATGAAGAAACAGACCCTGTGCTCTCATCAAACAGAGAAGATTTCAATTACTATGCCGTTTGAAATGTAAAGAAAAAGAATATACAGAGAGACGCCGTTAAATCACCTATGATTCCAGATTTAAGGGAGTTTCTCGATTGTGGGGATAAAAATTTTGTCCCGTTTTGAAAGCCATCTCCCACATAACTCTTTGCACAGGAACAATTGTAGGAACCTGGCAAATTAAGGCATATTCCTCCTTCCTCTGCTCCAACGCACATATTCAATTTTTTATCACTGCACTCGTCTATGTCTGAACATAACAAATTCACTGTGATTAGGAGCCTTGAGATTTTGAAAAACAGTGATTATAAAAAAAAAATATGATATTAATAATGGTTCCAATTAAGAAAAATGTAGAGATAATACCTGTGCAGTCTGTGCCATTAGAGTAACCATTTCCTTCATACCCAGGATGACATTTGCATACGTGCCCTTGGCCTGAAGGGGAGTCAATGCATTCTGCGTTGGAGGAGCAAGAATAATTAGCAGTTGGTTTAGCCGTGGAGCAATTCTGAAGGCCGATACCATAATAAGCTTTCCTCCCTTCTCCCCAAAAGAGGCTTGTTTCATTGTCGACTACGGTGAAGGTGGAGGGGTCCAATATAGTGGAGAAGCCACACTTCCCATCAAATTTGTTGGTAGTAGAATTGCGCAAAAAAAACACACCTCCGCCAGCGAAATTGAATAAATCTAAATTATCTGGAACGCTAACTTCACAGCAGCCATAGAGGCAGTATGGTGGATCAAGTTGAGATCTACAAAGTGATACGCATCTAACGTCGCCCAAACTTTCCGTATGCGTAAGTACCGAACGTGTTGCAGCCAATAACCACAAATTTATTAGACATGGAAATGTTGAAACCATTAGGTGGCTGAAAGAAGCTTGACGCACCGCTGTTTTCCTTACACGACTGGACTTTCAGAGAAGTCGAATTTATGATGAGGTTACCCCTATAATCGATCTCCATAATCTTGTAATCACGAGGTGGAAGATACTCGTCAGTAAAATTACCTAGATAGGCAGTAAAGAAAGGGGTGAGCAACCCAGTAGAATTATCCTTTGTTCATGTGATCTGGAAACCAGGGTATCCACATTCAGAATTGTTAATCCAGAAAGGGTAACTCACATTCATAGACCCACAGAATTCGGGATCACATTTTGCAGCAGTAAACCCCATCAAACAGATACAAATTTGTTGGAGAAGAGAGATTTATGGGATTTGTTTCTATCCATCTGTGCTGGTTACTTGAGCTATTTATGGAGAATGCTGAAATTGTGGGATTCGTCTTAATCTGTGCCTATTAATTAAGGCTGTTGTATCTCTTTATATGTAGAGGCGTTGTAATCTCCAGACACACACCTATGAATAACAATCTCTCTCCCTTCTCCGTGGACGTAGGCTACGGCCGAACCACATACATCTCTGTGTTATGATTAGTTTCTTCATGGTATCAGAGCAGGTCTTGGTATAATTTCATCACAGGATATCCTGTTTTTTTGTTCGCCATCAGTTTTTTGTTCGCCATCGTTTTTTGTTTGATCGAGGGTTATCCTGTTTGATTCGCGTTTTTCTTGTTCAACCATGCGTTTTTATTGCTTTTTCAGCGCACAACCTGTCTCTAGAAACCCGTGATCTTGATGTTGGTTGCAATTGACCTTCCGTATTCTGCGGGGTTGTGAGACTCTGATTTGAGCGGCAGTAAGGAAGGAATAAATCTGATTTGTGCGGCAGTAAGGAAGGAATTCATGAAGTGGGTATCTTTATTTTTGGAGAAACGAGGTTAAATCTGTTGGTGCGTATTGTCAAGGGACTGCGAATGGAGAGCATTGGGTGCGACAGGCTTTGAGGCTTCTGCGGTTGTGAAAACAGAAGCGACGCTCCAAGGCTCTGCCAGACAAGCTACCGTGTGAAATCTGTTGGGAAATCTGTTGGGCTACGCCCGCGCGGGTTCTTCTCTGCTCTTCTTTGCCCTGTTCAAAAACCACGTCTGCCCTACTGGTTCGTGCGGAGACCTTCATTGTAAGTTTTTTTTGCGACTTCTTCCTTGCTCTTTTCATGGCTGAGTTCGATTTGAATCCTAGTTGGAGACTTTCATCAGTTCCGTTAAATGGTATCAATTATGTAGCATGGTCTAGAGCTGTTACTTTGTCACTTGATGGCAAGAAAAAATTTGGTTTCGTTAATGGTGATAAAAAGTGTCCTCAAACTACTGAATCGGGATATGAGGATTGGATATCCAATGATCAGCTTGTTCGATCATGGTTACTCAATTTGATGGAAACTCATATTGCCAAAATTTTCACTTTTTCTAATTCAGCAAAAGAACTGTGGGATTCAATCGTTGAATTATATGGGAACCAAAATAATGCTGCCCGTATTTTTGAACTCACTCTTGAAATAGCTGTAGCCCAACAAGGTGAGAAAACCTTTAGTGAACACCTTGGGAATCTAAAAAAACTATGGGACGAATTGAACCTGTATCGTCCACATACCACTGATGCCCAAACTCTTTTGAAACGGCTGAGGATGATAAAATTTTCTCACTTCTTTGTAGCCTGAAGCTTGAGTATGAATACATAAGGTGCAATCTTCTGATGGATGCCACATTACCCACTCTTGCTGGTGTTTGTGCTATTATTTAGCGAGAGGAAACTCGAAGAAAGACTATGAGCTCAGAATCTAAAACTTCAACGAAGAAGATTGAATCTAATGTCCTTTTGGCTAAAAAGGATGATAAAAGAAAGCCTCACTTTTCTGACAAAAATAGGAATGTTTCTCGCTACAAGGGTAAGAAGGAACTCTATCAATGTGATCACTGCAAGAAAACTGGGCATACCAAGGATCGCTGCTGGGAATTACATCCTCATCTCAAATCTGAATATAAGGGTCGGAAGGATCATGCTACTGTAGCCGAGACTTCTTTTTCAATCAATCAGTTGGGTCATCTTCTTCAACAACTCAGTAAGACTGTCTCTTCTGGCAACAGTCCGTCCACTTCCTCTCACATGTCAGGTAATCTTCATGCTTATCCTAGTTCCAATTCCAAAATTAATTGCTGGATTATTGATTCTGGAGCTACAGATCATATGGCCAATAGTCCTTCTTCAGTAACCAATTTTATTCTAAAAACTGATAAGCATGATATCTCTGTTGCAAATAGAACTACTGTTTTAGCCTTAGGAAGTGGTAAAATTAGTTTCTTTTCTCATAATGCTCCTTTTGATGCTCTGGTTGTTCCATCCTTCCCTATTCAACTTATGTCTGTTGGAAAAATTACTAATTCTTTAAATTGTGATGTCATATTTTCTCCAACATCTGTCATCTTTCAGGATCGAAAGTCGAAGAAGACGATTGGTAAAGGAACATACTCACATGGACTTTATTTTCTAAACTCCCTCAATAAGGCGTATCATGCCAGTGGTGTAATTGAAAGTCACACTTTACATAAACGGCTTGGACATCCATCCAACCGTATCTTGTCAAGACTTTGTCCCTCTGCTTCTGTTGATTCTGATGTCTGTGATGTTTGTCAGTTTTCTAAACAAACGCGTTTACCTTTTGTCAATTCATCTTCTATGTCTACTGAGTTGTTTGAATTAGTTCACTCCGACTTATGGGGACCTGCGCCTATTGATTCTTATGATGGATATAAATATTTTGTGTTGTTCATTGATGATTTTTCTCGTGCTACCTGGTTATACTTGTTAAAATCAAAAACTGAAGTGACTTCTGTCTTCAAAGATTTTCATACTATGGTGTTTAATCAGTTTGGTGCTAAAATTAAAACTTTTAGGTCTGATAATGGTACCGAATATGTTAAAGGATCTTTTTCAGAATATCTTCAAAGCCAAGGCATTATTCATCAAACAAGTTGTGTCGGAACTCCACAACAAAATGGGGTGGCCGAAAGAAAGAATCGACACATCCTGGAAACCGCACGGGCCCTTATGTTTCAAACAAAGGTCCCAAAACAATATTGGTCTCATGGTGTATTGACCGCTGCATATTTGATCAACCGTCTTCCCAGCCGTGTTATTAAGTTCAAGTCACCATTGGAGATACTCAAAAATAGGACACCTGACATCTCACACTTGAGGGTATTCGGATGTGTCTGTTATGTGCACCAGCAAGCAATACACAGAGATAAGTTAGAAGCTCGCTCTACTCGGTGTGTATTTTTTGGGTATTCTTCCACTAAGAAAGGGTACATATGTTATGATCCAGTCACTCGTAAAATTGTTGTTTCACGTGATGTCCATTTTGTGGAGTCTGAATCTTTTTTTAAAGCTTGTGTTGAATCTGGGAGTCGATCACAGGGGGAGTCTGTGTCTCACCTGGTTCCGCTTCCTACCATTACCAATGAGGATGTTGTTCCTGATCACGATGCAGAAGTTCCTAAAGCAACACCAATCCCCACATCTCCTCAAGCTACTCGACGATCGAGTAGAGCAACTCGTCCTCTAGAGCGAATGAAAGATTTCTTCACTTATCATGCTACATCTTATCCTATACAGGAACACCTATCTTATAATAATATTTCTCAGTCTCACCTAGCTTTCTTGAGTACCGTTGATCATAATCAAGAACCTAAGACTTTTAGAGAAGCTAACTCCATTGCAGTTTGGAGGAAGTCTATGCAAGACAAGCTACAAGCTCTAGATGACAATAACACATGGGAGATTGTTAAGCTACCTCTAGGAAGGAAAACTGTCGGATGTCGTTGGGTGTACAAAAATAAATACAACAGTGATGGTTTCTTAGAACGAAATAAGGCCAGACTTGTTGCTAGAGGATTCACACAAACATATGGTGTAGATTACCAAGAAACTTTTGCACCTGTTGCAAAGATGAACACATTCTGGGTCCTCATTTCCCTTGCCATCAATCAAGACTGGAAACTGCTTCAAATGGATGTCAAAAATGCATTCTTGCACGGTGACCTTAAAGAAGAAGTTTACATGAGCATCCCACCTGGGCATTTGCAAGAGGCCAAGTTTGGTTTAGTGTGTAAGTTAAAAAAGGCAATCTACGGGCTTAAACACTCTCCACGGGCCTGGTATGCTAAGCTTAGTTCTGTCCTTATGCTGAATGGGCTGAAACGAAGTAATGCAGATCCTTCTCTGTTTGTTAAAAGAAGTAACTCTAGTATTGTTGTTGTGCTGATTTATGTTGATGATATAGTCATTATTGGTGATGATCAAAATGCAATTTCTAAGCTAAAAATTTTGCTACACAATAGATTTGCCATCAAAGATTTGGGAACTTTGAAGTACTTTCTAGGATTAGAAGTTGCCTACTCAAAAAATGACATCTTTCTTAATCAACGAGAGTATGTGTTGGATTTGTTACAAGAAACTGGTAAATTTGGAATCAAACCATCAGATATGCCAATGGATAGCGGAGGAAAATTGGATGATACTGGTGCATTGTTGTCTAATATTGGTCAGTTTCAAAGGTTGGTCGGTAGGTTAATCTATTTAACCATTACTCAACCTGGCCTTTCTTATGTAGTGAGTTTGGTAAGTCATTTCATGCATGCTCCCAAGGCTCAACATATGCAGGCCGTCACTAGAATTTTACAGTATCTGAAAGGGTCCCCAAGCAGAGGTATATGGATGCGTAAGACTGGTCATAATTCTATTACTGCCTATACTGATGCTGATTGGGCAAGATCTCCCATTGATCGAAGGTTTACAACTGGATATTGTACCTTTGTTGGAGGTAACTTGGTCACATGGAAAAGTAAAAAATAGAGTGTTGTTGCTCGTTCAAGTGCTGAAGCAGAATATAGAGCGATGGCATCAACTACCAGTGAAATTATATGGCTTCGAGCTCTGTTGCAGGATCTTGGTTATGGTTCCTCTCTACCAACTCAATTATTCTGTGATAATCAGGCTGCTATGCATATCGCTTCAAATCCAGTATTTCATGAGCGCACTAAACATATAGAAGTCGACTGCCATTTTATTTGAGAAAATGTGCAAGCCAATGTCATCGGCACAACCTTTGTCCCTACAACTCAGCAATTGGCGGATATATTTACAAAAGGTCTTCCAGCTCTCATGTTTCAAGAAGTATTGTCCAAGTTGGGCTCTATTGACATTTTCGCACCAACTTGAGGGGGAGTGTTGGAGAAGAGAGATTTATGGGATTTGTTTCTATCCATCTATGCTGGTTACTTGAGCTATTTATGGAGAATGCTGAAATTGTGGGATTCGTCTTAATCTGTGCCTACTAATTAAGGCTGTTGTATCTCTTTATATGTAGATGCGTTGTAATCTCCAGACACACATCTATGAATAACAATCTCTCTCCCTTCTCCGTGGACGTAGTCTACGACCGAACCACATACATCTCTGTGTTATGATTAGTTTCTTCAAAATTAACCCCCAATACATTTGCACTTGCCACAACATTCTCTTTTCCCCAAATCAGTTGGTACATTAAAACCAAACAATAACACACCTTCCCCCATGAAATTTATCCACGGCTACTCAATTGTAACTAGAAAAAGATGGAGCTAAATAGAAGGTTTCATGGTTTCCTGGAGAAAAATAAGCCGGAAGACTCGTTCGTGTGTGTGGAATTTATGAAATGCCTAGCGTTTCTATGGCAGACTTATTCCACGCATCGTTGTACGTGCGTCAAAAAATATTGCAAATAATTAAACAAGATATTTATTTTTAAACAAAATGCAATCTTGACGGAGTATTTTTAACTAAATACTTTGTAGGTATCATAGTCGATGTCATCTTGGGAGCACGAGTTAGGTGCCTCCCTCATATTGGGAGTACGAGGAGTCCCATATACTGTAAGCCATCTGTAGACCCAAAAACAGACCGCCTGGTATCGTGGACTATAAAAGGACCTTTCCTTTCCTTTCCTTTCTTGAGCTTTGAAGGTTCTGTAAGTAGGTACGTGTCCTATCATCGACATCAGTGATATAACACGTAGTAATTTTTTTTAGTTTTTAATTGTATTTTATTTGAGCAAGACACAACCTTATAATAAAGTACTAAGTTCTTGTTTTAAGTCTTCTTCCAAATATTAGCCCACTCTTTCTAAGTTTTCCGGCCATATCCGGAAAAGTCATGAGAGGAAATTTTATGAAGAAACAAAAAAACAAGGGTGATATCTATTCAGATGTGATTTCAATTAAATCTTTATTTATTATTTTAAAAATAAAATTTAAAATTATATTATATTTTGAATTTCAATCAATCAATTGATAAACATATTTATCTTTAAAAAAATATATGTAAAACATGTCATAAGATAGTATTTTTGAGATGTCTATTTGTTTGAATTTTTTTTTATAAAAATAGACATAATCCAATAGAAATACACATTTAGAAAATGATATATCTCAACCTTTTTACTTAAATTATTGTAGAGATGAAAAAAAATTGCAAAATGAAAATTTTGAAAATAAATAAAAAAGAGCTAAAATAAGTGAGATCACATTTCATTAACTTAAACTCTCCAAATTGTATTGGTAATTTTTTGCGTGTTTGATTACCAATCAAAGATAATTCTTGTAAATTTGGGATTGTTTGTATTACTAGATTCTCACTACTACAATAAGTCAAAGCAAGCTCTCCCAAATTTATCTGCTAGTGAAAACCTTGATGAGGCGCTAGAGGATGGAGATGTTCATCTTCCCCTCATTAGAGCTTATTTATCTTAACAGTCTTTGGTTCTAATTGAAGAGGCTCAAGAAGTTAATTTGGGCACGAAAGAAGAACCCAAGATCACCTTTGTGGCCAAATCATTATCTGAGGAGGAGTATCTCATCATCGTCAACCTTCTCAAAGAGGGCATTATCAATTTTGCTTGGGCTTATTCAGATATGCTAGAATTGGATCCCGCATTGATTGTACACCATCTTGATGTCCACCTAGATGCAAAACCAGTTAAATAGAAGCTTAGGAAAATGCATCCCCAAGTGGCTTTACTTGTCAAGAAAGAACTAGAAAAACTATTAGAGGCTGAATTCATCAAACCTATTTGATTATTTTGATTGGAAATCTAGCATAGTACCTATGGCTAAACCTAATGGGAACATTAGAATCTATACAAACTTTCAGGACCTCAATAAAGCTTGCCCAAAAGATGACTTCTTGCTTCCTAATATTGACATGTTGGTAGATATCACAATAGGACATGCCATGCTATCCCTCATGGATGGCTTCTCAGGCTATAATTAGACTAGGATTGCACCTAAAGACTAGCACAAGAATGCGAGGGAAACTTATCAACATGCAATGAAAGTCATCTTTCACGACCTCATTCACATTATAATGGAAGATTACGTTGATGATCTACTAGGGAAATCCAAGACGAGAGAAGATCATCCTAAGGTCCTAAGACAGATCGTTGAGCGATTAGAAGAGTATATGTTGTGATTGAATCCAAAGAATTATGTTTTTGGCGTTACATCTGGAAAATTGTTAGGCTTCATTGTGTCAAGAAGGGGTGTCGAAGTTGATCCAAAAAAAGTAAAGGATATAGTGGAAATGCCCCCTCCTAGAAATCTCAAGCAGTTATGAAGTCTGCAAGGAAAATTATAGTCTATTTGACGTTTCATTTCCCAACTTGCTAATAAATGACAGTCATTCACACACCTCTTGTGTAAAGACATAACTTTTAAATGGGATCTAGAGTGTTAGCAAGGCTTCAATAAGATCAAGGAGTGTGCCATAGAAAAATGGCCCCTTTTCATTTTCATGGCCTTTTAGGTCTTGTTTCCTGGTGTTTGATCTATTTTGCTCTGATTTTATGTTGTAACATGGCTTGAACATGCATATTTAGGTACTAAAATTCAAATAATGACATCTTTTGAAGGTGTTGTGAAGTGCTTTAAGACATTTCTACATTCTTCTAGACTCTATTCATTATAATTTACCTAAAAATCACATTTTCATCACTAATCAAGTCCAATTTTGAAGTGTTGTAAAGTCTTGTAACAAGATTTCATGCTTTTCTAGGCATAACTTCACTAGTTATCCCTTTCTTATGTTTTATTTGGTCCCTTTTTTCCCTCATATGTCTTAATTAAGTGTATTTTTCAATGTAAGCTTGACAAACAACATTAAATACAACTTAATTCTTGACACCCATTTTCAGGTCTTAGGTGGGACCCATTCGCCATGGGTGGTGAATGAGTCCCCCTTGGCTCCAAATTCTTTTTTTTTTAAATTTCCTTTCGGGTTTTTATTCAAAACCACTTGATGTCAGCCTATGATAAGGTATGAATGGGTTACTAAGGCACAAGATTGTATAAATAAGTGTTTTTACATCCATTTCAACCCCAATTCCATTCACCAATCAACATCAAATCATTCATTCATTAATTCAAAGATTTGCATCATCAAATCAAG
The DNA here is from genome assembly GCA_007258455.2 of Sequoia sempervirens. NCBI lineage: Eukaryota > Viridiplantae > Streptophyta > Pinopsida > Cupressales > Cupressaceae > Sequoia > Sequoia sempervirens. The sequence continues at coordinate 133,992,387 of VDFB02086081.1, read as the reverse complement.
CATAAATCAAACTTCTTGGAGCAACCATTGACACCAATTCAGATTTCTCCAACAAGGGTTTGGTGAGTATTTACATTTGCATGTTGTATATTCATCATCCTTTTTCCATTTCATTTCTATTTCTGTTTCAAGGGTTTGATTACCAAAGTGGGGTTTGACAAAGGAAGACCCTTACATCCTAACCCTCAACACTTTTTCCCCTTTGCATGTGTTTGTGTATGCAAATTTATCAAATGGAAAGGTGAGAAAAGGTGTACATATCCCATCAAAGTCATTCAAGGTGTCTCAACCCTATTTCAAGCTTGGAGAGAGTCTATAGGCTGAGTTTTGTAGATTTAGATCTCTAGGGAATCTTCAGAAACATAATTATAGATCATAAGCCACAAAATACTGTCCAGAATTCTTTATTTTTTGGAAGAGGAATCATTCACCATTAATGGAGAATCAGTCCCATTTCCAGGCTTGAATGGTGATTTCTGTAGATTTGGATACCCAATTCCCTGAAACTGGTTCTAGTACTTTTTGGAAAAAACATGACTCATTTCCCCAAAATGGCAAATATGTCCCAGTGAGCATTTATGGTGTCTTCTACAAGTGTTCAAGGCCTCATTCCACCCTCTTCCAACTTCCAGGTACATATCTCCAATTGGCTTACTTTCTATTAGAGTTTGTTTGCATTTCTAGTCAAATAGTTTGAATACACATTATGTTTTCCAACACTTTTAGATTAGACTAGAATTACATTCCTTAGTCTACATTTTCATTAGGTTTTCAACATTTAAATACATACACACACACACACACACTTCACACTCCTTTTCCCATTTCTTCTAATGATAACATAAGCATTTTTGGCCCACCTTTCTCCTTCAAGGTGAAAAACCCTAGGAGTGATACAAAGCAAGTAGGTGCCAAAAATCTATGTTTCATTTTGGTGAAATTGCATTTTTGAATACCCTCCTTTCTACTTTTAAGTCCATTAATCATCCTAGAGTTTCTTACATTGCATTTTCCATTAGTTAGCTTGCATTCTAGGGTTTCATTTTTGTTTTGCATGAGTAAAAGTGCATAATAGGTTGCATTTTTGCATCTTTACTCCTTCAAAAGTTTTGAAATTCTACATTTTTCAATTAGGTGTGCATCATAGCATTCAGAAACCATAAAATTCCCTCAAATTTTTTTGAAAATTCTAAAAAAAAGGTCCATATTGGGACTCATTTTCCACCCTAGGTGAATCAGTCCCTGTTGTCCCCTGAAACTACATTTTTCAAAACTGGACTCTATTTTTAAGCTTTTGTTTGGTTCCTTAACCTACCTATATCAGTTAGTGGAGTTTCTTTAGCATGCATTTCATGATATTTAGAATAAAATAGCTCATGTCAGGCATTTCTCAAATTCAAATTTTGTATTTGCAACATTTAATTTTCAGCTTGTTACATAGTGTAATAAAAAAATTACTTTGTTTGAAATCTGAAAAATTGCATTTCATCCTATGTATTTATATTGCATCATTAGAAATAGACATTATTTACATTCATGACACTTATACTTTTGTAATATTCACTTTCTACATTAGTTCCTAGCTCATTTAGATCAACTTCATTACACAATGACAACAAAAAAACACAAACATCAAAAGAACCAATTAGAATAAACATAACATCCAAGCCCTTTAGTAGTGATGATTTGGAAATGTTAGATGGAGCCTTAGATGACTTCCTCTCTTCTAAATAATCTACTAAAGCTTTTCCACAAGTGGATTCAAGCATTGGTAATCATGATAATCATAATTGTCCTTCTCCTGATATCTCTCCCATTGGTGATGAAGGTATCTTGTTGCAAGAAGCCACAATCATTGGCGATTATGAAAGTCTTGCTTGTCTTCCTTCTCCTACCCATTGCAAATACATTATGACACACAAATCTACAATCATTGCCCCTACCTTACCGAGTCCCCTTTCATCTCCCAATACCTCCCCTACTTGTGAGAATCCTTTAGTGGATATGGATACAATCCTGAACGATCATCACAAACACATTTGTGTCGAGGATATGATTGAGAGCTATGAAAATCCTACTTCCCCCACTCAAGAAGAAATTATAGGACATGTTGATGTAGGTAATCATGACAATCCACCCTTTTCTTCTTCTACTATCTTCTCTACACATGAAGAAGATAGTTTTGTGTTAGAAGATATCAGTAGTGAAACTCATGAAAAAATTATTTCTCCCTTCCTTGATCCCATCATTAGTAACCATGAAACTCCTAATTATCCTTCTCTTGATTCCTTTCCTATGAGTGATGAAGCTATCTTTCCAAATCCAATTATGACATGTGATGAACATATTAGCTCTCCTCCTAGGGTCAATATCATGGCACATAAGAATGATATCTTAGTAACAACTGACAACCAAATAGAGCCTCCAATCCTAACTGTTGATACTCAAACAAATTAAACCCTTACTCATCACCCTATTTAAGCTCACACTATACCTAACCTCATTCTTCCAAATCATAGTCTTCATTATTGTCCTTTCATAGCCATCAACCCATCCAGCAAACCTTTACTCAACATCCATACTATCACCAGCCATTTTTCCAAGAAACCTTTAACCTTTTTACATCCTAAATCAATCCATAAATAACATTAGTTGGTGCTCCTTTCCATGTAATAGTTGTAGGACCATTACATTCTCACTATTACATGTTTTGCATCCCTTGCAAGGGGCAGCATACCGTCATCCAATTTAGGCTCACCCTTGTCCTACACCAAGTGGGGGAAAAGAGTTAGACAACCTTAACCCCTATATGTCACTTGTCATTGTCTCTTTCGACTACTTGTTAGCTTTTCATGAACATATAAGAGAAAGCTTGAGATGTGGATGACATGTCTTAAGATTGAATCTCATGTGACATACTACATTTCTTTATGACACAACTTATCAAAAATATATGACTTGGAATAGGGTTTTTCGACTAAGCTCTCAAGTTCTTCTCTGCTACTTTAAAGAAATTGCTCACAACAATGGTGTTAGCAACCGCTTTAAAGTTGGAGGCATACATTACCATAATTCATTTGCATTATTGGTTCCTAGTGCAGCCTTGTCATTTATGTGATGTGTTCGTCACTTTGTGGATGACATTGGGTGTGATGTCCTTCATAATTGTGATCTATCTTAGCATATTACATTCCTCTTGGTGGCCTGATGTGATGCATTGCATCCCCTAAGTTGTGAATATACTATTCTTTGATTGGTCCACTTTTGGAGACATTAGACACAATGTTCCCTGAGTGATTGACCTTGCATGAACTTAACAAGACTCCTTTGAACATCTTTCACATTTTACACTTAACATTTTACATTTTTTCATTTTGAATCTTTTGCCACCTTGCATAATGCAACTTGCATGACTATGGTACCTTTTTTTTTGTTCATGAAATTTTCCTTGTGGCACCTTATTAAAGTTATCAAGAGGCATAACTTTAATATGGTTGACCAGGAAGCCTACCTAGTGCCATGAATTTTCCCCATAGCCACCTTTTTATTTGTGAGTGCATACCAACTAGCATATGTATCTTACCTTTTGGGCTTTCTCACCCCACAGATGATTAGAAGTTTCATGGCCCCAAAGTGAGTACATTTGGGCCTTCTCACCCAACGGACTGTTATGTGTTCTATCAACCCAAAGTGAGTACACATTTTATTTTTCAATAAATCATCCTAGATCTAATCCACAACTAGTGGATAGACAATCGAAGCTTCATCCTATTCTTCTCAACACTTGTGTGTTCCATTGTTCTTATGCTTAGTTTTCTATGGGATCTTCATCTTGGGGGCTTGATCATCCCTCTTGATCGCCATATTCCATCTTGCTAATGTAAGTGCATTTGAACCCTCCTCTCGATGTTCATGGCTACTTTAGTGTGAGTTTGAAGCAGGTTCATCCTCTCACTAAAGTGGGTGCTAAATGTGTCATAGAAAAAAGTCCCCTTTTCATTTTAATGGCCTTTTAGGTCTTGTTTCATGGTGTTTGATCTATTTTTCTCTGATTTTATGTTGTAACATGGCTTGAACATGCATATTTAGGTACTAAAATTCAAATAATGACATCTTGTGAAGGTTTTGTGAAGTGTTGTAAGACATTTCTACATTCTTCTAGACTCTATTCATTACAATTTACCTAAAAATCACCTTTCCATCAGTAATCAAATCTTATTTTGAAGTGTTGTAAAGTCGTGTAACAATATTTCACGCTTTTCTAGGCATAACTTCACTATTTATCCCTTTCTTATGTTTTATAATTTGGTCCCTTTATGCCCCCATATGTCTTAATTAAGTGTATTTTTTAATGTAATCCTGATAAACAACATTAAATACAAATTAATTCCTGACACCCATTTTCAGGTCCTACGTGGGACCCATTCACCATGGGTGGCAAATGAGTCCCCCTTGGCTCCAAATTCAAAATTTTTAAAATGTTCTTTTGGGTTTTTATTCAAAATCACTCAATGTCGGCCTATGATGAGGTATGAATGGGTTACTAAGTCACAATATTGTATAAATAAGTTTTTTTACATCCATTTCAACCCCAATTCCATTCACCCATCAACATAAAATTATTCATTCACTAATTCAAGCATTTACATCATCAAATCAAGCATAAATCAAACTTCTTAGAGCAACCATTGACACCACTTCATATTTCTCCAATAAGGATTTGGTGAGTATTTACATTTGCATGTTGTATATTCATCATCCTCTTTCCCTTTCATTTCTATAATTTCTATTTCAATGGTTTGATTACCAAAGTGGGGTTTGACCAAGGCAAACCCCTATATCCTAACCCTCAACACTTTTTTCCCTTTGCATGTGTTTTTGTATATAGATTTATCAAATGGAAAGGTGAGAAAAGGTGTACATATCCCATCAAAGTCATTCAAGGTATCTCAAACCCTATTTCAAGCTTGGAGAGAGTCTATAGGTTGAGTTTTGTAGATTCAGATCTGGGGAATCTTCATAAACAAAATTACAAATCAGAAGACACAGAATCCTCTCCAGAATTTTCTATTTTCCAGAAGAGGACTTGCTCCCCATTGATGAAAAATCAATCCCATTTCCAAGCTTCAACAATGATTTATGTAGATTTGGATACCCAATGCCCTAAAACTAGTTCTAAGACTTTCGGGCAAAAATAAGACTCATTCTCTGAGAATGGTGAATCAGTCCCAACGAGAATTTTTGGTGTCTTCTACAAGTTTTTAGAGCCTCATTCCACCCTCTTCCAACTTCTAGGTACATATCTCCAAGTGGGTTTCTTTCTGTTACAGTGTGTTTACATTTCTAGTCAAATAGTTTGAATACACATTGTGTTTTCTAGCACTTTTAGATTAGACTAGAATTACATTCCTTAGTCTACATTTTCATTAGGTTTTTAGAATTTAAATACATCAACACACACATTTCACACTCCTTTTCCCATTTCTTCTAATGAGAACATAAGCATTTTTGGACCACCTTTCTCCTTGTAGGTGAAAAACCCTAGGAGTGATAGAAAAATCTTGTCCAAAATTCTATGTTTTCCAGAAGAGGACTCTTTTTCCATTTATGGTGAATGAGTCCCATTTCTAGGCTTTAACAATTATTTCTATAGAATTGGATACCCAATTCCCTGAAACTGGTTCCAACACTTTCTGGCAAAAATAGGACTCATTCACCTAGAATGGCGAAGTAGTCCCAATGAGAATTTTTGGTGTCCTCCACAAGTGTTTAGAGCCTCATTCTACCCTCTTCCAACTTCCAGGTACATATCTCCAATTGGTTTACTTTTTGTTACAATTTGTTTACATTTCTAGTCAAATAGTTTGAATACACATTGTGTTTTCCAACACTTTTAGATTAGACTAGAATTACATTCCTTAGTTTACATTTTCATTAGGTTTCCAGCATTTGAAAACATCCACACACACACTTTACACTCATTTTCCCATTTCTTCTAATGAGAACATAAGCATTTTTGGCCCACCTTTCTCCTTCTAAGTGAAAAACCCTAGGAGTGATAGAAAGCAAGAGGGTGCCAAAAAACTATGTTTCAAGGAGTATCTAGCAAATCTGCCAATCTTAATGCCTCCTATTCTAGGTAATCCATTAATTCTCTACATCTCAACCACTTTAGTTACACTAGGGGCATTGTTGGCCCAACATGATGAGATTTCCAAAGAGTGTGTCGTCTACTATATTAGTTGTAAACTTGTTGGCTATGAGCTTTATTACCTGATTTTGCTTCCAACTCAATCAAGTAGAGCTGAGCTTGTGTTTGCAAGTAAAAGATAAAAGGTATACTTTCATTTTCCTAAGTTATATTCATATGCATAGAAGTATTATTAAGTGAATTACAACTCATCATACAAATTCTTACAAGAAGAAATGAAAACCAACATATCTTGCTTTAAAAACTATCTTTTATAGCTAATTATAAATGTATAGTGTCCCACACAAGCCATGGGATTAACTCTTTCAATGCAATATAAGAAATAAACTATGCATTTGAAGAAGGGAAGTAAAAGCATATGAAGGGAATAGAGATCCATCATTACCTCAATGATGAATCCCAAGGTTGAGTGGTTGCATCCTTGTCTCAGCTCCTGAGTCATCCAAAAGGTTGCTCCATTACTCTAGAATGCCTGCAAGAGAGTAGAAAGGTTACAGTGTTAGAGCTATTTTTCCATATTCTCTACATATGCTATATCAAAAAATATATAGTTTATCCTCATAAAGCATTGAAACAGTTTTGCAACACTTCAAATATCAAGAAAAGCAGAGGAGTATCATTGGTCATCATGAGGCATCATTGGAAGCTTGTGGCTTCATTTTTTTATCTAGCATATTTGTTCACTATGTAGGTATAGGTGAGGTTTCCATTGTTGGATTATTCCATTTTGACATTACATGTGGATTAAAATGGGCTCCCACAAGAGTCGAGCCCAACTGCTACCCTTTTATGTTTTAAGAGGGATAAGAGTGTTACTCATCTCACTTGTCAGCATTGAGCAATTATTTATCACTCATGAGAGTGAGTTTGTGGATCACTATCATAAATGACAAATATTTCCTGAATTGATTCTTCATGAGTAAAGAAATAGTTTTACAAAAATAAATACATAGTGACTAATCATTCATGAGTAGTCATTATGTGGATAGATCTCCATCATGGAGAAACAATTCACAATAAAATGAGAACAATCATATCACATTCAAGGTAGAGTTTTGAAAGACTGTTAACAAGATTTTGTGTTACAGTGGAATGAATCTCTATGTGAACAATTAGTAGAGGGCAGTGACAAAGAAGGAACACAGATGATAATAGAGGAACTCATTCTAAGGACTCTAAGTTTGTAAAGAAGCGGGTATTTTTCTAAAAAAGTCCAACATTAACCTAAGGTTTCAAAAAATGGACTATTTGAGAGCAATGTTAATTCATATTGTAGACACTAGAAATTGACCACTTTTATTTGGTCAATGTACCCCTTTTTCATCTAAATCACCTCTTATCCACATTAGTTAAATAATGTTGCTATTATTTCATTAATACCCCTAAAGTCCTCTAAATCCCCAAGGTATTTAATAATTAAATAATTAAATACTTTACCCCTTATCCCTTTCCTCCAAAAATTAAATAAATAATCATTTATTTAATTCCCTTTATCCCCCATCCCCCATAATCTACACCTAATCCTATTCCATCTCCTAATCCCATCATTATGGATGTGCAAATTCCTAATCCATGATTAGGATGTGTCACATCCTCCAACTTTTTCAAGTTGGCTCCTAATCCTCATTAACGACCTAACCTTCCTCTAATCTTTCATCAACTATCCTAATCAACCCCTTGGTCAACTCTCCCCATCCGCTGAGGAATTTTAATTCCTTTTTGTCTTCCCAAGGTCCTTGTGAGGAATTTTTTAATTCCGCTCCCATCCCCCAAGGAATATTAAATTCCTTTTCTTTTTCCCAAGGAATATTAAATTCCTTTTATCCCATCCATGCACATTAAAAAAAGGAAATTTTAATTCCCTTTGTCAATCTTTGATCTCAACCCTTGATCTCTTATCCTCTTTCAATCTCCACCATCCATTGATATCTCCCTTGCTAAATGGCTAACACTTAGCCATTTTTTCCTTCTCGACCACAATCCATCACATTCATCCCAATCTTTCAATCTCCATAGAAAAATCCTTGCAACCATAGCCATCTTGCATCCATTATATGATCAAATCAAGATAAAACAAGTTGTTATGCTGCTGAAATCAATATAGAGCACACATGTCAAGCCATCAACGAGGGAAAAAATCCTCATCAATTTAAGCAATGTAAAAGGGTATCATTTCTTTGTATTTTGTTTGAATTGAACTAGGCTCATCATTGAGTGTTTGTTAGTGTTTACCCTTTTACATTTCATCTTGTTTTTCATCTTCTAGCATGTCAGGGTCACCAAGATCCATCATATCATGGTGCACTTTTGACAGGTAAACATAGGGGCATATCTTGATTTTGTATGTTCTTGTCTTCTTGGTTGTCCCACGTAGTACCCACCAAGATCCCTATGGTCTTGTGTTATATTGGGGAATCCTTTGTGCTTGTGTTTATTCCAACATCAGGCCTGACCAAAGCCATTGTGGCTTTGGGCTGTTGGGATAGCCTTCTTGTTTGTTGTGTTTGTTTTATGCATTTGACACTAATTGGCCTTGGTTCTTCATACCCTAGTGTATCGTGTCTTATGATATAGAGAAAATTAGTGCTCCTAATATGGAAAAATGGCATTAGGTTTGCATTTCATTTATCATCCCATTGCATCACATTTATACCCATCCATTCTCCCTTTAGAATATGGTTAGTGATTTTTAGTTAAGCAAATGTTATTTCCCCCACCCATTCTTCCTATAAGGATTCCTACAGTTTTGATAGGTGCACTATCACACCCATAATCATTCATCTCACAATGCATGTTCACTATCATCTAGGTTCATTTCATTACATGAATCCATTTCATTATTGCATTTTCATTTCATTACATTGCATTATCATTTTCATTATCATCTTAAGTTTTTTAGATTAATATAGATCTATTAGTCTAAGCATCTTAAGTACATTTCATTTTCATTATCTATTGCATTATCATTTTCAAATTATCATCTTAAGTTGTTTAGATTAATATAGATAGGTTATTCTAAAAATCTTAAGTCCATTTTCATTATCATTTTAAGTTGTTTAGAGTTTTATTCTAAACATATTAGTCCATTTCATTACATACATTGCATTTATCTTTCATTACATACATCACATATGCATATTGCATCCATTACATATTCTTCATATCACATCATATATATACATAATTAATCATCACAATGAAATCATCCATATAACATAATCTTCCATCATGTCATATCCCATATGCATACATCACACATCACAATAACATCACCATGTACATCACACATAATTAGTATCATGTCAATAACATACATCAAATCATAAATCATGTCATGTCATGTCACATCTAGCATCCAACAACCGTTAGCCATAATGGAAATAATCCATATCATCCACATAAATATAGGCATAAATCATTATAGTCAAATGCATACACCACAATCATAACCATACACATGAGCATAATTAACATCCATAACATCATATAGGAATCATCCATATTGCATTGAAATTTCCATCAAATAACATATATATATCAAAAAAATATAGTGTCTATCACGTGTCCATCATAGTCCTCAATAAACAGATCATAAAATTCCATGAAAATCCATAATAGCAGTCCATCATAGAGTGCATGAAATTCCATTAAATAAAGGTACAAGTGCAGATCTCTAATCAAATACAGATGACTACATCTAACACAACCTAGTGCCTTGAACCCATAAAGAATAAAGAATAAAAGAGTGACCAAATGAATCAAATCTTTACAATCCTTTGCATGAAAGAATCTGTAGTATCTGTCGTGTAACCCATCCACCCTACACATGTCAAAACTGGGAACCTTGTCTCCTCTCTCTCTGTCAACCGCACCTAACATCTAACCTCTATGAGGAATCTAGCATTGAAGCTCACATGCGGAGAGGTGTCTCGCAATAATCATTGTAACCATGCATGTGAGTGACACCTAAATGTGAGGGTGTTGGCATCTATGGGGCTGATCTGACATATGGTGGTACCCTCCATGCTAGATTAGGAACCTCCTCGAAATATGCACTCATGTAATATTCAGCCTCCATCCTAGAATTAGCCTCTCCTGTCGCCTGTGCCTTCATTACATCCCCATCCATATGATATCTATCCCTCTTCCCACCTATCCTTCATCTCTCTTGATACCAAGCCTCCTCTGCCAATCGTATTTTATCAAACTGTGCCTCCAACTATGATATCCTCCACATGGCGTCATCTCTCTCACTCTGTAGGGTTTTCACCTATCCCTCCACTACCTCAACTCTCTCCAATAGAACCCCTGCCTCCCCAACCGCCACCTCTACACACTCTGGTCTCTCCCGAGTCTCATCCCTCTCCCCCTAAACCTCCTCTAGTTGTCTCTGTAGGTCATCTCTCTCCATCTACGTCTCTAACAACTATCTCCTTACCTCATCTTCCATCTCTCTGAACACCCTATCTTTGCCTCTCTCTATGTCCTACAACTATTGCACCTCAACCTGTAGCCTACCCACCTCTATCTACATTTTTTCTCTATCGACCTCTGACTCTCTTTAAGTTTGTGCTCTATTATTCGTAGTCTATTTAGGGCTCCTATCAATAGAACTATTGGGTCCTCAGGTGGTGGTGGCACAAAGGGCACCATGGCTAACAGATCCACTATAATTGCATCTACATCCATCACTTGCTTCTATCCTCCTACCTCCTCCATCTCCACATCCCCCTCTCTCCTCTTCCTACCAACCCTCCTCCTCCACGGCCTCATTAGCTCACACTCATCATCTTATCCAAAACCCAGAGCAACTATGATCGGGTGTGTTGGTTCCCAAATCAACAGATGCAATGAGTCCTAAAGAATAGCCTAGCCACTTTTTCATATTTAGACTTGGAGATAGATTTGGCCAATTAGCAAGATCCAGTCAAGAAGATTGAAATCTTTTGCACTTCTAGCTTTGTTAATCCAAGGTGGGTCTCCCCAACAGTATGCTCATAGATATTCTTGTGTGCCAAAGTACCGAGAATACTATAAACAAATGATTCTCCTTTAGATGCTTAATAGACACAATACTCTAAAGGATTGGTGGACCTTTATAGTAATGCCTAATTTAAACATGAGAGTTGTAATTCATTAAACTCCTCACACAATTAAAATGAGATTGATAAGTAAATTTGATTTAAAAGTTGTAGTTGGTCACAAACAGTCTCAGGAAACTACAACATTAAGAGACCAATGTTATATCCCAGGGTGGAGTCATCTAAACCATGTGACTTAAAACCTAACACAACATTCAATCTGCTACAATTATACCTATCAAATGATGCATTACACCATTGATATTAGCAACTAAAATAGCCGTACTTAGCAATCCTAGCACACAGCTGCATAAACCTCCATTTGTGTTAATACAAATTAATTCATTCTTTAACTGAGAGTAATAACATCAAACAAACATACAAGGAAAGAAAAGAAGCTGAATAGTAACACTATTTGATTACTCATATTTAGAATTTATGCAAAGGTGAACAATGTAGACAACTAGTTCAGAATAATGTCATTTGCATTCAACTATGACTATGTTGTAATTACATTCTTCATTACAAAACTTAGACCACTCCAAAAATCTAAAAAACCAACATTATAAACTTGAACCCCTGTTACAAAAGTGTTCCCATGAAAACCAAAATGTGTCCAACCCCTTACAAATGAGAAGAAGAAGAAAAGATATAGAATAAGGAGAAACCCTAAAACTACATCTTCAATTGAGATCTAGAATCTTCAGCTCCCTTGATCTATAACTACCTCTGCTTCCTCAAGAAGTTTCAATCTACTCCCAAATTCATGCATCTTCCATTTACTTCCCTTCTAACAGAAAACATTCCCCTCATGATGACCCTCTTCATCCATACCTTTTCGTTGAAAATATATTTTTCTTACTTGCAACTGAAAAAACCTTAAGAGCCTTCCTTCCATTTTATCCATTTTTCCCTGCTGTTGAAAAATGGCTTTGCTTTCCCGTGAAAATCCTTTTAATCTACCCTACACTTTATTTCACTCCCAACAAATAAAGACCTTTGTCTTACATAGTGAATACTTTATTCACCTTATAAAATATTCTTTTGTTCCTTTTTACTTTGCACATCACACTTTAAAATATTTTCCCTTTGCTTTACTTATGAAAATTTTAATTGTTCCACCCAGTTGTACCAAGCACTTTATATTTGACATTTAAAACTTTTCTCCTTTGTAAATATGAAATTGTTTAAAACTTTCTTAGGTAAATAAAATATTTACTCATGGACCCTTATATTTTCTTGCCAGTAAATGTTGATTTCACTTAAAAGCCTTTAAATGGTGCATATCTTAGAATCAACTTATCAGGAAAAGTAAAACTTATACATTTCACTTTATATCTTTAACTATTTTCACCTAAACCCTTTTCTTTGTACTTCATTTAATTTTTTTCTTTTACATTGTTAAGAGCTTAAATATTTCATATCGGGCTATCAAAATAAAGTTTAAAACCTTCCCTCTTTAATTTAAGAATTTCATGGTCCCACCACGAGCCATCCAATGCCCGCTCTCCTGCAATCTTCTTCTCACGTCAACACCAACTTTCATGGGCTGGTGGAAATACCATGTTATAGAGCCCAAGATATTAAAATTTTAAAATATTTTAAAAACATATCCCTGTGCCCCGGTAGCTTTGTGCTAACATCATCTCTTCCCTTCATGGGCTAGTGGGCGAGGGTTCAGAATATCCTCCACATTGCCCTCTTTTAATGTTAGCATTGCTTCCAAACCTCCCCCATTTTCCTTAATTTCATACTCCACAACTTCTCATTGATTGTATCTCTGTGACCATGGCTATATGAGAAAATTCCCATAGCAAACAATAGACCACCCCTTCCTAGTTTGTACCAACACTCCAAAGCAAGTGTAAATAAGAATTTTCTCAAATAGATTTGACAAATCTTTACGTCAAGTGCCAACAGTCCTCACACAAAGGGAAATAGCACCTAATTTTCCCATACATCGGGCATCTGAACAAGGATGTCTCCTGTGGCAGCTCCTTGACAATGGCGGCCAAGCCAAATATTCCTCAAACAATTTTGATACATTTTCACTATCTGTGTAAACTCCTTTTAGCACAATAATCATATGCTAGATTTAGATGTGCCATGCATTGAGAAAAACTACATGTAGTAGCATCTTCTCATTTCTATTTGAAATTTTTCTTTACAATGTTGAATTGGCCCCTTTAAGGTAATTCGATGGTGCCTTGTAGCAGTTTTCAACTCCTTGATGCAGTCATTAACTTTTCTTTGTGCCAACTGTCTCATGTTCATTTTATTACATTCAGCCTAAACGCATCCCAAATACAATCTATACTTAATTAGATCTTATGTCAAATTTGGGCTCATGCTACAAAACTTGATACACCTACACAAAATTAGGAAACCCTAACAAAATAAACCTACATAAGACTTGCTCCTTTCAATGCCATGTAGTTGTTCAAACAATGGGCATGCAGCATTAATAAGTGTTATGATTTTATCCTGTAGTGGCACGAGCCTCCTCAAGATGTGCATACAATGTTTACATTTAATGCCATATTGAATTTCCCTATCCTTAGACAACACCTCCAAATCATCACAATGCTCCAATTCCACCGTTCCGGTTCTTCTCTTTAACTTTTTCTTATCAAGTGCCTTAAGGACATCTCCTTAACATTGTCTAAATTTTCCATATTTACTAAAAATTTCTCCTCTCATGGATTATTCATCAACATTTTGCACAAAGCGAGTTTTACTTGTTGAACTATTAGCATCATTATGTTCCTTTAATGATGAATTATAGAAATTAAAGGCACACTATCACTAGTGGATGAATTTTTGAAACCTCCTTCATTGCTAGAAAAAGGAAATGAACCCCACACTACTCAATTTACAACTAGCTCATCTACAGATGATGATGAAGTATTTAAACCCCTGGAAATTTTATCAAAGGTCTTTGAAATAGGCTTTTATCTTCTTCCTTCTATTCTTTTTACCCAACAGAGAAGCGGTTTTGGAACTTTCAACTAGATCATCCCACTCACCATCCACTTGTGGAATTATATCTTGAGGTGGAGACACATTATGCAAACATTCAGGAACTCCTTGTCCACTTACATGACTTTAATGATTACTTTTGTCCTCAGTGTAATCTTCAACATCTAAAATTGGACTAAGAATCTCTTCACCCTCTTTCTGTGATGCATCCTCAAAATTTGTATGATCCATCTCCAAAACCCTCTCAAGGAATGTGCAAGTACTTGAAAACATCTCATGACAATTTTACTTCATGGCTCCATTTGTATTAAATAACCATGTTTGATTTCTTTGATGCCAATTAATCATGAGCAGTGCTTCTCCATTTGCATCCATATTTAAATACAAAATATAACAGAGTTCCTTTATCCATTAAGTTTGGATGGATGTCCTCAACAACATAAGCTATTATAATAGGTGTCATGTAATTCATTTTACTATTGGGTATAGGTATATGACCTTTGGAGTCATTACAAATGAATTGATGCCTTCAAATGTAACATTGCAACACATATAGCTTCATAATTGTGTGAAGCATGTCAGGTCCCCATGTGGCCCCAACTTTTTTTTTTTTGTTTTGAAACAAATTCTATGCTCAAATTGACTTGAGACTACTTTTGAATGCTCTTGGCATGAAAATTTGAAGTGGGTTTTCATTAAAATTTGCTTACTAGCATTTTTACACAGTGATCAAAACTGGCCAAGTGGGCTCTGGAATTGCCCTAGGAAACTAGTCAAACAACCTCTTCAAGTCATGAAAATTTACATGCAAAAATTTTACCCAAGAATGGAGTGCAACAAATGGCTTGGAAAAATGGATTTCTAGGTGCAAGATATTCAATGCCAAAGTGGCTCAGTCAGGATTTTCTGCAACTATACCTATTCAAAACCAATCAAAGCTCACCAAGTTGCCACTTCAAAAAAACAACAAATCATCTATTGGGGAATTGCCACTGAACACACTAGGTCATTTGGATACGCTGAGTATGTGTACAAGAGGGATTTCCTTGAATCATCATTCATCACAAGATATTAGGGATCAAACTTGACCTCCTTGAAACATTCTGAAAATGTAGATGCAAAAACTTGTCAAACTGCATTTGCTTTTGGCCTTGAAAAAATATCAAATCAAATCATGAGGCTTTGAAACTAGACCAAGGAGCATATGAATGTGAGGGGAATGCAAGGAATCAATCCATTTTTCATAATGATCACCTAGTTGTGAAAAATCCACTTGAACAGGAAGCCACTTTGTAGGATGGAGAGTATGCAAACAACAAGAGTTTCAGAACCCTCCAGCTTTTCTTTTCAAAACTCTATCAAAACTCATCATGGGAAGCTAAAAATGGGCATTCATATTTGCATGTCATATGAGTATTCCCACCAAATGATTTGACATGAAAATTAACTGGCTCTGAATTATGAACCTCCAAAGTAGGTCACTGCGGTAGATTTTATAGGGGCACTTCTAAGTGTGAAAATCAATTTTTTCATCACAGGCACTCAAAATTTAAAATTTTTGAAGGTGTCATTAGGATGCACTGTGGTAATCCTCCCTGGCCTACACTGGGCCCACCATGTTGAGTACCGCACTGTTGTGCCTACATCTGCCTCTCCTACCCTCCATGGCCATACTATGATTAAGATTATCTCCCACATCTGATGTGCATACTCAGTTGCAATATGCTCTCCCCATATGGCCTTGGACTCCATCCCCACCCATCTGAACATCTATGGCCCTACAGGAATGTCCTGTTATACCCTATACTATCGGGTAACCCTATCAGGCCTGTGTAGCTCTATGATAAAGGGGTCTCGACCAGTCAAATAACACTGCGAGAACAAATACCCCCTCCATCACTTGTTGTCATCTTTTCACCCTAAAAATAATTGTCCCATATAGGGTCTCCATGTAATGTCCTCCCCCACAAGTCCATTAAGCCGTCGTCGCCACTCGTCCAAACTCCATACCTCCTGGTAGTGAAATCTCCAACCATAATCCATCCCCCACCAATACACCATTAGTAGTGTCTCATCCTGAGCTCTAGCAATCAGTATGTCTAACCATGCCACTCTGATGTGCTCCTAGGCCCATAATTGAAGTAATGTTACATATGTAATACTGAGCACTCCTTTTTAATAGACCACATGCATATCATGGTATAACTATGCCAATACGCATGTACCCCATGCAAAAACTCCCTCTCTCCTCTACACAATGTGTCTGACCACCTCAATCATCTTGAGCCTAAAAAATTATCCACTCCTGTCAGGTAGGAGAATCTCGTTGATGAGTCCATAGAGGTATAGAGGTAATGCTACCATCTCAATCCCCAAGCATGCGTCGATATCAAATTCCTTCCCTTAGATGGGAAGGTCCACTAGTCCAAAAACTACACGTACACTCCTATCCACTGATTACCTTGACACTACACTGATCAAGTGTCCACAAATAAGCAATCTCAAGATTCTCTAGACATCCTCGAATGTCACTATCATCTCCCCTATTGGGAGATGGAATTTGGATGTCTTTGAGCTCCACTGCTCCATCAATGTTATGAGTAGAGGTTTATGTGCTCTAATATTGGGATATCCCAACATATGAAGTAGTCCAGCCTGGTCCAGTGTTGTGTGATCCTCCACGGTCATCGCCCTTAGTGTTACCTCCACCACAACCAAGTACCTCTCACACATCCTTAGAGTCTCAAAACTATGCATCCATACCAACCATTCTGTTAGATTTTCTAACACTTCATTGCTATTTTCTTTCTTTTTCATCTCTGCCCCGGTTTGGCGAATTCACCTCTATGTAAGGCAAGTTCACCCATTCCCTTTCCTAGCATGTTCACTTTCCCAACATGCGCATTCGCTCCTACGTCTTCCTTTCATAGGTTCACCTATTTTTGAAGAGCACCTGCCCCTTTCTTGTTTGGGCATGGATTTTCCCATATTTTCCTCAGAGGCAAACATGTGTTCGCCCCTTTTCCCCAATGGGTGAGTGTGTACTCGAATCTATATTTCTTCTTCCCTAGTGGAAAATTCATATTCACCCATTTCCTAAAGGGGTGGATTCGCATCTACCTATTCCCCTTTTGGGTGGATTCACATCCACCAATTCCCCTTTTACGAAAATTCGCATTCACCCTTTTTGAGTTTTGGTGATTTCACAATCACCTATCCCAATTTCCACCTGCCCCTGCATTATGTAGGTTTTCCCTTATCGAAGAGAGCTAATTTCACAATCACCCCTCTCCTAGTGCATCTGCTTCTGTGGTATGCACGACCACCCCTTTCCTCACCAACTCATCAAATAGGTGAATGTGCTCGGCTTGAAGGGCAAATCTACCCTTTCATGGTGATTGTGTTTTCCTAGCTACCACTCGAAATTAAAGCTTGTACTAAAGCTTGTACTTCCTCTCCTCGATGGATTAGCTTTTCATCTCCCTCCATGTCACTCATCCAGTTAGTAATTCTCGTCACTCTCTCTCTTTCATCTAATCATGCACTAACAAGTGTGCAAATGAGGATTAGGTGAATAGTGAATTTTCAAATTTACTATTTATAATTTTCATTTTCGACCCTATTTAGCCTTTTAATTTTTGGGTAATTTTTACCCTTTAATTAACCCCTTATTAATTCATTTACCCCTTTTCTTTCGAGAGCTGCTCTTCGCACCTCATATGCCCATTTTTTATTGTTCAAAATCCATTCTTCATGGTTTTTCATGCTCTATCGCATGGTACCCTTTGTTTCTCCATATTGAGAAGTTTCCTGGGCCCCTTTTTCTTCCTCATCTACCCTCTTGAGGGGGCATGCCCTATTGTATTTCTACATTCTTCCTTCCTATCCATTTCCCTACAATATTGAGCATCATCTAACATTCCTTTCTTCAATTGAGTTGTCTATGTTTAATTTTCCTTCAAAACACTATTATTCTAATAGTATTTTGAATAGGGGAAAAATGTAGACACCTGAATTTGACCACCCCCATAAGGTCAGATTCACCCTCGCATTCCTCTATCCTACATCCCTAAGCCACATTAATTACATAATTTGTTATTTGATTAATATTTCACCTTAGCCTAATGTCCCCTAAGGTATTTAATTAATCAATTAAATATCTTACCCCATTCATCTCTAAATTAAGTAAATACCCCAATTTATTTAATTTAGTCACTTTACCCAAATGAATTAAATTAATTTTTAATTCATCTTCTTCTCTCTTCATATGCCACATCGTCCATAATCCCTTCTAATCCAAATTAATGTAATTAATTTATTATTAGGGTGTGCACATCCCTAATCATCATTAGGGTCACATCCTTCATTAGCCTGCCTAATCCCACATTTGCACAACCTTAATCATGGATTATTCCCTAACCTCACCTAATGCCATTTATGGCATGTACCCTTAGTCAACCTTCATAAATAGTTTCTCCTTTTGGATAAGTCACACCCTTCCCCATGTGAATTTAAAATTCACATTTATTCACCCCACACATTTTAAGGAATTTTTAATTCCTTCTCCCATCCCTATGAGGATTTGTGAGGAATTTTTAATTCCTCACATGTCCTCTCAAAGTACATGTGGACAAATACATCCTTTATGAGGAGACCTTTTCCATTCCAAAGGTACATCCTAGTACCTCCACCTCACCTCCACATCATCTCCCTTCATCTACCTCATCTAACACATGTCTGCATGAGATAGATTGTGAGTTCTCAACTCATCCCAACCCTTGATTTCCTCCACCATGGATGCATCTCATCCATCTATTGGTTTAGAGGCACTTCCCCTAAAAGTAGTGGAAATTCCCTCATTTTGACCACCACTCAATCACTCTAGTAGCCACTCTATCAATCACTCAAACTCTCTAGCAATCACTCAAGCATACACTTAGCCATTTTCACACTTTCAAGCATCCACCATTATTGCAGCCATTAGAGCCACCATCTTGCATCTATCTAACTACCCATGTCCATCAATGCATTCTCCATCCCATTAGATTCATTTTGAGCACACTTGCATGCTATTTTGCCAACAAAGGAGCACAAAATCAAGCATAAAAAAAGGGCCAACCAATTCATCAATTCAAGTAAGGTAAAAAGGTATAATTTCTTTGTATTTTGTTTGAATTCAACTAGGCTCGTCATTGAGTATTTTTTAGTGTTTTCCATTTTGCATTTCATCTTGTTTAGCATCTTTAGAATAGGAATTTCACTACACACATCTTTGGCCTATGCGGTGGGATAGGTAAACATGCTTTGGAAACCTCAGGAATCTCACTCCCTTATCCATCAATACATTGAATCTCTTCCATATTCTAAAATCCTCATTTTCCCATCTATCCCTCAAAAAACTCCCTCTCATATCCCCATCATTATCATCCTATCATATCCCATTTATCCCACTCCATCCATCTTCCTTGAGATCTTGATAAGGAAAAGGGAAAATATTCATACATGATTTGGAAACCTCTTGGCTTCTCACTCCCTTATCCATCCATACATCTTATCCATATCGATCTCACTCCCTTATTCACCCATCCTCCTATATTCCATCCCTCTTTCCTCACCACACATAACATATCTTAGAGTGGGGAATATCCTTTTTTGTGACACAATCCCTGGAGAAAAAATTTATCCATCCTATCATTACTTCCATATCACTATTGTCACCTTCCAACCCATCCATCCACTGAATACCTTTCATATTCTAAAATACTCATTTTCCCATCCATCCCTCCAAAAACTCCCTCCCATCTCCCCATCCTTATCTTCCTATTTTTCCATCATATCATCCCTTCCATCCCCCCATCCCTATATCTTCATCATTCCTTCCACACTACCATCTCATTTTACTATCCATAATCCCTTGTCATTGATATCTAGCTATAGGCTACTTGCAATCCAATCCAATGTCATTAATCCCACTATCATCACTCTTATCTATTTCACACATCTTTCTAATCTCCTATCCATTTTCATCACTTATCTATCCATCATGTACAATCCTCCTAATTCATCTTTTGATGATTTGGATAACTATCCCATTCCTAACCTTCATGCAATCACCATCCCCCTATCTGCATAGGTTTGTATTGTTGCATCATATTGACTCCATCATTTTATCTACTTCTCATGGCCATCGCATCATCCCTTAGCCATTTGTTGTCATTGGTCTTTTAGTTGAAATACGGTGCCTCTACGCTTTCACTTAGGCAAGGCTAATCATTTGATCAGCCCCCGAGGCTTTTTTCCATCTATTTGTGTCAATCTTTGTCATCCATTGAAGTTTCCATTGTCCTCTTTCTACCTTTATCCATGGTTAGTCATCAGTATTTTATCAAACTACGAGGTCTTTGTCCTTTCACGTAGGCAACGCCATCAATCGATTTTGAGTATCCTGAGTCATGTTGATCACCTAATATATCCTCCATTTTTGGTCTTAATAGGATGTATCCTTCCTTAAATTAGATCGCATCATTCCCATCCACCTATTGGTCTTATGGAAAAGGATATTTTAAATTTTTTGCACAATCTTTTGAGCTTCCTATTATACCTTGTCAAGGTCTCCATGATCCATCATTTCACGGTGCACTTTGATTGGTAAACATAGGGGCATATTTTGATTTTCTATGTGATTGTGTTTTCCTGGTTGTCCCATGTAGTACCCACCAAGATCCTTTGTGGTCTTGTGTTATGCTAGGGAATCCTTCAAGTTTTTTTGGTTTTCCAACATTGGCCTTACCAAAGCCTCCGTGACTTTGGGATGTTGGACTAACCTTTTTCTTGTTGTGTTAGTCTTATGCATGTAATACAAAGTCACCTTGGTTTGTCATTCCCCTAGTGCATAGTATCTCATGATATATCAAGTTAAGTGCTCATTACATGGCAACATACCACATAACAATTAATTTGCTTGATTTGGTTACTATCCATTCATCCTTCATCACTCTCCCTCATCTATCTATCCTATCTATTTTGATCACTCCACTATCTTCATCTTTGTCATTTCATTATTTCTTCAATCTTCTTAGGATAATATAGATTTTTTATTCTAATCATCTTTTCATCCATCTTCAACATTCTTAGAATAATATAGATTTGTTATTCTAAGCATCTCTTCCTCCATCATCTTCATTCATTTCAGAAATATAACATCTCACTCCAATCATCATCCATTCAATCTAGCACAAATAATTTAATCAAATCTTAGGTCTAGTTCCTATTTACTACAAGCCTGGATCCACTCATCATCGTCACCAGGATGTATTGTTCCCTATCCTTGTGTTGTTTTGGGATATATAGTTCCCTCATCAACAACACTCCCATCATCGTTATCAGGATGTATCCTTCCATATCCTTGTGTTGTTCTAGGATATATAGTTCCCTCATCAACAAAACTCCCACCAAAATCATCTTGATGCATCCTTCCCTATCCTTTTGTTGTTTTGGGATATATCGTTCCCTCATCAACAACACTTCATCCATCATAAATCAACCTTGGCTTGTAGTTTGATTGGGGCAACAACATGTTTGTCCTTGAATCCTTTGGTACTTGTTTTCTTATCATTTTCACATTCCATTCTCTCTCTTTCGATCTCCCATTCTATTCATCTTTTTGCATCATCTTCCCCATCTACCCTTGCATCACCTCATCCATTTTGAAATCACACCCATGTTCTCTTGAACCCACATGTTCTCTCAAGGGAGAATCCCCAATCCCTATTCTTTATCTTTACTCCCATTATCTTTCCTCCTAGTCACTTCTTTGAATGACTTTGGAATCTTTCACAATCTATCCATCTTCTCCTTGGTACTATTTTGTAATATTCTTTCAAATTATGCTATTTTTTAACACCATCTCAAAGAGGGGAAAAATGTAGAAACTAAAAATTGACCACTTTTATTTGGTCAATGTATTCCTTTTTCATCTAAATATCCTCTTATCCACATTAGTTAAATAATTTTTCTATTATTTAATTAATACCCCTAAAGTCCTCTAAATATCTAAGGTATTTAAGTAAATAATTAAATACTTTACCCCTTATCCCTTTCCTCCAAAAATTAAATAAAAAATCTATTTATTTAATTCCTTTTATCTCCCATCCCTTGTAATCTACACATAATCCTAATCCACCTGCTAATCCCATCATTAGGGATGTGCATATTCTTAATCTATGATTAGGATGTCACATCCTCCAACTTTTACAAGTTGGATCCTAATCCTCATTAGCTACCTAACCTTCCTCTAATCCTCCATCAACTAGCCTAATCAACCCCTTGGTCAACTCTCCCCATCCCCCAAGGAATTTTTAATTCTTTTTTTTCTTCCCAAGGTCCTTTTGAGGAATTTTTAATTCCTCCCCCATCCTCCAAGGAATATTAAATTCCTTTTCTCTTTCCCAAGGAATATTAAATTCCTTTTATCCCATCCATG
Source organism: Sequoia sempervirens (assembly GCA_007258455.2). Lineage (NCBI taxonomy): Eukaryota > Viridiplantae > Streptophyta > Pinopsida > Cupressales > Cupressaceae > Sequoia > Sequoia sempervirens. The sequence continues at coordinate 133,969,634 of VDFB02086081.1, read as the reverse complement.
CACATTAAAAGAAAAGGAATTTTTAATTCCTTTGGTCAATCTTTGATCTCAACCCTTGATCTCTTGTCCTCTTTCAATCTCCACCATCCTTTGATATCTCCCTTGCTAAATGGCTAAAACTTAGCCATTTTTGCATTCTTAACCAAAATCCATCACATTCATCCCAATCTTTCAATCTCCATAGCCAAATCCTTTCAACCATAGCCATTTTCCATCCATTATGTGACCAAATCAAGCTAAAACAAGTCGTTATGTTGCCAAAATCAATATAGAGCACACATATCAGGACATCAACAAGGGAAAACGACTCCATCAAGCTCATACAAGGTAAAATTAGTGTTATTTTAATGTCTTTGTTTGAGTTTCATCTAGCCCAATTTGAGTGTTTGTTTGTGTTTTAAATCTTTGCATGTTCTTAGTTCTTTCATTTTAGTAGATTAAATTTGTATACACCTGAAAAAGGTCATTACATTCAATTAATTAAATACAACCTATTTGATTAATACTTCAACTACATATAAATAAAGTCTTACTTTATTTATATTGTTCACTTTCCTTTTAATTCTCCTAATTCACATTCCTCTAAATTAAATAAACAAAAAAAACCTAAACGTGTTTATTTGATTAAACTTCCCTAATCCTGATTAAGAATTAGAGCACATTTCTACATTTTTTTTATGTGCCACCTCATAAAGGTCACATGAAAATAAATAAGCCTAATTATTAATTAGAATTATCCTCACACTCTTCCACCAATAATAAAAATCACATGGCTTTATTCCCCCACACTTCCAACAAATTTGGAGCACATGGGTCTTTGTTTCACACACTTGGAATCCCATACATTTGGCATGCTTCCAATTGGTCAAGGTATTCTCTTCACACACATGGCATGTTGTCCTTGGTCAAGGGGACAACATCCTGATTCCTTTCATCTCCACCATCTATCTTGTCTCCTTTGAATATGAACTGTTGATAGGTGCCACCTCACAAAATGCTTGAAAAACTCTATAAATACACCCCTTATCCTTTGCATTTATCATCGACCTTTTGAGTAATGTTATAATGCTATTTTGAAATACAAATTGGAATAGTGTTATAATGACATATTCCATCCACACTTTGAGTATTGTTACCATGCAGGTTTTTTGTAGGAGCTTGGAGCTTTCATGGAGTCTTATACTTAGCTTTCTTATCATGTGTTACTTTGCATTCTCATCTTAGATTAATTAATTGCTTCATAGTTACATTTTATCATCCCCATTGCATCATAGTTACATTTTAGGTTAGTTTTCTTTTTTGTTGCATTTGAGCATGTGCATAATCATGGATAGCTCACTATAGTTGCATATCATCTCACTCATCTCCACTTGTTCATCTATCATCAACATTATCCTTTGTTTATCGTTACATCCATTATCCTTTCCATCATTTTGTTTCATTTATGAGCATACCACTAATCATTCTAGTACACATATGCATACCACTAATCCTTCCACCACACATTTGCACATAGAAATCATCTTAGTTTGCATATTAAGCATCAAATATCATTTTCTAGGTAGTCATTTTAACAACCTTTGTACCCATAGAAATCTGAGGGCTAAACAGTTTAATAAATCCCTAGAAATAGAGAACAATGATACGTATTTGAAAGGTTTGATAGTATTATGAATAGATTAGTTTTAATTGCTTCAAACTTTGAATGTAAAATATCTCATTAAGGTTTGTGTTGACACTAGAATAACTCTCTCTACACATTCAACACATGCACAAAATGGCACCCACCATGGGGCCTTTACCTCACTTATTACTAACTTTTTTGATGATTTCATGATTGTAGGTTCAAGGTTTATGACTTGGAAACATTTTGCACTGGTTTGAAGGCAATTATGAGTTTTCTTCGAGGCATTTCTGGGCTATTTTGAGAGTTTTGGCGCCTCTTGCAAGTAGTGTAGAGACCATTTTTAGCTGTTTTGAGACCATTTTGGCCTGTTCTGAGAGTTTTGGTGCCTCTTTCCTTTATTTTGGCACCTCTTGCAAGTTGTCTCGAGACTATTTTCACCTGTTCCGGGGCCATTCTAAGTCACTTTTAGAGTTTTGGCACCTCTTGCACCTATTTTGGCACCTCTTGTCAGAGTTTTGGTGCCTCTTACACCTGTTTTGGTTCCTCTTGCATCTTGTTCTAGGACCCTTTTCACCTGTTTTGAAACTATTCTGCACTGTTTTTAGAAATTTCGCACCTCTTGTCTCTGTTCTGGCACCTCTTGTCTCTATTTTGGCACCTCTTGTAGTCTATCACCAAATTCAGAAACTCACATTCTATGTTGTGCATTTGCAGGTTTTCCCAGATTCGATGTCAAAGACTCAAAAAATAAACTACTAACATATTACATGGGCTAGACATTATTTACTTGTTTCCTTTGGTTAAGATAGGAACATAGCTTAAGTAAAGGGATAATGAACATCATGTTTCCTTTTGGTTAAGTTAGGAACATAGCTTAATTAAAGGAAAATGAACACCATGTCTTTTGTATGTGATGAATGGTAGGCATATGCTCTCCCCTTAATTGGGTGATCCAAAAAGCTAGACCCATTCTTGTTTATGTGCGAGTGTAAGCAGAGTATATGGCATGAGTTCTCTCTTTATTCATGCTAAATAAAGATCGATCGAACTATGGGTATACTTGCTTGCTTTTTTTTATCCTAGAGGGCCTACCTTGTGGGAAAAAAGTAATCACCCAAGGGAACGACCCAAGCCTATAACATGCTAAAGCCAAGCCACTTCCAACCGGGATATAAATATGGATACTTGAGGAAAGTTCAAGTATCACGAAAATAATTTCGATGAGATGGATTGAAAGGGACTCTCATCGTATGGATTATCCCCCATGAATGAAATTCCCGCATTAAAACCCTTGTTGTAGATTTTCCAAAATCCTTTATCTATTCTTTGGTGTAGCAATGGTCGTTGCCAAGGCATCCACATTCTCGCAATTTTTAGTAGAGGTGATCAGTTTGCCATGGGATTTTCATGGGGACTAAAATCTTGGTTGGCCTGAGAAGAGAGTACACTGTAAGGGGGATCCTGTGCAACCAAGCTTCTGAATTCACCCACTAAAGATAGTGTGGTTGGGGTAAAATCCGCATGGAATCTAAAAGAATATAGTCTTACATAGCCTTAGGAGTGTATATTCTGCTTAATTTGTCTTCAAAAAAAAAACTCAAACAAAACACCATAAAAAATGTTACATTTTGAAACTGAAAACCTTGATTCAGAACTACATTCATTGAGGTAGATAAGTCAGTAATGTAGGTCCATCCATCTTCAGAAAATTAGTGCTTTCAGCAGTGTTCAACCTTTCCTTAGGAAAAATAGAGTCAGAATATGTGTTTTATGCAATGATTTCATGAAAGATCAAGATTCGAAAACCAAAAATCAAACCTCTTAGTCAAAAACAAAATAAAAAACATTTTTTATGCTCTACGAGTTTAGAGAAAGGTTAACCTTCAATTATTACAAGAAAGCTTTTAAGAACAATCTAGAGTTATACATGTACTATTGTAGAAATCCAAGACTTTTCCAATGTTGAGTACCTTAATTACACATCTTGAATCAAAACTCCAAATCCAAGATCTTTCCTTAGTTTCCTTAGAAGTCTAAACGTGTCGAAACTAACCTCTACAAGTGTGATTGTCCAAACTAAACTTAGATCTAAACATTCTAAAGTGCCTAAATCATCACTATCTATTACATCTTTGAATGTAAAACCTAGTTTCATCTTCAGGATTTGTCATCCTTCTATCAATGAAATGATGTCACACAATCAAATCAAACTTAGTCTTATCAATAGAATTTGTCATTCTATTTGACTTAGTTGTAATCCTTGGCACTATTTCAAACTTAGATCAAATCTTAGTCTAAACCCTAACACTTGTATGTTCGTCCAAATGAGGTCACAAAAGAGTAGACTTAAGGACAAGGAACTTGGAACACCCAACCTTGAAATAGAAAACATTGGAAACCCAAGTAGTGAAAGTATCGATATTGAAACACCAAACCTTAAAACAGAAAACATTGAAACTCCAAGTAGTGAAGATCTCAATATTGAAACTCCCAACATTGAAAATCAACACATTGAAACTCAAAATAGTGAAATCCAAACCACCATGGCTGAAATAGATGAGGATCAATTGAATGCTTTAGCTCATCAAATGAAAAATATTCAACAAAAATCTGGGATATGTAAGGGGAAACAACCACAAAAAGACATTGTCGGCTACACATCTTCCCTTCTCCATTTCACAAAAATCTAGACATGACACCTTCTTCACCAAAAACTATGTATCATCCAAGTTAAATGTCTTTGAATTCTTGAAAAAGTTAAATAAGAAGCCCAAATCTCAATCCTCAAACATGAATGATATTGATTAATCTTACCATGTCATGCATCTATCTTCATCTCCCATAAGCCAAAATAAATCTCAGGATTCTTTCACCCAAGTTAATGATTCCATCCAACCACCTTCTTCTATCATACTTTCTACATCCAATGATCCATGTAAATCTCTCAGTCCAAAACATGCTATCATAGACTCCTCTACACCTCACGATCTAAACATTCTTTCCACTTCATCCAATGATACCAAAATTCTACAAGTTCTTCCAATCCTTAACCAAGACCGAATCTCTCAAGAATTATATGATGATCCCCTCCTTTCACTTTTCATCCATGATGACTCCCTTCCATCTCAAGAGAAAATTATCTTTAAAAGTTCTCCTTCCACTCCATCTGATGAATCCATACCATCTCAAGATTCCATTGCATCCTAGGAGCATGATAATTCTTCCATCCTATCTAATGATGTCCTATCACCTGATGATCAAGATATGTTTTCTCATCAAGATCAAGATATGCTTCTATCTGAGGATATCCCTTCATTCCATGAGGATGTTCATCCTTCTCAAGATCAAGATATTCCTTCTATACCACCACATGATGATTCCACACCTAATGAAGAGCAAGCTACTTCATCTTCTACACCTCATGATCCTCTTCCAACTCAAGATCAAAGTACCCCATCATCCCCATGTCAAGATCCTATCACACCTACACAAGCTATCCATGAACCCCACACCTACAAATTGGGATCCTCCACCTTCATCCACTCCAATTTACTTTCAACACCTATCCTTTTATCTATATCAAATCCTCACCAAAATGGACTTGAATCTTGTTTCACAAACAACACATATCCCATTGGTAAACGAATGTGTCAAGGTATGAACTACAAAGGAAAAGGATTAGGCCTTCATGAACAAGGTATCCTAGAACCCCTTTTTTCTCAAGAAAACCCATATTACCATGGCCTTGGTTATACACCTAAGTTTCCTAGTCCATCAAACCTATCATCTATCTTAGGTCCTCATCCTAATCCATCAAACTCTCCATCTATCCTAGGTCCTCATCCTAGTTAATCAAACCTTCCATCTATCCTAGGTCCATATCCTATTCCTCAAGAACAACAAAGGCACACATCCTTGACGCCCTTTCAAAATTCTACCTCCATATCATTCACCTTCATCCATCTCTCTTATTGCTCTTGGAAGCAATTTGGGTGCCAAATTTCAAAAGCTTCCATATCAAAATCCACATGTGTCAAAGGATCAACATGTCTCCTTGAAGAGGCATGTAAAAATAAAAGAAAATTTGATCCAAAATCAAAGGAAAAATAAAAAAGGCCACAAAGGCCCATCAAAGCAAAAAGAAAAATTTCCAAGACCACAAAGGTCTATAAATCAAAGAGAAAAATCCCAAAGGCCACAATGGCCCACAAAGAAAATATCAAATTCAAAAATCATGTGGAATCAAAAAAGTCTCATAGAAGCAATGAAATCTAAATCGACACCCAAATTTGCTAATTCAAAAGCTTGCTCCAATCTTCCATATAAAATCCTATCACCTTCCAAATCCATTTTTCCTCAATCACTTCATCACCCTTCAAGGTGTGTGCCAATGTTGATCTTGCCATCCTTTCCATCTGTCGATCAACAAACCTTTCAACCTCATATCCATTATCCTATCATACCCTAAATCTGTCAACATTTAGGAGTCCAATTTCCCATTGCACCATGGTTTATTAGAGCATGTATTCGAGAGATATTTGGTTGTGAAACTTGATGCTTATGTCCTTCCTCCATCTCCCTATCATCCATATCCTATTTTCCATGTTCCTCTTGCACTCTACATTTGGGGGACAAGTTTCATCCATCTTATCATTCCTTACATTTTCACCTTTGATCTTGAAAAAGTTAAGGATCTGCTTGAACATCATATATCTTATCCTATTTACTTTATCCATATCATTCGTATCATATCTTTTGTCTTATCCATATTCCATCATTCTTTCTAAATACATCCTCTCTTCCCTTCTTTGATCTTGATGAAGAATAGGGGAAAAATACTTGGGCATTATGTCTGTATCCTATCTTGTTGATCTTGATCATCCCATTAATTATCATTATCCTTTCTTTCTTCCATTCCATATCTCATAGCTTATCAAAATCCATTTCATCATGTCCCTTTGCAACCTTGAATCTTATCATGCAAATCATATTTGAGCCTAGTTAAAAAACATTATTCAATCATCATATCTTTTGTCAATCAATCATCATCAATCATCAATCTTATCATACTTAGAGGAAATCAATGATGCTAAGTACTTATCAATGTCACCATTCCTTATGGAATCAATCATTCTAGGCATCTTAATCAATCAACCATTATCATCTTTTGACAAAAGAAATGTTGCTTGTGTGACATGTTTTGCAGTGAATATTTCATTTTGATCTATCATTTATCCATAGTTGCATTATCTCTATTGTGGGGCATCTTGTTCCTTCAATTGGTCATATAATATCATTCATCCATCTATCTTGGGCTAGATGACTTTCTCTACAGCGTCTATCCATCATGCTTCCATCTCCATGTCCATCACGCTTCCATGTACACATCATAGCTTGATCCAGTGTTTTTATTATGGTATCCCCTAACATTACTCGACCCATTCTAAAAATTAGTTTGTCCTATCATATAACATTGTGGGCATGTCTTACATTGGATTGGATTCTTGTACATTCTCAAGGTAAGAAAATTGAAAATCCCAAAAACATTCAAAACATATCAAAATCAACATTCAAAACATGTCAAAATCCAAAAACAGGTCGAAAATTCAAAAAGTCAAAAACAATCTTTATTTGAACTACGTCATATCTGAGATTTGAATGTAGGAAAGGGTGATCTTTGATTATCCCTTGAGACATTTAGGTCAATCTTCTAGGTGTTCACTATGTTCATATTTTCGTCTTTTAAATATTGGTCGTGTCATCAGTCAAACTACGTGGTCTATGCGTGTATAACGTAGGCAAGGCTAATTTGTTGATCAACCCCTGAGGCCCCTAGGTTAGGTCTTTAGGTTAGGCCTTGGTTGTCATGGTCGTGTCACACCCTACACTAGGGGAAAAATCTTGCACTCACTAGGGGAAAATAAACTTTGAGCTTGAACCAATAGGCAAAAAGTTGTCAGACCAAAGTTACAAACAAAAACTTCAAATGGATGATGATCTTTTTGAATCAAGGGTTTATCACGTTAAACACAAAATTTCAACTTGTTCTTCTTTGATTTTTGATATCATATCTCTCGAGTCCTCGATGATGTATCAAACTAGGAGCAAGGAAGGAGTATGATTTTTCTTTGTCTGTTGTTTGTGAGTTTATCATTATTACTATGCAAGTTGTCACGAGCCGTGTGCTACAAAGTATCACTAATGACATTCTGAATTTGCATAGGAAAAAGATTAACTCTTGTCTTTTTATGCAAGCGATGCTCAGGTCATCTTGGTTTAATTATACTTAGATGTTTGTGTTAACTTGCAATTTTAAAACATCATGGAAGTAGTACTCAGGTCATCTTGGTCTAAAATATGCCATCGATGCTTGTACTCACTTTCAACATTTTAAAGGCCCAATGATGATAAAAAACACAACAAATTGGTTAATATAAATGAAAACTTTTGAAAATGATATTTGCATAGTTAAGTTATATTGCATTTATGTTAGCATTGCATGTGTATTTATGGGGTTTTTCACTGCGGAAACAATTTCACAATGGTGTCATCTCTATTATTAATGGATTGAGTACAATGGACATTAACCGAAAAAAACATCATTCTCATTTAGTTGCACATCAGTTGCATCATCATTTTCATATGTTAGAAAACATTCTCATTTTATTTCAATCCATACATTTCACCATGATATTTGCATCAGAAAATACAAAAGAAATATAATAAAGGACATACATTGCATATCATTTCCAACATCACAATCATGGCATTCACTACGCCTGAATAAGTGAGTCTCTTCATATTTCCAAGAAAGTGGGGAAATATGTCAGAGTTATGAAGCTTAAAAGATCAATCTATTGTAGTCTTCCCACAACTTTTGGAAGTTGGAAAGACTCACTTATTTAAGCTTAAGGTCCTGAACATTTGAAGTCATGCACATTCAATCATCTAAATAATCATTTTCATTGCATCATTCATCATTACAAAAATCATTATTGCATCCATAGCATATCATAACATCAAAATCATCATCATAACATGGAAATAAAATCTATCCTCTAATCATAATAAATCAAATCACGTTGCATTACACATCATAATCATCTCATCACATTTCATACATCAAATCATGTTGCATTACACATCATAATCATCTCATCACATTGCATAAATCAAATCACTTTGTATTACACATCACATATCAAATCACATTGCATAATCATAATCATCTCATCACATTGCATAAATCATGATCACAAATACATCACATTTCATAATCATTCTCATCACATAGAAATTAAATAATTTCACAATATTGCATATCATAACATGGAAATCAAATGCATCGTAATCACCGCTGCATATCATATATCATCAAAAATGTTGTAATGTTCACATGTACAAGGATATCCAAAAAAAAAAGGATGAGATACATCAAAAACCAAAAGGGCACTGTATCATGGGAAACACATCCTCAATATCACAAAAATGTGTATACACAATGTCCAAGGAACTTCACAAAATGTTATGTCGAGCTCCCACCAGATGCTGCTATTCTCATGGAACTAGTACCCCCTCTACCAGACAGACCCGCACCTGGATCTCTCCTATCTCTAGGAAATGGTTGTGTAACACCCATGCTAGCAGTCTGAGAACAAGATTTGCCAAAACGAAACTGTACAAAACTCTCTCGTCGCTCAAGAGGAACCAACTCATGATATTTACCTCTGTAAAATTGCAACTCCTGAGAAATGTGTCTAATCTCTCTGAAGAAATTTGATGTACTTGCAGATGGTGTCATCTGCTATATCCTCTCGAAAATAGCCTCACCCTACTCTATCCTGTGTCTATAGGAATCCCTCTTTGAAGTAAGTATAATCATATGTGCTTGCAACTGTTGTATCTGTTGCCTATTTGTCCCTCTATCAGTCGTCAAAATATCAATATGTGCCTAACACTGCCCTAACTCATCCTGAAGGGACACAATCTGTGCTCGAGCCTACGCTATCTCACTCTGAAATGACTGAATCTCTGCCTGCAAGGATGCTATCTGTGTTGACTATTGTTGTGAGAGTATCCCAATTCAAATCCTGGGAAGCACTGCCTGAGCTACGGTGATGCTCCTCCTATGCCTCGAAACTACAAAATCCAATGGATGACTATCATTTTCCCCAACATCATCACCCACTGCACCACCATCACTCTCCCCACCATCATCACCCACTGCACCACCATCACTCTCCCCACCATCACCACCTCTACACCATCATCATCACCTTTGCAACCACCCTCGGCACCACCCTCATCACCTCTGCAAGCCCCTTGTCCATCATCATCACCACCCTCATCATCTCCTCCCTCTCCATCAACTGGCGGTACTAGCTCCTCTGGATGAGTAAATCTAGGAAAGGGATGTGTGTGGAAGAACTTTGAATAATCCTCGGTCATCCCGACGTCTATAATATATTGAACATAATCCCATAAACTAGGGGTCAAGGTATAATACTTTGTATAGGCTGTCTCATATGATACACATGGGCCCCACTCTAAAACATCATGTTGTCATTGTGCATAATGGGCAACTCCTAGGGGCATCCCCTAAACCCGTCCAAACTATCGACATACTTGCAGATACAAGTAGTGCTCAAGCACAACATGTGTTTGCCCAATCAGATAGTGGGATAATAACATATATGGCATCTCCAGCTAATCCTCTGGCCCCTACTCACAATCTAAGTATGGCCACCATGTGACAATCTCCATGTCATCCAAAACTTTCCTCCAATAAGCAAACTTTCCCAGGTTATGCTAGACATGTGGACCACTATAACTGAAGACATAGGGTCTCCCTATTGGTTGATGTCTCTCTCCCATGGGTCGAGTGATGGCTATATGCTCCCATGCCCAGGTCTATAATAATGTGACACCACATGACAAACTCGTCACCCTGTAATAGACAACCTCGTGCAAATATTGATATAAGTGGGCTAACATACATGAGTCCTGGGCATACCTCATACCATCAAGTGTCATTCATGATAGCACATGATCCGAACCTGCTGAAAATCCCTTTGACCTACGATCAGGACAAAGGAATCCACTAATAAATCTGGAAAGTACACATGACGAAGGATCATATCTGCTAATCATCTTAGTCCAAGGGATCCATCAGCCCATAACATAATCATCTCGACATAATCTCCACAATGCATCTATCCCACCCTGCTCTATCTTATTGTACACTACTATATCTCCCATCACTGGGATCCGTAGAATACAATAGATGTCCTCGGGAGTCACGGTCATCTCTCCAGTCAGTAAATAAAATGTATTATGATCATTGTGCCATCTCTTTGCCAAAGCTTTCAATAAACCTCTGTTGATTCTATATTGTGGAATGTCTAACAAGGAAGTCAACCCACAACAAGAGATAATCTCTAAGTCAGCTGACAACAACTGACGAACCATGTTCCAAGTCTTCGGGAATTGCTCCAAAGACTAAATTACATCTCCATCTCCCTACTCATGAACACAAATCAATCAATCAATGTCATGTTCAATTAATATTATCAATCAATCAAGCTAATGTGCAATCATTCGAATCAAATCAAATCAGAACAATCAACATCTCATTCAATCAACCCATTGCTCCTCACCTATCATGAGGACGATCTGCTATCATTCAAACTCATCATTCCTCACCTGTCATTAGGGTGATCTACTATCATTCACACTTATTGTTCCTTGCCTATCATGAGGATATTTTGCTATCATTCAAACTCATCATTCCTCGCCTATCATGAGGATGATCTTCTATCATTCACACTTATCATTCCTCACCTATCATGAGAATGATCTACTATCAATCAAACTATCGTTCCTCACCTATCATGAGGATGATTTGTTATCAATCAAACTATCATTCATTGCCTATCATGAGGATGATCTGTTATCAATCAAGCTATCATTCCTTGCCTATCATGAGGATGATCTTCAATCAATCCTACCATTGTTCCTCACCTATCATGAGGACGATATGCTATCAATCCTATTATTGTTGCTCGCCTATCATGAGGACGATACAACACTAGTTCTATCATTTGATTTTCTCCTATCATGAGATCAAATCATCACACAAAACATCAATCAAACACTGCACATACAATAATATGACTAAAATCAATCCAAAATGTGACAAACTGATGACTCCTAGACTTCAAGGACATCTTGCAAACATCACCCTGAAGGCTTTCCATAATCACGCCCTGCAAAATGGGTCAAACAACAAGCTAAACAACCTCAAATCAACAAGAATGACAACTTTCGAAGGAAACAAGAGGCACCATTTGGAACCCCAAAAGCACCAAAACAGAGTTTGCATCTCAAAAAAATGTTTTTCAAGCTTGCAAGAGGCGCCACTTGGGACCCCAAAGGTGCCAATTTAACAAAGTTTAACTCCAAAAGCCTCCATTTTCAAGCTTGCAAGAGGTGCGACTTGGGACACCAAAGGTGCCAAAACAATGTTGGAGGCCAAAAACTTGAATTCCAAGCTTGCAAGAGGCACCACTTGGGACCCCAAAGATGCCAAAACTCTAAAACCACCAAAAAACATGCATTTTTACCCTTGCAAGAGGTGCCACTTGGGACCCCAAAGGTGCCAAAACTCTCAAAAGACTCAAAAAAATCAATTTCAACCTTGCAAGAGGCGCCATTTGGGACCCCAAAGGCGCCAAAACTCTTAAAACACATGAAAACTTGAATTTCAAGCTTGCAAAAGGTGCCAAAACTCTTAAACATGCTCAAAAACACTCAAAAATGACAAAACATCACTTGAAAGTGCATAAATGACATCCCATAAGCTACAACATCCATCTACGACATTCAGACTACCATTAAAAGGAAATAAAATGACTAACAAAGAGGTTTCTCATAAAGTGTACCATAGGTCCAGAGGCACTAGGCTGATCAAGTTGGCGAAGATGCTCGAAACAATGCTTGTGGTCACCATCTTCCTCTAAGCTCTCCAATCTTCACCTTCTCCAAACTCAAAATGTCAAAATGAATCCCATTTTTACCATTTTCACCTTTTAGGGGTGAAATGGAGGGAATTAGGGTGGGATTTATTTCACATTTTTACCAAAAAGGAGGGGTAATTAATCAACACTATTCAAAGAAAGGGCTTGCAACTCAATTTTGAGAGATAAATCATCTCTAACATCAAACCTTCACCGAATTGACATTGGATCATCATTGTAGCATCACAACACTTATCACATCATTCAAAACTTCATTTTCACATCCTTACATTCACCGATTTATCTCTTGAGGGGGCATATATACATGAAATTCAAAAGTTTGGGGCATTGAAATCTTGCATCATCTGGGGCATCGAAATCCTACATCATCTAGGGCATTGAAATCCTGTATCATCTGGGGCATTGAAATCTCACATCATCTGGGCATCAGCATCCAAATATTCTTTGAAGTAACGTGTAAAAACATCACTTCAAAGAGAGGCAAAATGTATACCCTTGAAAACGGTCATCGCATTCAATTAATTAAATACAACCTAGTTGATTAATACTTCAACTACATATAAATAAAGTCTTACTTTATTTATATTGTTCACTTTCCTTTTAATTCTCCTAATTCACATTCCTCTAAATTAAATAAACAAAAAATCCCTGAACGTGTTTATTTGATTAACCTTCCCTAATCCTGATTAAGAATTAGAGCAAATTTCTACAAATTTTTATTTGCCACCTCATAAAGGTCACATGAAAATAAATAAGCCTAATTATTAATTAGAATTATCCTCACACTCTTCCACCAATAAGAAAAATCACATGGCTTTATTCCCCCACACTTCCAACAAATTTGGAGCACATGGCCCGTCTTTGTTTCACACACTTGGAATCCCATACATTTGGCATGCTTCCAATTGGTCAAGGTATTCTCTTCACACACATGGCATGTTGTCCTTGGTCAAGGGGATAACATCCTGATTCCTTTCATCTCCACTATCTATCTTGTCTCCTTTGAATTTGAACCATTGATAGGTGTCACCTTACAAAATGCTTGAAAAACTCTATAAATACACCCCTTATCCTTCGCATTTATCATCCACCTTTTGCATAATGTTATAATGCTATAATGTCATTTTCCATCCACACTTTGAGTATTGCTACCATGCAGGTTTTTCATAGGAGCTTGGAGCTTTCATGGAGTCTTATACTTAGCTTTCTTATCATGTGTTACTTTGCATTCTCATCTTAGATTAATTAATTGCTTCATAGTTACATTTTATCATCCCCATTGCATCATAGTTACATTTTAGGTTAGTTTTCTTTTTTGTTGCATTTGAGCATATGCATAATCATGGATAGCTCACTATAGTTGCATATCATCTCACTCATCTCCACTTGTTCATCTATCATCAACATCATCCTTTGTTTATCTTTACATCCATTGTCCTTTCCATCATTTTGTTTCATGAATTTATGAGCATACACTAATCATTAGAACACACATTTGCATACCACTAATCCTTCCACCACACATTTGCACATAGAAATCATCTTAACTTGCATATTAAGCATCAAATCTCATTTTCTAGGTAGTCATTTTAACAACCTTTGTGCCCATAGAAATCTGAGGGTTAAATGGTTTAATAAATCCCTAGAAATAGAGAACAATGATATGTATTTGAAAGGTTTGATTATATTATGAATAGATTAGTTTTACTTGCTTCAAAATTTGAATGTAAACCATCTCATTAAGGTTTTTGTTTACATTGGAGTAACTCTGTCTACACATTCGACACACACACAAAATTCACCTGCACACACATACAATTATGATAGTCCTCTAGAAGGGTAGTTTTTTGCTTAGATATGCTTTATAAGTTCCATCTTTAGCCAAGAATCAAACAATGACAGGTTGCAACATTTCAAAGGAGGTGGAAGTACCATATACAAAGAGAAAAGAAAAATGGGTGGCCTTCTAACAACATTTGATCTTCATCCAAGATACATATGTACAGTTATATTGAGTTTCTCTCAAGTGATAGTGAATAAGATGGAAGTCACATTGGAAGAGGACTTTCAAGAGTGAAAGTAAGAACTAGAGGGAAAATTTCTTGGTTTTCTGAGTTAGTTTTGAGTTCCTATTCATGGTCTTTAAGGTTAGGAATGTGCAAATTTTGTGATCATCACACCTTTCAAGACAAGGAAAATAATACAGATTGCATGTGCTTTATATCTAGATGCTAGCATTTACCATTTTGATGGTCCTTTTAGTGACGTTGAGGTAGGTACTGGGACACACATTTTCTAGGAATGTCTATGTGGTATGTTGAATGTAAATAATGTAGTATATGTCACTCACCAAATCATGTTTTATTTACAGTTGATCTCATCCTCGAATAGGTTAAAAATAGATGATGAAGGAACAATATCCTTCATAGAAATAAGGAGGAAGAGAGAATTCACATGTTTTCTTCCCTTTTGGTTACAATGATGAACATTTTTAAATGTCCATTCCAAGCCTGTTGGGATAATAAAGGTGAGTTTGCAAGATTACAATGGAAATAAATGATGCACTGGTTGAATGCAGCCTCTTCAAAAGGATTTTAAAGTAGTTTATTTTTCCCATGTTGCTAAAAATATATAAATCCTTTTGTCTACATGTCTATATTGTTGTCACTTGAACATGTTGATGTGAATATTCATCCAACCAATTGAGAAAAAATTGATGCACTAAAACTATAGGAGATTTCAAAGGAGAATCCACATGCAAAGCAAGGACAACCATGTTAAATTATTGCTATCATTGTGTGCAATGATAGAAAGTTTTTAGAGGATGTTCATGTGCAAGGGATGATCAATGGTTTTGATGGAAAAGCATCCTATTAAGTGGCAGTCAAAGTATAGTCAATGAAGGCTTGAAAGAACAAGAAGGATAGTCCTTTTAAAAGACGAATTACCAAGGTAGTAGCCTTAAATTTTTATTTTTTCAAAATCATTTTTTCTAAGAGAAATGGCCACGAAACTCAGCTAAAAAGGATGGTAAAGAGCTAACGCCTCATAAAGCCATGAAAATTCAAGTTTCAGGGGCTGAGTGCAAAGAATGAGGTTTTTTATTCATTATTTTTCCATAAATGCAAAAATATAGCCACAACCTACATTTATAGATGAAATTCATGGATTTTGGCAAAATGGTTTTCAAAACCCAGAATCAAAATTGTTCCTCACATCCAAAGGTCATGGGTGGATGTTAATCACATGATTTACTCACAAAACTAGAGAAAGCATGAAAAGAAAGCAATGGCCATTGAAAGAAGACCAAAGTGAAGCCATGGCCTGGAGTTTTAAAAGCATAATGAATGAACCCAGCATGAAGAAAATACAAAAAATAAACATTTTCACTATTTTCTATACAAAGAGAGCTAGAAATAAAGTTTTACAAGAATAGAGCATTGTGAAAAAAGAAAACCCATACTATTTTTCAAGGTCGAGTAAAGAATATTAAGTTTTCAAACAAAGGAAAACAAATTGTCTGTACATTCAAGAGCCATAGCCAAAATGAAGCCCGTGACTACAGAATAAAAAAGATCAAATCTCTTCATGATAATGGAAGCCATAACAAAAAATTAGCATGGAATGAAGCCTTACCACATAGGTTTTAGCATGTTTTGTATGGTTTTCACAGTCAAATTGTCCATGAAAGCTCCTAACAACCCTTGATGGTAGCATAGCAAGTTTTCCAGAAATCTGCTAAATGCAAAATGAAATGTGGAATGAATTTTTGGTTGAGTTTTTTCATTAGGGTTTCAACCCTAAGTGTCTAAATATTTTGGATTTTTTACCTTTATTTTAACCCTTTTCAAACATGAATTAAAGCCTTGTATTAAAATGGTGTATGCCTTGTGTTCCCTTTTTGCTTAGTTTGCAAGGTTTAGCTAAGTACCCCTTTTACATCGACCCCCAAAGCATAGTCATGTGAATTGTTTTTATTTTGAACCAAAATGTAATAAAACATTGATTAAAGTGATGTAATTATAAATGAATTTATTAAATGTTAAATATAATGCAAGATAAGAGGCATTGGTTTTCTAAGTATGAGTCAAGGGGGAATAGTTAAAAATTTATGGTTTATGCTAAGCATATAGGGAAGTTGGAGGAGGTTGAATGACATATGGAGAGGATGTAGGAGTGCTTTTGACTTGGTTTCTGGAAGGAATGAGAGCATCTAGGAGCAGTTTCTCATGCTTTTATTAAGGGTAAGGTCAAGATTTGACCTTTTCCTCACTTTGGAGTCATTTTGGAGGGAGTTTGGGAGCTATTTTTTAGGCTTTTTGGTTATGCATGACCAAGAAGTTTCTAGTTACTATCTTTGTGCAACCTCTTGGAAACTTGGATATAGTAACTTCATTATTCATTTGTGAAGTTAATGTTCTTTCTTCTTTTCAACAAGTATTGTAGCTTATTTTGGAGCTCTTTTAGGAAAGAGACAACATTGTAACACAATCTTAGACATGTACAATAGTATGTAACACCCTTTTATCAATGAAGTTCAGTGTTTTACCTTCTTAGAAGCTATCTCATTGTGTGCAATGTGATGATGGGTGAATATTCTTGTGAGTTTTGATAATTCCTTTAATTTTTGTCTCATTTTAGCACCTTTAGGTAGAAAAATCATATATTTTTGTAGGTTGTAAGCTATGTAGTGGTTCAAATAGCTATTTTAGTTGTGAAAGAACTCCTTTCCTTCAAAAGTGTTAAGAGAACCAAGCCTCCTTGCAAAAAACCTTATGTATTGATATATGAAAATATATGAGTTGTGTTAAGTTAAGTTGTGTTATTAAGAAAATTGTTTGTTAAAACAACAATTTGAGTTCTGAAAAACACATTAGGTGCATCACCCACATAGGATTTAACTTTTCGTTTATGTTTCATCCTTACCCTTTCCTCTGTAGAAACATTAGTTTAGAAGTAGTTTAGGTGAGTACCATAAGATCCACATTTCTTTGGAGGTTCATTTCTACTTTAGGTGACCCACAACCTTAGAAAATTTTCCATGTTTCTCCAATATGCTAAGTTTTATAGCTTAGAAGATGCGCAATATTAGGAGACAATAGTTTTTGACATGATGGGCAAGACTTGTTCGATGAACTTGTCATCAAAAAAATGAAAAATTTGGTGTTTCTCTTAGTATTATCTACCTTTGGAGGTAGTACAAACAACACCATGACAACTCCAATCATATATCAACTGGTTTCAATAGTCTAGATACCTGCAACTAAATGAGTGTTTCAAGACCTTGTTGTCTATTTTCATTCCAATTTTTTTGTCTAGACTTGCTTATACTTCATGTTTTACCCTTGCAATGTCTAGTTATCAACACCACAATGGTTATTCTCCTCCATTTCATGAAAATTCAAGATTTTGGCCTCCAAACAACCCTTCTCCTCACTATAATCATCATTTCTAGCAGGAGCATTTTCAAACCACTATTGCTTATCCTTGTTTGTAGCCTATTCATGCCTATAGTCAGCCTTGTGAAACCCATTATGCTCT
Organism: Sequoia sempervirens; assembly: GCA_007258455.2. NCBI lineage: Eukaryota > Viridiplantae > Streptophyta > Pinopsida > Cupressales > Cupressaceae > Sequoia > Sequoia sempervirens. Next base: position 133,951,430 of record VDFB02086081.1, on the reverse strand, counting down.
AAATAAAACATGCAACATCCCTAGTCAATCCAAAAATCATACTGATTTGGGTAGCATTAAGAGTTTGATGTTGGATTTCCAAAGGAAAATTTTAGAAATAGATAGAGAAACATAGTATAATATGCAGCAGGAGGAGCTTTCTCATCAAACTCATATTCATCAAAGAGAGGTGGAGTCACAAAGGTATGAGGAGGAATTTCTTTCTAGACAAGTTGCAACCAAACAAGAACAAATAAAATGCTTTCTTGCACAAGTACAAAGGTATGAAACCTAGTCAACCCCTTGCATTCCTAGTTTTAGTTCAACTCTTCTAGTAATGATGAATCATCCTTTGAATGAAGAGGATTCCAAGTCCAAAATACCTAGTTTTAAGCAAGAGAAACCTTTTGAGTCCTTTAGTAAGCCTCCTTGTGTCAAAATTCCAAGTTTTAGGAGTGCTCTTTCAATCCAATAACTAGTTATTAACCAAGAGTAGTCCATAATGCCACATAGTGAGACTACTAATGAGCCTTCCCCAATGTTTGAAATTCCAAGTTTTAGGCAGCTTTCTACCCTTAAGATTCCATATTGGAAGGGGCCATCTGCTCCACCTTGTGAGGTTCTTCCACCAACCATACAAATGGAACCATGCTCTAGAAATAGACACCATTGATAGAGGGCTTAATCATTACCTACCTTGTGTCCTATTTTCCCTCCATCCTATTAGCATATCCTATCCTCGTATCCATCTTCTGCTTGGTATATTTTGATTGAGCATTGGATGATTTTCATTAACTATCCTAAATCCTAAGCTTTTATCCTAAATCTGAGCTTTTCATCACCTATATTATGGTGTCATGTCATCAGGCTTGCATCCTCATTTAGGATCTTTCATCGTGTCTACCACCATTAAATCTTATGTCATACTTGGTCTATTTTTTCAAACTAAAGTGCCTTTTCACTTTCACGTAGGCAAGACTAATCATTTGATCAGCCCCCAAGGCATTTTTCTATCTAGTCTTTGTCATCCATCAAAGTTTCATTGTCCTCTTTTCACCTTTATCCATGGTCAATCATCAATATTTCATTGAACTATGAGGTCTCTACACTTTCACGTAGGCAAGGCCATCAATTGATGAGCCTACAAGACCCTAGGTCTATCCTTAGGGTGTGTCTTGGTTTTGTGTCATGTCGTCATGTGTGTTCCCATTCAGTCGATTCCTAAAAACAAAATCCATTGGTACCATGAGGTTCAATCCATCTTAAGTAACTTGAGTTACGTCAATCACCTAATCTATCCTCCATCATTGGTCTTAACAGGATGTACCCTTAAATCATACCCCATCAATCCCATCCAAAAGGATATTTGAAATTTTTTTTTGATCTTTTGGTGCTCTTTCATTTTGTTTATCATTTAAGCTTCCTATTATACCTACTCGAGGTCACCATGATCCATCATATCATGGTGTGCTTTGATTGGTAGACATAGGGGCATATCTTGATTTTGTCTGATCTTGTCTTCCTAGTTGTCCCATGTAGTACCCACCAAGGCCTTCATGGTCTTGTGTTATGCTAGGGAATCCTTTGTGCTTGTGGTTATTCCAACATCAGGCCTGACCAAATCCATTGTGGCTTTGGGGTGTTGGGATAACTTTCCTGGTTTTGTGTTTGTTTTACACATTTGACACTAATCAGCCTTGGTTCTTCACACCCTAGCATATCCTATCCTATGCTATAGTAAAATTCAATGCTCCTAATATGGAAAAATGGCATTAGGTTTTCATTTCATTTATCGTCTCATTGCATTGCCTTTATCCCCCATCCAATTCTTCTTCTAGCCTATGATTAGTAATTTTTTGTTGTGCAAATGTTATTCCCCCATCTATCTGTTAAGAACCAGATGAAGAATAAAAGAATAAGAATGGAACAAGAACAAAATTACAAAACAAGATTTATCCTAGAAAACCCCAAACAGGGGAAAAACCAGCAATGAAGATATTCATATTAACCCTCAACCCCAACTGGGCTAAGCCTGGAGGCTTCAACCAGCCACACATACAATGGAGTCACCAAGCCTTTATATAGACTTTACATACATGCAAAACCATGGGCTCAAAACCACTTATGTTTAATCCACTAACTCTAACCCAAGAGCTAGTTTAACCCAAAAATCCCCCCTTTAAACTTGGTCTTGGGGTTAGCACCAAACCCCCCTTCCACAAGCACCAAGTGCAATGCCTTTTTTTTGGGGGGGGGATTAAGCAAGCCATACCAGGTCTTACAGCCATCAGCTCAAAATACATGTTTTAAATTTTACATACAACTCCATTACAAATTTTTTCTTGCTACAGCTAGCCTTGGGTGTGGGCACTTGCATACAACAACTTTAACTAGGCATCGTGCCTACAGCAGCAACCATGATCAATCTTGCATAGACTTTCTCAACAATCGAGAGAAATCCAACTTCAACTTGAAAGGAAAACAAGACCTCCATCACAACTAGAATAAGCGCATTCACCGTGTCGCTTCATTAACATTCTAGCTGCACACATGCTGAACTTCTCCCATCATACTTTCTTCATCAATGCATCTACCAGATTGCTCAATTCTTCTCCAAGGCTCAATCTTCAACTAATTCCTTCAGACTTCCTCAAGCTTGTCAGGCTTAGAAAACTTCATAGTAGAAATACCCAGAACTTTAAATACCAGGAAATATTACATGCATGAACATGCAAGTACATGCAACACACAAACCTGCACATGCAAGCAAAAAACAAATCCCAGAACCTTGCTCTAATACCACTTGTTAAGAACCAGATGAAGAATAAAAGCATAAGCATGGAACAAGAACAAAATTACAAAACAAGATTTATCCTAGAAAACCCCAAACAGGGGAAAAACCAACAATGAAGATATTCATATTAACCCTCAACCCCAACTGGGCTGAGCCTGGAGGCTTCAACCAGCCACACATACAATGGAGTCACCAAGCCTTTATATAGACTTTACATACATGCAAAACCATGGGACCAAAACCACTTATGTTTAATCCACTAACTCTAACCCAAGAGCTAGTTTAACCCAACACTATCCTCCCTACCAAGGTTCCTATGGTTTTGACAAGTGCACTATCACACCCATCATCATTCATTTCACTATGCAACCATTTAGGTTCTATTTCATATAATTTCATTGCATTATCATTTTCATTATCTTAAGTTGTTTAGATTAATATAGATTTGTTATTCTAAGTATCTTAAGTTCAATTCATTGCATTATAATTTTCATTATTATCTTAAGTTGTTTAGATTATTATACATTTGTTATTCTAAACATCTTAAGTTCATTCCATTTCATCCCATTTCATTGCATTATCGTTTTCATTATTATCTTAATTTGTTTAGATTAATATAGAATTGTTATTCTAATCATCTTAAGTTCATTTTATTTCATCCCATTTCATTGCATTATCATTTTCATCATCATCTTAAGTTGTTTAGATTAATATAGATTTGTTATTCTAAGCATCTTAAGTCCATTGTCATTATCAGTTTCAATTTCTTAGAGTTATTATTCTAAACATATTATTTAATTTTGCTATATACATTATATTGCATTTATCTTACATTACATACATTGCATTTTCATGTCACATCATACATACATAATTAACCATTATAACGTAGTCAATAATCCATACATCATTCATCATATCATATTCCATATCCATGCATCATAAATCAAAATCCAATTTCCACCTGCATCACACACCATTAGCATCATGTCCATAGCATACATCATAAAATCATAAATCATATCACATCACATTCGGCATCAAAAAGTGTTAGACATAATGCATCTCATCCACATCATACATGTACAATAGGAATAAACCACCATCATCACATACATACATCACAATCATAATCATACACATGAGCACAATAAATATCCATAGCATCACAAAACAATCACATAACATCATCAATGTCCATCGTATCATATATATATATATAGATATATATATGTATCAAAAAAATATAGTGTCCATCAAAGTCCATAGTCCACAATAAAAAGATCATAAAGTCCATCACAACTCGTAACTAGCGCTTGCACCTCAACAAGGTGCAATGGTTACGTCGATAGCAGGATATAATCTGGCAATATATTGAAGGGCAAGGGAAAAAATCGCAAGAAAATGTAAATTGATTTTCTTAAGACTAACTATTTGTAGCAAAATTCAATTGATGATGGGATGCGAGGAGATTTGAACTACAGGTAACTAAAGAAAATTTTGTCAAAAAATTGGCATGAGGATTGATTTATGAGTATATATACTGATTTTCTGAATGTTGACAAGATATATATGGCATCAACAAGAGTGCAAATACTAATTGTGATAACAAGGATTACATGCATTATAAAGATATTCCCCTACAAACAAGATTATCATTTGTAACACAGACACATAAATATGAGAACAACAGTACTATTACTACATTTTGAGTGCATGTAATGGTTGTCCATACATATGAGACTGCCCAAAAAACACATTTTAGACTTGTCCTATTCCAAGAAATGACTCAGAGGTTATCTTGAATGTGTAGTAGTAGATACAACACTGAGTTTTGAGATTGAACGAGATATATAGCACAGTACAAAAACAACTCTTAGCCAAAACTCTCTAAAAAAAGGGAGAGAAATTGGAAATCTAGAGCTCTTATACTATAAGAATTGTTGATCAACCTTGCAAGAGCCAAGGATCACCTATAACCAAAACAACCTTCCACACAAGAGAGATGTAATGAAAATGCTATGACGCCAAAGAATTAATTAGACACAAAAATAAAATTGATGCAATATGCAATGAATAAAACCTTGTTATAAAAACAAGGATGAAATCCTAGGACAGTAAAAACATAAGAAATGTCTTAATCTTATGATATGAATCATAAGATACAAAACATAAATGACCCAAATAAATATAAGTATGAAGTGCACGAACAAAACCTAATTTGAAACTAATTAGATAATATGCCATGTTAATCAATGGATGCAATATAATGATGATATATGAATAACTAATTATAAAACATATATGAAGTGCATCCTTTCTGCTATTTTAAAATAATTTACAACTTCTAAGTGAAACTATTTTACAAATTTCCTTACACAATTTACCATGTTTCTTAATGTTGCAAATTATTATGGTAACTAAACCTTCAACGCAGATACCAAAGACTGAGTGGAACTTGTTCATGGAGCTCAACTTTTAAAAGTTTGAATAGGACTTGCACATGAATTGAACAGTACTAAATGGAAATATACTTTGAAATAGAAAATTTTGGTTTAACCTTCAAATTCCACAACTCATTTAAGGACTGACCTTTTAACACTAAACATATATTTGATTATTTGGAATTTAGCTTGTTTTAGTGTCTCTTACTGAGAGACGCTACAATAATGTAATATTTTCACAGTACATGAAATTGAATTGAAAAGTTGGAAAATGACTATATGTAAGATTTTCAAAGTGCATGAAGTTGAACTGAAATTTTTTAGAAAGACTCTGTAAGAATGCCCTCAATGATCCATCAACAACAACTGAATAAGATTGCAGGAATAGCTCATTTAAAAGGGGATACAATGTTTGATGACCAATAGAAAAATATTAAATTTCTTTAGGATTGTAGATTTGCATTTAACTAACAGGATGACCATCAAAGTAAAATTTAAGAGGACAAAAGAAGAAACCAAAATTCTTCTGTATCCATAGATCAATGACTCTATGGTTGAAAATCCAAGCTTCTCATAAACATATGCTTATGAACTTTGTATCTGTCATCACACTTTGGAAGCCAAATCCAAGTGGACTTTTTGACATTATAAACAACTACTTCTACACTTCCATGGGCTCTGAAACATAAACAATCTCCAACTCCAACACACTCAAACCATATTGAACAAGAAGTGTTGAAGAAATCCATAAGAAACACCTCTGGCATTCTAGCAATATCCTTCCATGTTGATATTGTTGTTGTTGTTGCTGTTCTCATTGTTGTTTCCGTTGAAGTAACTAAGGAAGTGAGTTTCCCATCCATCTGAATTACAGATATGATGATATGCCTTATAGTATACTCTTTCTCAATGCCTTCCACCAGAAAGACCTTGGATCCATAGGCCACCAACGTAGGCCTCACACCGTTCACAACATTCCCATGCACAGGCATTGCCACTATATTCCAAAACCCATGTTGGATATCAAAAACCATGACCCCATCGAGCTTCACTGTAAGACAAAACATAAAACCATTACAAAAAAATTATGTCCTAATTCTTAATGCAAAAATCGTCAGGGAGGTCCATGCAATCCTCCATGACTTTTTAGAGGACTCATATACCTCTACAACACATGAATTTTCCTTGGTTTTCCCCAAATCCAAAATAGAGTACCCCCCATTTTCAGACTTTGTCATGCCCTTCGCCATAACGACAGTGATAGAAGTAGTAATGGGGATTTCTGTACACGATTTTGTCAGAGGATTACATACATAGAGCAATGCAGAATTAAGAGAAAAAGAAAAATTAGGGACTTCCACTAACAACAAACCCCGTGCAAAGCTACTGCAATTTATGCCATACTTGGCCTCCGGTAGAAAAGATAGAGATAGGTTTTGCCATGTATTAGTGGCAAAGGAATACATGAGGCAGGGGATTTCTAGTTTGGGTGCACACATAAGCAGCCATGGCTGAGGCCAACGTGCATCATTCCACAGGTTCATAAAGTAAGGGCTAGACAACATGCTGCTCCATTTCTTGGAGACTGTGTGAAAACGAACAAGGCTTTGCAGGGGTAGATGGGCAAGCAGAATCAATGTTAAATCCTTTGGAAGCTTTCCCCACACTGATGAATCTAATAAGGGCCCTAAGCTAGAGCCCTATAATTCTAGTTTCAGGTCCATTTTCACTGAAACCTTGTTTTGAAATTCAATCTTCATGTTTCTTTCTAGCCCTGGTCCTGATCTGACTACAACACAACTCTGCAACTCCATATCTAGCTATAGATGAAATAGAAACTGAAATCCAATAATTAAAAAAGTTGTAAGTGCCTGACCCAAACCCAATTCAGTCCTTTGGCATGGATTTACACTTACAAATAAAATGGTTCTAACTTATATCCAAAACAATCATAAGACTTCCTATGGCATGGCTATAATAAACCCAAAAACTTCAAGTGCCTCTCCAAAAATATTGTGATAGATTTATTTGGTACGGATTCAAGTTTACAAAGGTACACAATGGTATTAGCACAATTTTGCACTTATCTGAAGTGATAACCCACTACCTAAAATCTGAAATCAAAACATTCAACAAATAATAGGGATTTCATTCTAAAAGTAGACAACCTCATACAAAATCTTGCCATATACACTACAACCAGACCCCCACATAAATAATCTTTTGGAATAGTATGAAACAAGGGGCCCTTGCACATTCGGAATGAAATTACATAGTGACTAAGTAAGATCGACTAACCCATATGGCAACAATGAGTGGGTTTGACAATACAATGCAGATTATAGCAGCAAGCCTATTTCTCACTCATCAAAGTAGCATTTACAACATAAACTTTAAATACATCTGAATACCCGCACCTGAAGGTTAAGACGACCCCAACTGAGAATGCAACACACGCCCTCAGAAAGGCTTCTCCTGAAAGAACAATGACTTCTTATTGGCACTCATTTCTTGGCGCAGGAGATGCGCCCAGCTGAATCCTCTTCGTTTGGCTCCTCTAAACTTCCAAACTAACCACTAATATGAGTATTTCTGAATGCAGAGATATTTTCACACAATTCTTAGAATTTTATTTTTCCGCACAATTCTCAAAAATTTTCCATCCGTGGACAGGGGTGCCATGCCCTGTGACCATACCTGCCATACGTACCCCATTCCTATTAATTTCACTAACAGTTACAATAATTTATTGAGGATACTATGCATAGTACAGAGGACCTCACTCCCATCATCGAAAAACTTCAAAAATTTCAGGCATCAGGCATCAGACATCAAACGAATCCGGTGGGATTCCCCACCCACAATAGCCTATCGACTAATAAAAGTACATAGTCCATCAATTCCATCAAATAATCGTACTAGTGCAGGCAAATAATAGAATACAAATGACTACATTTGACACATCATAGTGTCCTAAATCAATAAAGAATAAATAATGAATGAATATGACTAATCCTTAGTATAAAAGAATATGTGAATTCTTTGCCTATGTGTACAAAATGTTCGCCCTCCACCTGTCAAGACCAAAATCCTATGCCATCCCCTATCCATCTATCTGTTTCTCTTAGCATCATATTTTTGTGGGGAGTTTGAACCTAGTCCTTGGCTGTGAGGAGGGGTCTCTCTGTAGTTGCTATATCCCCTGGTGTGAGTCTGCACTAAATGGGAGGGAGTTGGTCTCTGTGGTGTTGGTGGCAAAAATGGAGGTATTCTCTATGTTGGGTCTATTACCACTAATAAGTAAGCTCCCATCCAACACTCAACCTTAGTCCTAGCATGTGCATCCACCACAACTTGTCCCTCTCCATCTTGTACCTATCCCATTGTCCTTGTATCATCTACCTCTCCTCCTCCCATGCCTCTTGCGCTATCCTCATGTACTCTAGTCAGGACTCCATCTACTCCATCCTCCTCACAACCTCATCTCACTCACCCTGTATATTCTATGCTCAAGCCTCTGCTATCCATTCCCTCTCCATGACCTCATCCCTTTCCCTCCTCAAGATATTTGTCTCGCCCATAGCCCCCTCTACCTCAACCATCAGCTCCTCTTGCTCCCCCGTGCTTCCTCCAACTACCTCTGCAAGTCATCCCTCTTCTCCTAAATCTCTATCCTCTCCCTTTCTAGCCCATGTATCTGCTCTCCTAGCTCTCCTACTACCCTAATCATCACCCTATCCCCAACCACCTACAAGTCATCCCTCTCCTCCTATAACCGATGTGCCTCCCCCTGTAATCTCTCCACCTTTGTCTGGAGTTGATCTCTATCGGCCTCTGAATCTATCAATCAGTGCTCTACAATGCGCAATCTAGCTAGGGCTTCTATCAACAAAACTATTGGATCCTCTAGCGGAGGTATCTGATATGGCACTATATCCCTCTCATCTACCATGGGGACGTCTACCTCCATTGCTTGCTCCTCTCTCTCCTCCTCCTCCATCTCCACATCGGGCACCCCCTCCTCCTATATTGCCTCTGCTCCCCTTTGTCTCCCAACCTGTCTCCTCCTCTGTGGCCTAGGCTACTCCTCATCCCCAAAACCCATAGCTAGTATGATCGGGTGCACCGTCGTAATCCTCCCAGACCTCTGTTGGACCCACCATGCTATATATCACATTGTCATTCCTGCATCCTCTGACCCTCCCCTCCATGGCCATACAATAATCAGGACTACCTCCCACATCTTCCAAGTGTACTCAACTACAATATTGTGCCCCATATCATCCTCAACTCCTTGTTGATCCTCTGGAACATCTGTGGCCCTAGAGGAATGTCCTATTGTTGCCCATACTAATGGGTGACCTTGTCCGAATTGTGAAGCTCTATGATAAATGGATCTTTTCCTATCAAATAGCACTAGGAAAATAGATAGGCCCTCCATATCCTATCATCCTCTTTCCATCCTTAAAAACATCACCCCATATAGGGTGTCCAGATGATGTCCCCATCTCCAAACCCATCAATCCACTATCGCTAAAACTCCATGCTCCCTACCTCCTAGTAATGTAGCCTCCATCTGTACTTAGAGCCAAACCAATAAGCCACTGGAAGAGTCTCATCCCTAGCTCCAACAATCATAATGTCTGACCGTGCAACTTTGATGTGCTCCCAGACCCATACTTAGAGCAGGGTTACGTGGGTCACACTCAATGCTCATCTATAAAACACCGCATGGATGTCTCGATGTAATTGAGCCAATACACATGACCCCCATGCAAAGACTTTGTCTTGTCTCTCCACAATGTTCCTAAAAACCTCAATCATCTTGAGAATGAAAAATCAACCACTCCTATCAGGAAGCACTAATACATTTTGACTCAAAATCCAACAAAAGTTTGTCAAAATTTTGACGAAATTTCATCAGAATTATTTTGTTGATTTTCTGACGAACTTTGAAACATCAAAATTTTGACCCAGCTGACAATGCTGGGTCAAAATTTTGACATTTCAAATTTCATCAAAAAATTGATGAAATAATTCTTACAAAAGTTCGTCGAAATTCTGATGAGCTTTTGTCATATTTTGAGTCAAAATTTATCAGTGAAGGAGGATCCCTTTAATAATTCCACATAGATAAAATGGTAATAGTGTTCTTACTACTCCTAGGCGTGCATCAATATCCAACTCCTTCCCTTAGACAGGAAGGTCTACGTATCCAAACACTGCCTGTAGGCTCTTCTATACTGGCTGGGTCGATATCGCACTAACTAGGTGTCTTCAGATTGGCAGTCTCAGGATCTACCATACATCATCCAAGGTCACTGTCACCTCTCCTATCGGGAGATGGAAAGTGGATGTCTTTGAGCTCCACTACTCCATCAATGTTGTCAACAAAGGTCTATGCACCCTAATGTTGGGATATCCCAACGTATGCAATAGTTCTGCCTGATCTAGCACTGTGTGGTCATCCTGGGTCATAGCCTCCTACATCACCTCAAGGATAGCCAAGTGCTTCTCCTACATCCTCAGAGTCTCGAAACTCTGCATCCATGCCAACCATTCTGTCAAACTTTCTAACATTTCATTGCTATCTTCTTTCTTTTTTACCCCTACCCCAGTTTGGCAAGTTTTCCTTTATGTAAGGTGGGTTAGCCTATTCCATTTTCTAGCACATTCGCCTATCAAGCTCGTGCATTCATCCATGTGGTTTCATTTTGTGGGTTCGCCTATTCTCCAATAGCACCTGCCCCTTTTCTACTCAGGCACAAATTCACCCTTTTTCTCCCAAAGGTGAGCTTGTGTTTGCCCTTTTTCCCCATCGGCAAGCGTGCACTTGCCCCTACCCTTTTTCTTCCTGAAGTGGTGAATTCGTATTCACTTTTCTTCTCAAGGGGAAAATTTGCATCCACCTATTTCCCTGTTGGGTGGATTCACATCCCCCTTTTTCTCGAAAGGCAATTTTTCGGTCACCTATCTAGGGAATTTTTTATCCTGTCCAATTTCAAACTCACCCTTTTACCCCTTTAGTGATTACACAATCGCCTGTCCCCTTTCCCATCCACCCTTGAGTGCGCAGGTTCGCCCTTTCCAAAGAGAGGTGATTTTACAATCACCCCTCTCCCAACGTATCTTCCCTTGTGAGATATGCACCTGCCCCTTCCCTTGCCAATTCACCAGATGGGTGAATGTGCTATGCCAAAAGGGTGAATCCGCCCTTGCATGGAAAACCTGACTGAACTAGCTACCCACTCAAAAATTAAAACATGTGCTAAAACACCAAAATCAAATTACAAAGCAGAGATTTGAGTCCTACCTAGCAGGGTACAACTCACTCATAGTGTAGGTGCGTACCTCATCTCCCTAGTGCATCAGTTCACCATCAGCCTCCACATCACTCATCTCATTAGCAATCGATAACACTCTCTCTCTTTCATTCAATCATGTGATGACAAGTGTGCAAATGAAAATTACATGAATATGGATTTTCAAATTTACTATTTATAATTTTTGTTTTTGACCCTATTTAGCCTTTTAATTTTTAGGTAATTTTTACCCTTTAATTAGCCTTTTTAATTCATTTCCCCCTTTTCTCTTGTGACGACTATCATTTGCGCCCTGTATGCCCATTTTCCTCTATTCAAAACCCATTCTTTATGGTTTTTTGTGCTCTATCATATGGTACCCTTCATTTCTCCATATCAAGAAGTTGACCAAGGCCACTTTTCTTCCCCATCTACCCTCTCAAGGGAGCATACCCTACAATATTTCTCCATTCTTCCTTCCTATCCATTTTCCTACGATATTGAGGCATCATCTAATATTCTTTTCTTCTATTGAGTCACCTGCACTTCCTTTTTCTTCAAAACACTGTTATTCTAATAGTATTTCAAAGAGGGGAAAAGTGTAGACACATGAATTTGACCACTCCCATATGGTCAAATTCACCCTTGCATTCCTCTACCCCACATCCCTAAGCCATATTAATTAAATAATCTATTATTTGGTTAATATTTCAACCCAACTTAATGTCATGTAAGGTATTTGATTAATCAATTCAATACCTTACCTTATTCCTCTCTAAATTAAATAAAGGGTTAATTTATCTAATTTAGTCACTTTATTTAAATGAATTAAATCAATTTTTAATTCATCTTCTTCTCTCTCCTCATGTCAACATCCTCTATAATCTCCTTTTAATCCAGATTAATCTAATTAATCTATGATTAGGGTTTGCACATCCCTAATCATCATTAGGGCCACATCCTCCATAATTTTCCACTTGCCTCTAATCCTCCATTAGCCCAGCTAATCCTACATTTGCACAACCTTAATCACTAATATAAGCTAGCCTAATCCTCATGCCATTTATGGCATATGTCCTTAGTCAACTATTATTAAATGCTTTCACCTTTTGGAGAAGTCATCCTCTTCCCCATGTGAATTTAGAATTCACTCTTATTCCCCCCATGCAATATAAGGAATTTTTAATTCCTTTTCTCATCCCCATGAGGATTTGTGAGGAATATTTAATTCCTCACTTGTCCTCTCAAGGTATATGTGGATAAAGACCTCTTTTATAAGGAGATCTTGTCTATTCCCAAGGTACTCCCTAGGACCTCCACCTCATTTGACACATTTCATCATGAGATGGTTTGTGAGTTCTCAACTCACCCTAGTCATTGATCCTCTCCACCTTGGATGCATCTCAACCCTCCACTAATTTGGAGGCACTTCCCCTAAAAGTGGTGTATTTTCCCTCATTTGGACAACCACTCAATCAAGCAAACACTTAGCTAAAATTTTCAAGCACTGACACACAACCAAGCATACCTCTATTGGTGCACCTACTTTGAGCTTTCACCTTGCATCTAATCAACTACCCACATTCACCATTGCATTCTCCATCACCTTAGCTTCAATTTTCATTAGGTTACATGTCATTTTCCTAATCAAGGAGCACACAACTAGACTACCAAAAGGGCCAACCAACTCAACAATTCAAGAAAGGTAAAAAATTATTATTCTCTTATATTTTTGTTTGAATTCAACTAGGCCAATCTTGAGGTGTTGAAGTGTTTTCTTTGTTTTGCATTTTGTTTCATTTTGCAGTCTTAGACTAGGAAATTCACCTGTACACATATAATTTTAGGATTTTTAATTTAGGTAACTAACTAAGGGAAATGCAATGAAGACCAAAACAAAAAGAATAATTGACATAAATTAACCCATAAAATATCCTAGATTACTTATCATCAGTGGGAAAATACAAGGGGGAACAAACTACCAATAGTTGCTAATATTTTTTTTTTATGTTTGGATATGAAGTTGAGGTGGGACTCATACTTATATGTGATAGCTAGTGCCATATCTCTTTTGGATAGTATTTTGTCTTTTACACATTCAAAAGGTGTATTTTAGAGCGTTCTTGGTTAAGATTGAGGTTATCTTGGTGGTTGTTGTAAGTATCATGATGTAGCACATGGAGCACTTAGATGTTTGATGGCAGATGTTGGCTTTATGGATTGTTCCTTGATGATTGATTTTAGTTTTGACCCTTCATTGAATGTATACAACATATGGAAGAATGTTGAGAAAGGTGTGTTGTACACCTCACATGATAAGATTAATAATAATGTGTGTTGTACACCTCACATAATAAGATCAATAATGCTAATAATATAAAAATTAATATGTAATTATGACTCATCTTATAGATTTTAACAATGCATGAGTTGTACATTCTTGGGGATTCTTGTATGTTGTATGTAACAATAGGATAAATATTTAATATGGGTGACACATTGGAGAAAACTTGAATATGAAAAACATTTAGTATTGATAGGAAAAATTACTACACTAAAAAGTTAATATGGGGGCCATTTTATTATAAGATCATTTGGTTTAAATCTACATCATATAGTAACACAAGTGGTGGTATTTTATAAGCTTTTTTCTACAAAATAAAGCATATGAGTCATTATTGAGGTTGGATTGTGCAACCTTTAACTTGCTAGATAAATTTACATTGAGCATCTATTATAGCAAGCATATGTGAGTAGAAAAATTATAGACTAAGATGTGTGATTATATGGTTATTGCTTTCTTGTTCACATAGAGGAATGTAACTACGATTCTTGATGTTTCAAAATCTTTGCATGGAGACTCTTCAATGTGTTGGATTATTATTTATTGAGATAACACATTGAGTTTTCTAAATACTTTTTGAGGCTATTTTTCCCTTGTGATGGTTTTCTTAAGGTATATCAAGTGTTCTTAGTAGTATATTTAATTATTATTTTGTATTGTATATTATTAACATTTATTTTGCATATTTTTCTCTCTTTAGGGTTATATACAAATAGCTTTGATTGTTTAAATTTATTTTCAATTCTTTTTATCCTTGATACAATTGTGACATTTTATCATAAGGGATGGCATTGCATATATAATAATTGCACCATCATATATGCAATTTTTCCTCCTCTATGAATTTAGTCATTGTTTTTCCTTCCTTTTGACTATTCTTATTACACTTATCCATGATTATCACATGCTTCCTACTTCTTATTTGAAGTGAGATGGTAGTGTTATTGATTCTAATAATGTTTTACCTTTTCAAACTTTCCTTCACATTAGCTTTCCATGATAATTATTTTTGTGGAGGATATTTATTATGTACCTTTACCTTCTATTTTTATTGATTCAGTATATTACATACTATGATTAAACATAGAATTTGACATTATTTTTATTAAGGTAATATGTTTTTTTGATAGGACACAAACTCTATTATAGAATAACAACAAACAAGAGAAACTAGCTTAAAAAATATATAAATATCCAAATTAACTAGGTTATCTAGGAGGAAAGCAAACTCAAGATATGACAACACTTAAACAAAAATTGGCACCATTATATCCTTATCCAAAGAGTGTGAAAAGAAATCCATTTTTGGAAGACCTTTCTTCTACCTCAGAATAGATTTCCAATAAGAGATGCCTTCAAAATTATAAGACCTAGGAGAAGAAGGATGCCTTCGAATACCATCCTGGAGGCCCCTTCTAAACGTGTAACACTATCTAAATAAATTTTAAGGATCATTAAAACCACCAATAATTGTAATATGATCTAAAACGGGGAAATCATAGAGGGTGAATCAAGTTGAAGGGAAACAACATAAAAAATAATTAGAGTATAAGGGATAACACCAAACCTAAAGAGTAGTATCTAAAAAGGAGGAGAGAATCTTGGAGTCCAAAAAATAAAAAAAAGTGAATCATTAGGGAGCACTATAAGATGGTGGAGAAGAAAATCCGTCCACCTTAAAGAGGAGGAAATCGTGTGACCACGAGGACAACCAAAATCCATGTTCCTAGTCACAAAACAAAATTGAAAAAAAAAATTATATGTCCTTGTAAACAACCATCTAAGTCCAAGGACGATTATGCTCCTATAAAACAACCTCACTTGGCAAGGCCTTGGACATATTAATATCCAAAATGACATGAGAAAATTAGGTGTGAGAAATGTTGATAGTATTTTTGTCCACCTTCAAAAATCTACCCAAAGAATTATCAATGACCTTAAAGGCATATTTACACTAGAAATGTAGGGGAAGGTGAGTCATTCCTACCCAAAAAGTGGTAATGTCAACAAAATAGTTTAGTGGGTTAATGGAGGGAGCCCAAGGACAAAACAAGAGAGGATGAAAATCCCACATCCAGTCTTCAATAACTAAAATAGAATCTCTATCATCAATTGAATCAAAATAAGCCACAAAGAAGGCCTTAGCACAAGGTTAGATGTCCATCTTTCACTCAACCAGAGGATTCCAATGCTCAGATATCCACCCACAAAAGTTAGAGAGGGAAGGCCATAGGTGGCTAAACCTAAAAACCAAGCCATTGGTCATGAATAAATTCACATAAACAATCAATTCTTGACCCAAAACCAACCACAGGAGTAGTTAAAGCACAAAGAAGAGACAAATTTTTTAAGCATTTTTCAATAATAGATATAGAAGGGATTCTTTTCAAAAGTCTTGTGTAGGAAGCATTTGAATGGGAAGGCACAAAGGCATCCAAATGCATGATTGAACCAAGCATAGAAGCCCCATCAACAACCAGGACAAGAGGTCCCTTCACATTTTTGTTTATTGGTGATGCTATTATTTCTACATTTCATTATGATTCTATTGTACATATGATTTATATTTTTTCATGCACTACCTCTTGTACTAAAACATAATTTTGTGTATTATATATCACTATTGCACAATGTAAATCACCACCATGTTTTTTCAAGTGAGGTGTATTAACTAGCAATTGCACATTGATGTGTAATGGGTATGTTGAAGAGATTTGTGAAAGGTTAATTATAAAAAAAAAATGGTCTATTGTTTGAATACATTTGTGCAATTTATATGAGATCAAAAAGTAGACTATTTAGAAATGATGCTTTTTGTTAAAAAAATGTTTTAATGGAGAAGTAATAGCTTCAAATAAACTATGCATCTAATACTTACAGGGATTGAAATACAATTGAAATTAAATCTTTGAATTAGGGAGATAATTAGGATCCATTATCAATAGTCTAATGTTATGTTTCCAATAGGGAGAGGGGAAGAGACATAGAGGAAGAAATAGATAGATATAGAGGGAGAGGGAGAGGGAGAGGGGGATATTGATAGTAGATAGAGTGATATATATATATATATACATATAAGGAGATATAGAGAGAGGGGGAGAGGAAGAAAGATAGATAAAGTGAAAGATAGAGAAATAGACAAATAGAGAGAGGTAGGATAGAAAGATAGATAGGGGTTAGGGAGGGAGTGAGGGAGGGAGAGATGGTGAGAGGTAGAGGGAGGGGGAGATGGAGAGGGAGGGAGAGAAAAGGAAAGAGATAGATAGAAGGAGAGAGAGAAGATGGGGAAGAGAGGGAGAGAGAGAGAAGAGGGGGGATAAAAATTCAAGGTATAATTATTCTACAATAATTAATTAAATTTTTATTGAATAAAAATTAATTATAAATTGAACTACTTCTAATAGATTTAACTTATTATTGTAATTTCACAAAATAGACACAAATAATTGAAATAATTTTAAATCTAAATCTAAATTAAAAATTAAAATAGAGAAAAATATTGTGTTTATATATTTTTATTAGAATATTATAGTATAAAATTATATATTTAAATTAAATAAATCATATATCTAATATACTTATAGTAGAATATTTATATGCTTATTATGGAATAATATATATATATATATATTGATTGATAATATTTTTTTTATTAAAACTATAAAATATCAAGGTTATAGAAAAAGCATCTAAAACAAACTACATAGTTTACCAGATAGTTGATTAACTACCATTCAACCAAAAAACCACCCCAGTCTTGTACCCCTACGCCTGATTACTCCCCTAACTACCTATTTCGAAGCCTCAGATTAATTTTCATAAAATTTACAATATAAAGCTTCTCCAGATTAAATGACAAAACCTAAATCATAGATAATAGAAACTTCAAAAAGACTAGACTGCAAATTGAAAAGTTACTCATTTTTCTATGAGTTAACACCCAACTCCAATGGAATAATCTCTTTCGGTGACTTGGATTTCTTTTGTAGGCGTAATCCTTTCCTTTCACGCAACTCCTCTCTGGCAATCTCCATTAGGTTCGCAATTGTCAACTCCAACTTTGTAAGTTCCACACATATTTTCAACACTTTCCACCCCCGCTCCGCATCATCTCGCCACCGGTCCTTTGTGCGTCCCTCCAACCATCTTATAAAAAGATGGTTCAAATTCACCATCTCCTGGCCTTCGCCATCTCGTCCCTCCTCCTTAACCAGCCCTACACCTGGGACTTCCCACTTCAAAATCCCTTCCATATCCACCAAGAATTCTTCTGGCACCAGTGTTCTCATAACATGCCTCACCTCGTTCACCGAATCTCCAATGCCTAAACCCCATGCCATCACCAATGAATAGATATCCATATTCATTCGATATATATGAGTCAATATTTCAAATCCATCTCCCAACATAATTTTCACTGCTTGCACCACCTGTTTGTCCTTAAATAGGAATAAACCTCACAGTCTCTTCATCGAAGCTTTCCCCATAAAAAGGGTCCAGCTTCCTCTGCGAGGACAATGTGAAACTGGCCTCCATTGATGTATCGCTTCACCAACCCCTGCCCTACAAAAAGATTCCAAAACCAAACACCACTGCTATCTCCCATGTCCCTAGAAACCTGGAAGGTGGTGAGGTAGTTAAAACACCTCGTGATGCCAACCTGCTTCTTAAATGTTGAATGTAAATTCAATGTCGACAATCCACCTTCATCATTAGTTCACTACTCACTAGGAACTCCTCCCCTACTTGTTTGATACACAAGCTTGCCATTGTACAAATTAAAATTCCTCCACCAGATCCCCCGCATTAATAGCTCTGAAATCTTCAAATTTTATAGCATCTACTTTTGAGAAGGAAAGAACCCAATTCGATAGAATATCTACCTCCACATTCCTCGTACGTCGAATATGGCTCACCTTGAATTCTTCAAAAAGGACCAAATTTTCTATTATCCTTCTAACCACATCCTGCAACTTCCATGCTTCAATTTTCCCATTAATGATAGCTTGAATTATTATTAATGAGTCACCCTCTAGGTGAATCTTTGAAACTCCTAATCTTCTTGCCAACTTGATTTCCACTAAGGTTGTCACGACTTCCTCAACGTTATTGGTACCATCTTTCAGCCTCATTACTCCTATCGCTAACACATTTCCCTTCCAATATCGAATTATACATCTTGCCCCAGAGGGGCCTGGATTCCCTTTTTCCACTCCATCAAAATCAACCTTCCACCACCCTGCTCATGGTTTCTCTCATTTGTCAACTTCTGTAAAAGACTGAGTTGGATTAACCCAACCAAGCCCCTTAACGGGCATTATGCAATTATATTTATTTTATAAATTAAATATAGAAATATTTAAATTTCTTATCATATAGTATTTAATATAATGTAAATTATTAAATATATTTAAATAAAATATTTGATTTTAAAATTATATATTTAATATTTATGTATATTTTTATTCAATTATATATGTTTAATATTTATATACTTATTATTTAGTTATATTTATTTTGTAAATATAATATATAATATATTTATATTTTTTAGTATATAATATTTAACAAAATTTAAATTAGTAAATATATATTAAAAAAATATATACTTGAAATTTATGTATATTTATGAATCCCCCATTTTTTTACTTTGCTTTTCTAATTATGAAATTAATGTATTTTTTACTTTTGAAGCTCAATTTGGAGGTGCAAATGGAGTCAAATAGATGAATCAAGTTGGAGAACCATAGTCCTTGAAATAAGCTTCCTAACAACTATAAATTTGATATATGTTGCTTTTAATTTGTATTATATTTTTTAGTTTTACTAGAGATAGGTTTTTCACCAAACATTAAGTTTAGTGAAAAACTATTGTGGAAAAATAGTAAATTAGTGAACATTTTTTTGGAAAAATATGTACACACCAATATTTATGTTCTCATTCAAACAAAAAAAATAAAAAAATCAATAAATACAAAAAAAATTATACGATTGAAAGTGCACCTATGTCTAAATTGTAATTAGTTTGACTTTAAAACTTAATTAAAAGAAAAATATTTTACAAACTGTTATGGAACAAAATGGATGCCCTAAATATCAGTGTTACCAACCCAAATTCAAAAGAATCATAATTCAATCCTTTTTTGAAAATAAATTATGTGATTGAAAGTACACATCACATTTTAAAAATGTTGTTTACTATTAAAAACTAGTTATCAAAGGAGATACAAAAACAATTACAATTTTTTTTTATTTTTTATTTTTTAAATATATTTAGAATCTATAGAGAAAATCTCACAAATCACTAGTTTGAATCATCTTCAAATTCCTAATAATTTACATACTATAAGTGTTACAACGTGAAGATTTTTCTCAAAATGTTGCTTTCAATGTCAAGTTTAGCCAAAAAGTGTAACCCATTATTGTGGGATCACCCATTATATATAATAATAAATGTAAGTATAATATATATATATATATATATATTATGATTTGCATTTCAGTAATTTATATTATATTTAAAAATTAATGTATAATAATAATTCAATTTACATTACATAAAAAATTATATATAGCAATAAATATAATTATGTTATATAACTTAATAAGTAATATATAATTTATTACATTTATATTTAAAAATTTCTACTATAAATATATAATTATAAATATAATAGTAATATTATTTTAATGAAAATTTACATTATATAAAATATTAAATATAATATTCATCCAATAGGCTATATATAGTGTGAGATTTGAGATTGAAACAAGTCTTATGTTTGCAAACAACTATTCAATCATCAAAAAACAATTTTGGGTGTCATTTAATGGTAAACTAACTATTGTTTAATGGTAAGAGCCTCCAAAATCTCAAGTAAAAGCCTTCAAAATATCACATATCACATAAAATCCAAATAAATATTGATTTGACAACTGGATGGGAACATTCTATTTCCATTTGCAATCTCTTTTTGTCAATTTGATGGTAACTTTATTTTTCATTTGTATAATTGCTTTGTGTTTTAAATCTGCATGCATATATTTCATGATAATACTCAATTACATTAAGAAAAAAATCTAGATTTTTCTAAGTTTATTTCATTCTATTATTTAGCACTTATTATTGATTGTTTAATCCAACCACATGCAACTAGAATTTGTAGTGTATCAATGCACAAACACATATTCTCTAACATATTAACATACATATAATTTTCTATCAATGTAATCCTTGAACCTCCTTTAAATACAAGTGCTAGTATAATTTATTCTAAATAGAAAGGAGTGTTGAAAATATATTTAAAAATAATATACAATAATAATTCAATTTATATTATATAAAAAATTATATATAACAATAAATAATTTATTATACTTATATTTAAGAATTTATACTATAAATATATAATTATAAATATAACTATAATATTAATTTAAAATAAATTTACACTATATAAAATATAATATTATAATTTATTCTTTATATGTCATATGAAAATTTTCATAAAGTATAGAAGAAAAGCAATGACAAGCATGTGCGATTTTATTATATAAAATATGTAATTTAAAAATTATTTAAATTTAATTTAAACAATAAATTTCCAATGACGACTGTATTATTAAAGAACGAACTAATTGAACAAGTGTGCTCTTCGTGCGATGAAAAGCCTCTTCATGTATCAATTTTTAAACAAAAATGCAATCCACAATGGAAGTCGAGAAATAAAACACGGTCAAGTGAATAACGACGAAGAAAAAGGCGAGAGGAACGTGACAATTATTTTTATGTGCGAGGAACGTGAGATTATTTTAATCGTCTTGCAAGCCTCATCTGTGATTGTTTATGTTGATGGAAAAAAAAAGCTCCACGGACCTCAAATAAAGATATGCCTTCAGAGTAATTATAAATTAGATATGAGTTTATTTATGTTATTCACAATTTAATAATATATGATAATAACTTCACACCTATATGTGACATAATAGTTTTAAACTACATTTGTTTTCTTTTATCTTATAAATATATACAAATATTCATAATATAAATTCAATAATTTTTTTAAAATTTTAAATAATTAAAAAATGAATGTAGCAATAAAAAATTAATAATGTAAATAGTATTTACAATCTTATATATTTATAAAAATTGAATTTTATGTTAAAAAATATATATAACATATTACCCTACATAAAACAAACATTAATTAAAAACCCAATAAAATATTTTAATATTTGCACAACATGAATAATACCTTGTATTGTTTCACAACTAATTTAAGAAAATAAAATAAATACGTTCCAAAATATAATTCTAATAAGAGACGACATATGGTAACGGCAGTTGATTTTATTTGCGAAACACATGTATAGTGTATGTGTGAAGACAAAAAAAAATATACGTACTAAAATAATACACTTTAGTCCGCTTTTGGCTCAACTAATTCGGAAATGTAGATTAGAGTCCGGTGTATTTTCCATTTCTTACAAACAATAAAAGAATATTGACTTCCCCTGTTTTGTTCATCGTACATGCTTATCTGACATCTCAATCTGAATCAATGAAGTCGTTGGGCTCTCTGAAGAAATTGCTGTAACAGGTGGAGAAGGGTAAAGATCCTCAGAAGTACTATCGCATGCGGTTGGCAGGGCGTAATAATTTAGCCTTGCTTGTGTTGGATCACCCCTGTGCTCTACAAGACTCACATCTCTATAAAGCCCCGGCTGTCTTGTGGCAGCTCTTATCCAAGCAAGTTCTTCCACCACCTCTCTCATGGACGGCCTTGCTCTCGCTTTCACTTGCAAACATGCTTTTGCTAACCTTGCCATACTCTCCATCTGCGCTTTGTTGTCCTCATTCACGACTTTAGGATCTAAAATGTCAGTGAGGCGGTTCTCATTAACTGTATACAGGAAATGGTCATACAAAGCGCACATAGATCCTTGTATAGACAGCAAGGGTGTAAGACCGGTGAGAAGCTCCAACATAACTACACCGAAGCTGTAAACATCACTCTTGTCTGTGAACTGGCTGCTCCTCACGAACTCAGGATCCACATAACCTGGAGTGCCCGATGGAAACATGGTGCTCAGATGCATTTCTTCGGAAGGTCTTAAACGAGAAAGACCAAAGTCTGCTACTTTTGGAGTGAATGTGTCGTCCAGCAAAATATTTGAGGATTTTATGTCGCGATGGAAAATAGGCTGAGAAGCTTGAAGATGCATATATGATATCGCCTCTGCAGTTTCCATGGCAATCTGTCGTCTTGTTTGCCATGACAACCGCCTCTCGCCCGAATGTAGATGTTGATAAACTGTCCCGTTTGGCACGAATTCATACACAAGCAATGGAAATTGAGTTTCCATGCAGCAACCAAGTAATTTCACCGCATTCCTGTGATTTATATGGGACAGAATTATAATTTCATTGATAAATTCATCCGAAATTGACTTGGGTTTTTTAATTGCCACAGGCGTGCCATCGACAAGAACTCCTTTGTACACAGTTGCGAACCCACCTCTCCCCAGTTCTTTTGAATAATTCTTTGAAGCTATTTGCAGCTCTTTTTCAGAAAATATTCTCAGGCCTTTTCTTCCTCCCATGGAAGCGATGCGTTCCTGCAACAGTAATCCACCATTCTGCCGGAAATTCCTGTCTTTGGCATGTTTCAAACGCCGCCTCCTCAGACACCAAAATAGCCCACAAGCTCCCACAGAAACCACCACAAATGAAGAAAGGGACCCTGCGCTTTCATCAAACAGAGAAGATTTGATTGACTATGCTGTTTGAGATGTAAAGAAAAAGAATATACAGAGACATGTCGTCAAATCACCTATGATTCCAGATTTTAGGGAGTTTCTGGATTGTGGGGATACACATTTTGTCCCGTTTTGAAAGCCATCTCCCACATAACTCTTCGCACAGGAACAATTATAGGAACCTGCCAAATTAAGGCATATTCCTCCTTCTTCTGCTCCAACGCACATATTCGACTTTTTATCACTGCACTCGTCTATGTCTGAACAGTAACAAAATCACTATGATTAGGAACCTTGAGATTTTCAAAAGCAATGATTATAAAATAGAAAAATAAGATACTAATAATGGTTCCAATTAAGAAAAGTGCGAAAGTTATGCCTGTGCAATCTGTGCCAAGAGAGTAACCATTTCCTTCATACCCAGGATGACATTTGCATACGTGCCCTTCACCTGTAGGAGAGTCAATGCATTTTGCGTTGGAGGAGCAAGAATAATTAGCAGTTGGTTGAGCCGTGGAGCAATTCTGAAGGCCGATACCCCAGTTAAGGCGGAGACCATAATCAGCCTTCGTTCCTTCTCCCCAAAAGAGGCTTGTTTTATTATCCACCACTCTGAAGGTGGAGGGATCCAATATAGTGGAGAAGCCACACATGTTATTAAATTTGTTGGTAGTAGAATTGCGCAAACCAAACACACCTCCGCCAGTGAAATTGAACCACCTCAAATTATCTGGAACGCTAACTTCACAGCATCCATAGCGGCAGTATGGTGGATCACGTTGAGGTCTACAAAGCGATACGCATCTAACGTCGCCCAAACTCCCGTATGCGTAACTACCGAATGTGTTGCAGCCAATAACCACGAATTTATTAGAAAGGGAAATGGTGAAAGGGCCACCATTAGGTAGCTGAAAGAAGCTTGATACACTGCTGTTTTTCTTACACGACTGGACTTTCAGAGAAGTCGAATTTATGATGAGATAACCCGTATAATCGATCTCCATAATATTGTAAGCATGAGGTGGAAGATACTCGTCAGTAAAATTACCTAGATAAGCAGTAAAGAAAGGGGTGAGCAACCCAGTAGAATTGTCCTTCCTGCATGTGATCTGGAAACCTGGGTATCCACATTCAGAATTGTTAATCCAAAATGGGTAACTCACATTCATAGACCCACAGACTTCGGGATCACATTTTGCGGCAGTAAACTCCATCAAACAGATACAAATTAAAATTCCAAACTCAAGCCCCCAATACATTTGCATTTGCCACAACATTTTCATTTCGCCCAAATGAATTGGTACATGAAAACCAGACAAAAAACACCTTCGCCTGTGAAATTTATCCGCGGCTACTCAATTCTAACAACAAACGAAATGATGGAGCTAAATAGAAGATTTAATGGTTGATTGGAGATAAATCTGCAGGAAGACACGTTTGTGTTTGTGGACTTTATGAAATACGCAGCGTTACTATGGTGTACCTATTCCACTCATCGTTGCACGTGCGTCCAAAATATCGGACATAAATAAACAAGATACTTATTTAAAAGAAAAAACACTATTTAACCATGCAATCTTGACGGAGTCTTTTTAACTAAATACTTCGTAGGTGTCGTAGACGATGTCGTCTTCAGCTTTCAAAATAGCGAAAGTGAGTACCTGTCCTATCATCGACGGCAGTGATATAACACGCAGTAATTTTTTAATATTTAAGTTTATGTATTTTTATTTCAGCAAGACACAACCTTATAATAAAGTTTGGTACTATAGGTTCTTGTTTTCAGGTCTCTTTCCAAATATTAGCCCACTCTTTCTAAGTTTTGCCGGCCAAATCGGAAAAGGCGTGAGAAGAAAGTTAATAAAAGAAACACAAAACAATTGGAAATAGATTGATTTTAATTATTTATTAATTAAATAAAATTTATTGCAATCAATTAATAAAATGACATATTTATTTTCAAAAAAAATTATGTGAAAAATGTCAACCGTTGGAGCCCACATGGGCTTGAAAATCAAACTGCCAAGCATGAAAAAGAAAGCCAGGGAGCGCGGGTCTTCCAAAAATGAAAAAACAAAAGCTCAGTTGGATTCACATGATGCCCAAATGGAATCTGACTCACTAGTTTATGCCACCATGGAGACACAATCAGCAAACTTTGGACTTTTCAACGCCTCTCAATTGTGCCAGGACGCCCACACTTTGCCCAAAATCTCTTGCAACTAGGACAACATTGCTAAGAACCCACAAAGCATAAAGACCGTCAAAGCCCCTACCCCACAAAGTTCGGAAGGTAAAGTGGTCTCATTCAAGCTTCCTGATGATATTATTGCAGTTATTTTTTATTTCAAAGAAAAAACCACCATTCTTTTTTTCCTCAAAGGCATACCTTCCGAACAAGACTTCTTTAAATGGATTCGTAATAACTGGGAATCAAAGAGTTGGCTTACAGAAAACATTAAGGGTTTGGGCAGAGGATACATATCATGTACTTTCATTGATCCAGACCATGCTCGAGCTACCTTACATTATGGTACTTGGATCATCTGTGGTCAGATATGCTATGTCCAGGCTTGGGATCTTGATTTCCATCCAGAAGGAATATCTAAGTCCAAATACCCTATGTGGGTAGAATTCCCTTTCCTTAATTTGGCCTTCCATCCTTTTCTGCAAGACATCACCTCTCAATTGGGTAGAGTCCTATGGTGCAAACAACATACTGACAGATGGGCTAGCTTGCGTGTGCAACCAAGAGCATGTGTTGAAATGGACTTAACACAACCTCTTCCTGAAACAATTAAACTAGTTGGGCTTGGGTTTGATTTTGACCAACGAATTACATATTTAAATAAACCTAATGCCTACTTCTATTGTCGTCGAGAAGGCCATCTCATTCGAGACTACCCAGTTGGTAAACCACGTCTGCTACAAGCACCTCCAAACAATTCTAGCTTTGATACTGTCACTCTTGCCAAAGAAAATCAGAAATCTACCCCTATTACCCCTACCCCCCACACCACACCCACAACCCACTCACCCCTTGCTCATCCCACACCATCATCACCACCTCTCCTCAAACCCCCAACTAGTCCTAAGTCCTTCAAAGAAGCTTTAACAACAAACACAATAGATGTTAATATAGTTGCTAAAAGACAGGAGTCTCTATCCTTGTCAAAAAATAGTTTTGCTAAGTCATTATGCCCAACTCAGCCACCTAGTCCCTTGCAATGTCGGTCTAGATCCCCCTCTAGGGAACAACATATTATGGATAATGTAATGGATGTACCCATGCCTGCACCTAAGAGAACAAGTTCACTATGTTGATGACAGATGAGGAAACTCTTCCTGACTCTTCATAATGAATTGTCATGTCCAATCTTGGAATGTTTGTGGTTTAACTATCCCCGCTTGGAAGTATCATGTCAAGAACTCTATTTTGAACAACCAAACTGATGTGATAATGCCTCAAGAGGTGAAAGTTAATGCAGTCCGTCTGGATTCCATTCTTGCATCTATTTGGCAAGAGGCTTTTTTTCTTCACACAAATCACAGTGAGGGCAGCGGTGGGGCAGTCTTAGGTCTTGCCCCTTGGCTTGCTAAACATGTTGTGGCTTCTAGATCTGACCCATACAATTGTTGTATCTAGACCACTATTCTTTTCCAAGGCACCTTTTCTGGATTTTGCTCTATTTACGCTCCTAACTCCTTTTCTGAGCGAACTCGGCTTTGTGAATGGCTTTGCCTTCATCTCCCTACTGCCAAGTGGATTTTGGAGGGTGATTTTAACATGGTTGAGCATCCATCTAATCACAGATGGGACAGTTCTTCCTTACTCTCTCACACTAAATTTGAAGCTTGGACTTTAGCTCAAAACTCCTTGGGAGTCTATGATCCTCTTTTGCGCAAAGTTAGCACTCATATACCACACATATTTACTTGGAATAATTGTCATGAAGGCTATTTGAGGAGAATGAGTTGTTTGGATCAATTTTACATTTCCCCAAATTTTCATACTCTCCCCTCCCAAGCTGGTCTTTTAGTTCGTCTTGACCTCTCAGCGATTCTTTTCGATCACCTCCCCATCTTTACCACCCTTTCCCTTACTAATTCCCCTACCCTTCCTAATGATCTTCCATACAAGTTAAATGTTTCCCATTTAAAACAACAAGATTGCATTGATGGCCTTTTAGCTATTTGGAAAGATGAACCAAAGCCTCAACATGATAGGTGGATCAGTTGGTGGGAGAGAACTATTTCCCGCTGCACTTTATAGCTTCATGACTACGGGAGAAGAGTTGTTGTCCAATGTCGTAGATTGAAAAAATCCCTTAAGGGCCAACTAGAGCATAATTGTTCTCTTTTGTTTGCCAACCCCCTTAATGCTACCCTCCAACAATCTGTGGCTAAAACTGAAAATTCTCTCTAGAAGTTGGTTGTTTACAAAGGAAAAGGAGCCCAAGTTCGTGCTCATCTCCAATGGATCAAGGATGGGGATAGGGGATCAAAAAATTTCTTTTAGTTCTTGCAGCACAAACACAAAAAAGAGCATATTTCTAGTATAAGAGTTGCAGATGGCTCTATTCATACCAAGCAATCTACTATTTTGCAAATATTTTATGAGCACTTTAAAAACCTTTTTATTGATGATTTTGCTCGTGATCCTTTCCTTCACATTATTGAAGAAAGTGTTGCAGGTTGTATTCCTTGTAAAATAGACTCTAAATATAGCAAATACCTTGACCATCTCCTTTCCATTGAAGAACCTTATGAGGCTCTCTATAGCATGGCTTTGGAGAAAAGTCCAGGAATTGATGGGCTCCCGGTTGAGTTTTATGGAGTTCTTTGGCCTCACATACGCAAAGACTTTTATTATGTTTACCTAGAGGGCATTGAGACTGGCTCCTTGGGGGAAATCATAAACCAAGGCTTGATAAAACTCCTCCCCAAAGGAAAAAATGAAGATACGGTGAATGGATGGTAGCCTATTACCCTTCTTAACACCTCATATAAAATTATTTCCAAAGCCTTGGCTCACTGAATAAATTATATAACCTAGGAGATTATTAGGCCAAAACAAACTGGTTTTTTGGGTGGTAGATTTATTCTTGACAATTTGGTGTTGGCTTGGGAGACTGTTGAATGGTATCAACAATCTGCTCAAGATGCTCTAATTATCAAACTTGATTTTGATAAAGCTTATGATCACATCCGCTGTCCTTTCATTCTCAACATGCTACAATGGCTAGGTTTTGGAACCAAAATTCGAGAGCATATTAAAATGTTGTTCATTGATGCCAATGCAAGAGTTGTTGTCGATGGAGCCCTTTCCCCCCAATTCCCTTTACAAAAATCTATACGCCAAGGCTGCCCTATAACACCATTCCTTTATGTTTTAGAGTTGCTAATGCCTTTGGTTACCTCTTTCAATATGCCTACGCTTCTAAGCGTACTCATAAGATTTCGTTCCCTGGTAATGTCAAAGCACTTAACTCCCATTTTGCTGATGACAACATGTTGTTTATTCAAAATTTAGTCGATGAAGTAACTAATACTCTTGATGTTTTGGATCTATTTTTCACTATCTCGGGATCCAAGCTTTCCATGAATAAAATTGAATTCATTATGACTCATCCTTCCCCACATCCCCCTTGGATCCCTAGTGAATGGCGTGAGACTAAACATGGTACAATCACTAGATACCTTGGTATTCCCTTTGGGATTGGTGTATCCCTCAAGGATATGTGGAATTGGTTTATGACCAAATTCAAAGGGAAAATTTTGAGTTGGACTAATTAGTTCCTTTCCATGGCTAGTTGCATCCAAATTTCCAATAAAATCCTCTTGGTGAGTCATGTACATCTCAGTCGTGTTGGTTGCCATCTAAAAATTGCTATAACTAACTCACTCAACTGGTCAGGAGTTTTGTTTGGGCCAAATGGGGAAACAAGAAGGGCTCTCCTACCACATCTTGGTTACATTGCATTCAGCAAAAGGATAGAGGTGGTTTGGGGATTATTGACCCATACACTTAGGGCATTTGTCTCACTAGCAAATGGATTGTGTGAGCTTTGGAAGGAGAGGCTCTTTGGAAACATTTAGTTTGATTCTGCATTAAATCCGCAACTGCTAAACATGCTTGATAAGAGGTCAAATGGAATGATAAGCTCCTTTTGGCCCCCTATTTCAAGACTAATGGGTTTGCTCCATTCAACTCTATTTGGAAAGCATGGAAAATCACCTCAAAGAATTTGGTTTGGTATGATCAATCCTTTAGTCATGGCCTCAACTTTGCAAACTCTTCCATATGGTGGAATCAACTAATTCAGCAAGATGGAAAACCCCTTGGGGCTATTAAAATTTTTAAAGACAAGAATCTTTTCAAAAAGGGAATTCAAGTTTTTCGTGATTTATGGGATCCCATCGGCTTCAACTGGAAGTCTTGCAACAATTACGAACTGAGTTCCACTTGACATCTCTCACTAAATAGCCTATTCTTCAAATACAACACCTTGTTCCCAATAATCTTTTTTGGCTTCTATCCTCTCCTTGTCATTCTAGCTTTTCGAAAGACTAGAAATGGCCTAATAAATGTAATATTCACTTCTTTCCTCTCAAAATTATCTATAGAAAGCTACTCTCAATTTTTCTTTCACCTTGGCTCAATGTCAAGTGGAACTGCAAGTTTAGTCCAACAAAATGGAATATGGCCAGCCATCAAATTTGGAAGTCTAAGGTCGATGCACAATCTCAGCTCTTGGCTTGGAAGATGCTTCATGTTAAGCTACCTGTTGGTAAACACCTCAAATTTCTCCATCCTCCT
Organism: Sequoia sempervirens; assembly: GCA_007258455.2. Classification (NCBI taxonomy): domain Eukaryota; kingdom Viridiplantae; phylum Streptophyta; class Pinopsida; order Cupressales; family Cupressaceae; genus Sequoia; species Sequoia sempervirens. The sequence continues at coordinate 133,920,988 of VDFB02086081.1, read as the reverse complement.
TTATCATGTCCCTTATGTGCTAAATTTGAGTCTATAAAGCATGCTTTCTGGTTTTGCTCCCATGCTCAGAACTTGTGGCATTCTCTTTATTCTTTTCTTCCCAGCCTCTTCACTCACACTTGATCATGGAAAAAATCTCTCCTTGGTGTCTCCTCTCACCATAATATCCTCACTCAACTGTGCAGGCAGGTCATCCTTAAATTCATTTGGAAGTTTCGTTGCACTGCTGTCTTTTCCAGCATCTCTTAGCCTCTTAAAGTTGAAGTTCAAATAATTTGCTAGAATCTCTCTTTACAAGTTACAAATTTGATTGCTATGCTCTAAGATTATTTAGAAACTAACAATGATCTTAAAATATCTATCTATGATGTTCAAGCATAGTTACAGTTGGTTAACGGATAGGCATCTTGCTAAGGAGTCTGCTTCTTGGAGGCTATAGAGAGTATTTTGCCCTTTGGACGTTGAGCTAGTTAGACCTTCTTCTAAATGGCTATTGACTAATGGTTCAAGTTTTGGTTATGAGTGGTGTTCTATATCTTCTTCGAAGAGAGATTCTTATTGTATTTGTTGGAGCTACTACTACTGTAACAACACATTTTGCTATTGTAGAGTTGCGTTTATTATTACAGCTGTTGTAGCATGCTTTACCTTCTCTATTTTATGTGATGATGGTCTAGAATTGTTGCTTTTGTTGCCGTTATAGCAACTTGTATTGCTACTTGTGTATGACCTAATGGTGGCCTATTTGGCAATGTATTCTCACTGATGTAATTTGTTTTTTTTCTTCTTTATCCAATAATATATATATAGATGTCTATTTGTTTGAATTAAAATTTGAATAAAATAACACAATTTCATAAAAATAAACACTCAAAGAAATATATCTCTTAATTTTTGGATGAAGTTTTCTTAGACAGAAGAAAAAAATTGCAAAAAGAAAAAGCTTGAAATTAAAATAATAGAGATCACATTTCATTGTCTTAGACTCTCCAAACTGTTTTGGTAATTTTGTACATGTGTGATTATCAATCAAAGATAATACTTCTAAGTTGGGAATTGTTTGTAGTGTTGGATACTCACTGCTACAGTAAGCCAAAGAAAGCTCTCTCAAATTTTCCAAAAGGCATAGCCACTTTGACATAGAGAATCAACATAGAAGTGTTTCAAGATATTTAAAAGATTTCACAATCTCTAGGAAAAACAGAAAAATCAATTGTGTATCATGTTCCCAGATTATTCCATAATCCAAGATGCCACACTCTAATGTTATAAATGAAACCCTAATTTAACCAATAATTGAACCGTAACCATAATTAAACTCTAATCAACTATGTTAGATCACAGGTGAAATGCATAATGATCGTAGATGTGTGCTTGGCAAGAGGATTTTCTCTACATACTTTAGATAACCTCTATCTGGGGGAGTTTTGAGTGAATATCAATCATACATATTGATTGGAAAAATATTTAAGTAATCAATCTATAGATATGGTTGGCAGGATAGAATCTTCACCATAAAGAATATGAAGAAATGGAGAATGCACAAAGAGAAAGCACAATTCTCTATGAGGAAACTCCATGACGTGATGTGTTTTTCTAACATTACGTGGTAAAAAGTGTTGATATCTAAGATTTTAGACAATAATTTTGACTTTTAGAGTATGTTGTATTGGTTATGGTGTGTGGTTGCGTTGGTTAGCGGCTTTGTTGCCATTATTTTGGACAGGTTTATAGCCATATACAAGTATTGTGGGAAGTTTGCTATCATTGGCAATAGCATGGAGCTCCATATATGATGATGTTTTGTGTGTATGGATAAATGGCAACCCTATTTTCTTTCATTATAAGAATCTCTATTGGTGAAGTTGCAAGTTATTTATAATTAAGATGTTTTTCTTGTTTGAAAGTGTTGATAGGTTGTGAATTAGAAGTGTCTTTAAATGTATGGAAACAAGCAACTTTCAAGATTCTTGAAATGTCACTTTAATGTTGTAAATAAATTATATGCCCAAATCAAATGAATGAAGAAAACAACCCAAAAATAATACAATGTCTAGTACAATACCAGTGCATTGGTCACCTTCCTAGTAATTGTCACCCTCATACCCCTCATCGCATCTATACACCTTGTAACCAGGAATCCCTGTAGCAGAAAGGAAATGAACATTCCATAAGCAAGTAAGATTACCCATTTGTTTTGTAGAGGAACAAGTATCGACTTTAATACCCCAATCAATTTTGAGACACTAATTATTGAAGGTTTGTGGATGGATATGGATTAATCACAACATGCGGGAAAAATAGGAAATAAAGGCAATCGTATGCTACAACAAACAAAACAAATTTTATTGATCTCAATACAAATACAAACACAGATTCATAACTCTGCAGAGTTCTTCCAATATCTACTATCAGAGATCATTATCAGATATATCTCATAGCTCCAGTCAACTTCATTTACAGTTGCAGGATAGCAGTTAAACACAGTAGTTGTTGGACAAGGTGGTGTATTGAAATGGTGAAGATAAGATAAAGATAAGATAAAGATAAGATCAAACATCATGCGGGGAAATATGTTGGATGTAGTGAGCACTGGTGTATGTCGTCTGCAGTAGACATATGGTGAAGAGAGTCAGTTTTCTATTGGCAGCGGAGAAGTTCAGTTTCCATTGGCTGGCAACGATCTGATTTTGGTATCAAATTCTTGTGGGAGGAATGTTAATTTTTGTAGTTCAGACAGTTGTTATCTCCATTCCCAAGATTATTTAATTATTTATTTAATTTTTCTGGAGACATCTAGAAAGGTGTTAGTTTTCCAGATAATTATGTAATTAATTAATTGATTCCTCTAGAGACTTCTAGAATCCAGTTAGGGTTGTTAAGGTCTATTTAATCTTAGCCATTGATTGAGATTAAATCATGGCCATTGGTTTTCCAATAAGAAAAGTATAAAAGGTGATCAATGGGTATTTGGAGAACACGCTTGAGAAAGACTTGCAGTGATAGCAAGTAGATTTGCAGTGAGAGAAAATAGTCTTGCAGTGTTAGCAAGGGCACAATGATAGTGTTGGGGATAAAAGCAGTGGAGTTTCAGCAGGAGAAATTGAAGAAAGAATTTTCGAAGAAGAATATTGTCGGAGCTTTGCCAGTAAGAGGCAAGCAGTTTATGTATCTCTTAATTTGCTAAAGTTTAATAAAACTCCTCATCTGTAGTACCGGTTTTCCCTTTAGGGTTTTTCTAAGGATAATTTGTCCAAAAAATGTTGTGTTAATTGTTTTGCATGTTTTCTTCTCTATTCCTATGAGTTTTATTTGTGAAGTTGTAGTTGTGTTATTTTTTAATATTTATTGTGAATTAATTTTCTAGAGTCAAATAATCTAGATATTAGATAGGAGATTAATAATCAGTAACTACAATAGAATTTTCACATGGTATCAGAGCTGATTAGAGGGTAGACAAGGCTCAACACAAGAAGGAAAATTTAAGGGTTTATAAAACCTAGTGCTACCTCTTCAGAATTATTTATTATTATTATTATTATTATTTTCTTTTGAGATGGCCTCAATAGGTTTAAGAGATCAAGACAGATTGGATGGAGCCTCAAATTTTGGTGTCTAGAAAGTCAGAATTTCTTTATTGCTGGAGGAGAATGGTATCAAGGAATATGTGACCAGTTTTCTACCTGTACCTACAAATCTAACACAACTCTTAGAATATAAGAAGGAAGATGCCAAGGTGAAGAGTTTATCCTTGATGGTGGCAAGGACCATATTGTTTCACATGTTCAGAGTTAGATACAGCGAAGAAGATGTGGGATGTCATTCTAAATCTGTACCAAAATGCTACCACTAACCAGAAGTTGATTCTCAGATAAAAGCTGAGGAATACTCAGATGAACAAAGGAGAAGATGTTGCAAGTTACCTCACCAGACCCAGACTTCTCAAGGATGAGTTGGCAGGTATTGGAGATAAACCAGATGATGATGAGTTAGTGCATATAGCCCTAAATGTGTTTACTAAGCATTGGGATGTCTTTGTTCAAGTTATCAATGGATGAGACACCTTACCGAGCTGGGATCAACTATGGAATGACTTCACTTAGGAGGAGCTTAGACGTAGTCTTTTCAGTGGAACCAGTAGTAAGAGTCAAAAAAGTGAGGCAAAACAGGAAAATGTTGCCCTAGCATGAAAGGGGAAAGCTAAGAAGGGGTCTTGCAAAGGATCAAATCCACAAAGTGAGAAGAAAAAAAAAGACTTGTCTAAAGTCAAGTGTTATGGCTGTCATGAGTTTGGCCACTGTGTCAGTGATTTCCCACAAAGGAAGAATAATGAAAAGAAGGGAAAAAAGTAGATGATAGTTTCAGCAAGTACAAAAGAGCTCTCTAGCAAAATGGAGGATGAGTTTGCACTCATAGCTTGTATGGTTAGCTCAACCTCACAGGGTGTTTGGTATATAGACAGTGGGGCATCATTTCATATGATAGGAGTTAGAGAGTACTTCTCTAGTTATAAGGAGGAGGACATCCGAATCTAGATTTCTATGGGGAACATGTCCAAGCTCAATCTAGTTGGGAAAGGGACTATTCTATTTCAAAGGGAGAATGGCAAGCCAATTCCCATTCATGATGTGTTGCATGTACCAGGCTTGGGTATGAATCTGATTTTCCTATATGTCCTTCAGGATAATGGTTACAATGTACTCTTTGGAGGGGCGAATGTGTTAATCAAGCACAAGGATTGGAAATCACCCGTAGCTATTGGAGTTAGGAGCAACTGACTTTACAGGTTGTTTGATACTCATAAGGCACTGATGAGCAACATTAATTCTAGAGATCAAGGAGAGCTATGGCATAGGAGGATGGGCCATATACATCATGGAGCACTTAAAATGCTTCGTGAGATAGTGGCAGGTGTTCCAGAGGTGAGCATAGAGCATGATGATGTATGCACATGATGTGTATTGGGAAAGTTTGTGAAAGAAGATTTTCCAAGGAGTGACATCAGATATAAGGGTGTTCTTGATCTAGTACATTCAGATAATTGTGGACCAATGTCGACGAAGTCTCTTAGAGGATATGAGTACTTTGTTACTTTTATTGATGATTTCTCTAGGAAGACCTAGATATACTTCTTGAAGACCAAGGATGATGTTTTCAATTGCTTCCAAGAGTTCAAAACTCCCGTGGAGAATTCGACAGGCAAGAAGATAAAGGTTCTTCGGTCAGAAAATGGAGGCGAGTATAAAGGGAAAGAGTTCTAGGAGCTTTGTACCAGGGAAGGAATCAAGAGAGAGTGGACTATTCCTTACAACCTGCAGTAGAATGGTGTTGCTGAGAGGAAGAATCAATCTATATTAGAGGTGGAAAGGGCTATGTTGTATGACCAAGATATGTGATGTTACCTATGGGAAGAGGCATGCAGTACAATAGTATACATACAAAACAGGGTTCCACATAAGGTATTGGGCAAGATGACACCAAATGAGGCATTCTCAAGGAAGAAGCCAAATGTTAGCCACTTTAGGATATTTGAGAGTTTGACATATTGTCACATTCCAAGGTCGACACATTCCAAGTTAGATTAGTCTATAGAGAAAGGGTACTTTGTTGGGTACAATAAAACCTCAAAGGCATATCAAATATTTATTCTAGGGACTAGGAGCATTATAGTCAGGCGTGATGTCAAGTTCATGGAGGACAAGGAATTCAGGAGGTCCAAATATTTTCCAGCAGATAATCAGAGTGAGCAGCTACCAGAAGCTCCAAGGATCATTCAACCAAATCAAGGACAGTGAAGCTCGAATATAGTTACTAGTACAAGCACAAGCTCAGGTGTTGAGAGTTCGCATAGAATGGAGCTGCTAATAGATGCAACAGACCAAAGAGATGCATTAGGGAGACATGAAGGTTGATACTTCATCATCTATAGTTGGTAACGGAAACCAACAGTCACATAAGGATACTCAAGAGTTTGTGGGAGCTCCTAGGATGAGTAGTAGGCAGCAGAGACAACTAGCTAGGTATGATGACTATATGGAATTAGTTAGTCAGTTGGTAGATACCGAGTCTTCTAGCTATCAAGAGGCCACACAAAATCAATGTGTGGCAAGATGCAATGGTTGAGGAATATACCTCAATAGTCCAAAACAATGTGTGGGAGGTTGTGCCTAGACTGACAGATAGAGTAGTGGCTGGATCACATTGGATCTATAAGATCAAGCACGGTGCAAATGGTAGCATCGAGAAATACAAGGCAAGGTTAGTGGCCAAGGGGTTCTCTCAGAAGGAGGGAATTGACTATGAGGATACATTTGCTCCAATGGCTAGGTATACTTCTATACGAGCAGTGATCTCACTTGCAAGCACAGATGGGATGGTAGATCAATCAAATTGATTTCAAGATGACATTTCTTAATGGTGATTTGAAAGAGGAGGTATACATAGAACAACCTGAGGGATTTGTAGCACACAATAGTGAAACCCACATGTGTAGATTGAAGAGAGCTTTGTACATACTCAAGCAGGCTCCCAGGGTGTGGTATGAGTGCATTGATAGATACTTGTAGGGAATGGGCTTTGTGAAGAGTGAAGCAGATGTTAACCTCTACTACTTGGTGGTTGGAGGTGAGGTTCTCATTCTTGTTCTATATGTGGATGACTTATTTTTAATAGGTTCATTGGGGCTCATAGAGGAATGAAAGAGGGACCTTGTAGCAAAGTTCGAGATGAAGGATTTGGGGCTTATGCAGTACTTTCTAGGCATGGAGGTATGGTAAATAGATGGAGATATTTTTCCTAGACAAGGGAAATACTGCATTAAAATCTTGAGGAGGTTTGAGATGGAAGATTGCATAGCCATGTCTACTCCTATGATCATGAATTGGAAGAAGGTAGACACATCTAGGGAGAAGGATGTAGACCCCACCTTATACATGAAGTTGATTGGATCTCTCATGTATTTGGTCAACACTAGACCAGTTATATCCTTTGTAGTAAACTCTCTTAGTCAGTTCATGGTCGAGCTGAAGAGAGTGCATTGGATAGTGGAAAATCATGTGTTGTGGTATTTGTGTGGTACAATCGAGTATGGGATCATATATGCTCGAGGTGATGGTATCAGGTTGATAGGCTATTTTGATATAGATTGGGCAGGTAGTACATCAAACATGAAAAGAACTTTAGGGTGTTGCTTCAGTTTGGGATCAGGAGTTGTCTCTTAGTACAACAGGAAGCAAAATTCCATGGCTTTGAGTTCTGCAAAGGCATAATACATAGTAGCTAGCATGGTCACATGTGAGGTGATATGGCTTCGGAAGTTACTGGTGGCCTTGTCTAGTCAAAGGCTTGAGACTACTATGATACACTGTGACAATCAGAGTTGCATCAAATTGTCTAAGAATCTAGTGTTTCATGATAGATCTAAGCATATAGACATCAAATATCATTTCATCAGAGATTGTGTACAACGTGGGATTGTTCAGCTACAATAAATACCTATAGATAATCAAATAGCATACATTTTGACTAAGGCATTGGGGAAGGAGAAATTCATCTTCTTCAAAGTTGGGTGTCATGCAAAACACATTCCTCACTAAGAGGGAGTGTTAATTTTTTGTAGCTCAGACAGTTATCTCCATTCCCAAGATTATTTAATTATTTATTTAATTTTTTTGGATACTTCTAGAAAGGAGTTAGTTGTCCAGATAATTATGTAATTAATTAATTAATTCCTCTAGAGACTTCTAGAATCCAGTTAGTTAGGGTTGTTGGAGTCTATTTAATCTTATCCATCGATTGAGATTAAATCATGGTCATTGGTTTTCCAATGAGAAAAGTATAAAAGGGGATCAATGGGTATTTGGAGAACACACTTGAGAAAGACTTGTAGTGATAGCAAGTAGATTTGTAGTGAGAGAAAATAGTCATGCAGTGTTAGCAAGGGTGTAGTGATAGCATTGGGGATAGTAGCAGTGGAGTTTCAATAGGGGAAATTGAGGGAAGAATTTCTAGAGAAGAATATTGTTGGAGCTCTTCCAGTAAGAGGCAAGTAATTTATGTATCTCTTAATTTGCTGAAGTTTAATAAAATTCTTCGTCTGCAGTATTGGTTTCCCCTTCAGGGTTTTTCCAGGGACAATTTGTCCAAAAATATTGTGTTAATTGTTTTGCATGTTTTCTTCTCTATTCTTGTGAGTTTTATCTGTGAAGTTGCAGTTGTATTATTTTTCAATATTTTCTATGAATTAATTTTTCGAAGTCAAATAATCTATATTAGATAGGAGATTAATAATCAGTAACTGCAATAGAATTTTCACAAGGAATTAGTTGTTTATTCCCACAAGTACCAATTCTGAGTCATCCTTTATTAGGAACCTATATCATGAAGGTTGTGGGGTCGAGTATAGTCGAGAACACACATTCTCTAGATAGTGACTACACCTAAATATTAACACTTCTCCAATTCTCTATCAATGTAATTTGGTAGCAACCAAACCCATTATAGTAGTCTGGTTGGTACATTCTGAAACAAGAAGTCGTGCACATTCCTCCAAACTCTTTTGTAGCTTGATTGAAGGGGACTAAGAAAGATGGATATGTTGGCGCAAAAGCCAACCAAGGCAAACACATTGGATCCCACTATTGTGAAGGGTCCCTCCCTCAGAAGTGAAAAGAATTGGTTTGCACTCTCCAAGACGTTGCAACCGATGGCTTTGAGATGAGTATCATTGATTAGTAGAGAGTTGTATGAGAGAATTAAGACCTTGTATTTTTCTGTAGGTGTGGAAGTGAATGGGATGCTCCCCTCCCTAAACATGGAGTTCTTCTTACACACAAGAGAGGTTGTAAGTCTTCATAATTTGGCCCCTCAATGATCCCTATTTGAATGAGGTATTTTTTTGTTTCATTACGAATAGATTGATCACATAATTAAGATGAAACAAAAATCATCAAATTAATTGAGTAAAAAGACATCGTTAAAGCAAAATATGCACTAGAGGTTACTTAAGTATGTAGAGCTAATCCTCTTGCTAAGCACACGTCTATAATCATTGGCATTTCATTTTCACACTATTAAACTTGTTACTCTAACTTAGTTGATTAGGGTTCAATTATGGTTACAGATTAATAAATTAGGGTTTGTGCTATAGTCTTAGATTGCGATATTTAGGAGTATAAAATAACATTTTTCGAAGGGAGTGTGATATATAACTGATTGTATTAATTTTTTTAAAAAAATCTTGTATATAGAGGGATATTCAAAGTTCTTAAAACATAAATAAATGAAATCTGATTTGTAAACTATGCAAATAGTACAATTGAAGAATGGATTTCTAATACATACATTCTAGAAAAATAATTACTACATATTGTATACACCTAAAATCAGTCAAGAAAATTGATTAATTAAATAATTGTTATTTAATTAATGAACTCTTTTAATTCATCTACTTACAAATAAATTCTCAATTTATTTATGTAATTCACACTTTTCTAAATTCTTCATCTTACACCACATTCTTCTAAATTTAATTAAATAAACAAATTTTTATAGTTTGTTTTTATTTAATTAAATATCTTCTAACTAAGTTTGAATAATTTCAAATTCAAATTTAGTCACATGTCTACAACACTTTTTGGTCACATCATGAAATGCCACATGTATTTAAATATGACTAATATTTAAATTACATTATTCTCAACCAGTTCCATAACAAACTTTTGACACATGGATTTCTCACACACTTTATTCTCTCATACATTTGGAATGTTGTCTTTGGTCAAGGGAACATCCTCCATGATTCTTCCATCTCCACCATTCATCTCTCATGTTTAAATCTTGACCGTTGATTGTTGCTACATCACAAGATGCTTTGGAAATCCTATAAATACAACCTCTTGCTACAACATTTTACACCACATCTTGGAGAAAAATTATTATGCAAGAATAACATTGGAGAATTTGGAGCATTTAAATTTTTAGTTTAGAGTATTTAGCATTTATCATTTGAGCATTGTAGTATCATGTTAATTTAGAATCATGTCTTAGTTTATAGTTGCATTTTAGTTACCATCTTAGCTTGTATACAACATTTGTATCATATAATCTAGCATCATTATCCCTTGTCAATATCACCATTATCATTTGCATCATGTAATACCATGTACGAACTTAGATTCTTGCATTTAAATCTCATTTCTTAGGTTGTCATCCAAACCAGTCATAGTGCACATATAAAATATGAGAGCACTAATGATTTAAAGGATCCTTTAGAATAGAGAACAATGGAATGTTTTTAGAGATTTGTTTTGCTACAAGTAGATTAGTTTTATTATTCAAATCTTTAATGTAATATGTCTCATTGATGTTTGTGTGTCTTATTATTGATTTACTAACTCCCACAATTTTAGACATACATAAATTGGTGCCAATTGTGGGGCACAACCCCATTTTTAATGATTTTATAGAAATTTTTTTGTAAATAGGTTGGACATGACCTTTTAGCGTGATGTGAGTTCTTTCAGCACATACAAAAAATATTTTAGTGCATCCAGGGTCTATTACAGTGCATATGACAAATCTTTTAGTGCATCTGAGGTATGTTATGACACATACGATATTTCTTTCAATGCATCCAACAAATGTTGTAGCACATTTAGGGAGTCTTTCAATGATTTCAGTCAATAGTTTAGCACATTTATTAGCTTATATAGCACATTGAGTTGTTCTTTCAGTGCATCCATTAATTCTTCTAGTGCATAGAGTAATTCTTTTAGCGCATACGAATGATCTTTTAGCACATAGGATGACTATTTTAGTGCATAGGTTTAAATTTGTAAAATCTGAAAATTATGAGAACTAATTAATGTTATTTGTGTTGTAGGTGCATGATACGCTAGTCAAAGAAAAACTTATGTAACTACTAATGATGTATGTAGGGGTTGGAGTTATTTGAATGATTTCTTTTGATTAAATTAGGAACCTAGTCTAATTAAAAGGATAAACAACCCCTTGTCTTTTGTGCTTGAAGTGATAGACTTATTCTCTCCCCTTAACTAGGTGATCAGAATGCTAGACTCACTATTTATGCTTTGTTAACACCTTTAGAAGGCTTGCCATATTGGGAAAAAGTACTCACCCTATGTGAATGACCTAAGTGGGAACAACCAAAGTCAACTTTTCCAACCCACTATAATCAAAAGAAAATTCAAGAAAAGTCCACAATTTGATGGTAGTGTCCAAGATAACCATCTCCAAAGCCTTTGTTCTAAAGGTTGGGAGGTCTCCTAAGGGAGCTTATCTATTGCCACACCGAACGGAAACCTTTCCTATGAACTATAGTGTAGAAGCCAACCAAGTTAGTTTATGAACACTTTCTATATCACGATGCAAGGGGGAGTGAAGAATATGCCCCCAAGATACTCACCATATAACCATCAGGGATTATTGGCCAAAAGCAGAGGATTCGACTTTGGTTAAGACTTGGGAAAGGTTAAAACATGGGCGCCCTCTAAGAGGTGACAGGGTTGTGTAAGTTGACATGATTTTAACATGTGGGCTGTGATATTTTAAGTGACCCTTGAGAATAGAAAAGTGCTTTAATTGTCTTATCTTGTTTTATACCTATCAAAATTGAAGGAATAAGACTAGATTCTTGAATACACACTCAATGTTTAGTTCATACGTGAAAACAATTTTTTGACAACTTGTTGCTATGTTTGGAGTCATAATTCAAAAATTGTCCATTTGAACACTCAATTCTCATACTTCACAAGCTAGAAATCATGAAAAATTCACTAGTCAAAAGAATATATCCCTAGAAATACCCAAATTCATTTATCAAAAGATAAACAAACAAACAGATTTGCAAAAAAAAACTAAAACTTTCTAGATTAGTGCATTCATTTTTTGTTATAGCACATTTTTGCTATATTTTAGCACATACAACATCTGTTCTAGTGCATACATAGCATATCTTAGTGCATCCATAAACTATTTTGGCATATCCACTACTTTTTCCAGTACATTTGAGTTATATTTTAGCACATAGACATAATATTTCATTGTATACACCTTTTTTTCTATGCATAGTATATTTTTTAGCATTTGACATATGTTATAGTGCATACACATAATCTTTTAGCGCATCCATTCACTATTATAGTGCATCTGTGTAGTCTTCTAGTGCATCCATTCACTGTTATAACACATCTAGGCTATCTTAGAGTGCATCTATGTTGTCTTTTAGCGCATCCAGGATCTATTTTAGTCCATCCATTAAATATAAAACCTGAGAGTTAAATTTGTCCCTTATTTCACAGTTTGAACTAGAATTCATAATCTTTTTCAGCCCAAAACCATTCCTCAGGCACAATAGAGTCTTAAACTTGTTAAAATTGACCTATACAAGTGGAATTCTTTAAAATAATCCAAGATCTAACATCTCAAAGTGCCTAAATCATCAAAATCATTATATTTTTTATTGTTAAGTTAAAGTTTCATCATTAGAATTTGTCATCCTTTCATCACGAAACAAAGCTATATAATCAAATCAAAATTAGTCTCATCAATAGAATTTGTTATTCTATTAGACTTAGTTTACGTCATTGGCACTCCTCCAAACAAAGATCAAATTTTAGTCAAAGTATAACACTTGCATTCCCATTCAAACAAGATTACAAAAACATAAACTCAAGGAAAAAGACTCGAAACTCAAAAAATTGAAACACAAAACATTGAAATGCAAAACATCGAAACTCAAAACATTGAAAATCAAAACACCATGGTTGAACCCAAAGAGAATCCTTTCCATGGAATCCACAACAATGAAGGGGAAGAAATAAATTAGGAAGACATCCAACATGCTAAACAGGATCCAAATTTCCACAAGTGCTTAGAAAAGATTTTTGAAAGAAATGGGAAAAAATACCTCTTAATCCTGGCTAAATAAGGTGTCAAATTTCTTGATGGCTTTGATGTTGATCAATTGCAAGCACCTCCTAAAAATCCTAAAAAATATTCAAAATATATGGAACAAGTGCTTTCCTTAACTCATCAAATGAAAAACCCGCAACAAAAAATTCTTGATATGCAAAGGGGAACCTCAAAATGATACTTGATACATGACATTTTCCCATATCCTTTTGATCAAGATATCAATGTGATTCCTTTTCCCAAACATTGTGAGTTCCCAAATTATAATAAATACAATGGTAAAACTGATCCAATAGATCATGTGAGGAAACTTAGAACAATGAGTCTTGAGTTTGCACACAAAGAAACCTACTTGATGAGATTGTTTCCATGTAGCCTAGGTGGACAATGCCTTGAATTGTTTTCCAAACTTGCACCACCAATTTGAACCTTTGAAGAATTGGTTAACAAGTTCATCACCCAATACTCTTATAATATCCAACATGATATAACAATGAAAGACCTTTGCAACTTGAAATAAAAAAAGGGTGAATTGTTCCTCACTTTTCTACAAAAATGGAGAAGGTTATTTGCAAGATATTTTCATCTTGTACCTAAAAAGGAAACGATAGTCTAAATCTTTATTGATAACCTAAATGACAAGATGAGCGCTATATTGGAATAAAAATTCCCCCCTACCTTTGAAAAATTGATTGAAAATGGAATTAAAATTGAAGAAGCTTTGGTCAAAAGAGGAGTCATAAAATTTTACAATGAAACCAACACATCAAGCTCCTCTAACAATTATAACAATAGAGATAAACCAAAGTTTGGAAATGAAACAAAAATGTTGGTAACAATGATGGTGCAACTGAAAAACAAAATGAAAAACTAGTATTCAACTTGATAGCAACGGCCACCAAAACAAATCAAAACAATAATCCAACCAACAATCAAAACAACAACCAAAATATCCATCAAAACAACAATCAAGGTAATGTTGAATCTAGAAGACCACCATATCAAACATCCTCCAATTGAAGAATATTCACACCTTTGGGACAATCATCAAAATCAACATTAAAGGAACTTCTTGAAGCTAAAGTCATAACATTACTAGGGGCAAGAAATTGGGAACCACAAGTTAAGCCTCCATGGTGGAATGATGCGCATTTTTGTGACTTTCATCGAAACAAAGGATATAAAAGCATATCATTGCATGTAATTAAAATAATTGATGCAAGATTCGATTGAAAAAAAAAACATATTTGGGTATGTGCAAGATCATCATGGAAAAAACAAACCCTTAAGTGGTGAAAAATTCAAAAAAATCAAAGTTAGGCAACTTGACGTAAAAAAATGAATAAGTTATCTATATTATTTCAAAAACATACAAGAATAGAATTTGTAGCAAATTGAATGTAGTTTCTAAACTACTAGGTTTATTTAAAAAGAAAAAAATCAATGAAAAATTTGAAATTTCAATGCAATAGTACTTAAATTTCGTGGAAAAAATAAAAAGTAGGTGTCTATTTGACCACCCTAACCACAATAAAATGATAATATTTTTTTATAATATTTTAGATATAAGTAGAGGACTCATGTATCTATGTGATGCATAATTTTTTGTAATTTTTTTCCAAGTAAATAATTAATTATGATTTTTTTATTAAAAAATTTTAAAAATATAAAAACTCATATGTCTAACCACCCTACTTGGTCAAAACATCATTTTTTATTTTATTTTTATCTTATAGTATGCAAAGCATAGAATATGACACATGTTTCATATTCAAAAAATGTGATATCATTTGAAAGCTATAGATTTTTTTCAATCAGCCTATCAATCAAGACTTTAGTCATAATTCAAATAGAAAATGAACAATGATTATTTATTAAATTCAAAGTAAAGCATAATTTATATTGGTGGAGAGTTGAGAATATCCTTCAAAAACCCTTTTCATTTCATCAATTTTGGGTAAAAAATAAGTTATTAGTCACATACCCTACACATACCCATAATATCACCACTTTTTGGCCCATCATGATCCTGCACATACCCATTTGTAGGACCGCAAACAAATAGTGATCATGGAGCATTCAAGAACCCTCTACCAAACTACCAAAAAGGGGAATCTTTTTCATCAAATACGAAGGGAAAAAATGTGAAATATATTTATGATTCTACCATTCATTATGTTGAGGTAGTTGAACATCAAACCAAGGACATTGAAATCAGGACCCAAATAAACATTGCTACAACTAAAAATCATCACCATGATATCAACACCACCTCATCAAACCAATGACGTTGTGCCAATAAATATGATCACCAACATTGCTACAAATGACAATCAAATTAATGTCATTAAAATCAAAGAAAAATAAGACAATTCACCAATCAATGCAATCACAAGAGGACAAAGGTATGTGCAAGATCATGATGAGCCAAAAAGTGGCAATATGATGGGTGTGTGGCTGATGAATTTTTTTTACCCAAAATTGATGAAACGAAAAACTTTTTTAAAGGAGATTCTCAAATTTCCATCAATATATTAAATTATGCTTTATTTTGAATTTAATAAGCAATTATTATTCATTTTCTATTCAAATTACGACTAAAGTTTTGATTGATAGAGTGAATGAAAAACATCTATAGCTTTCAAACAGTATCACATTTTTTGAATCCAAAACATGTGTCACATTATATGCTTCACATAATATAGGATTAAAAAATAAAAAATTGAATTTCATGAAGTTTTGACCAAGTTAAGGTGGTCAGACATACAAGGTTTTTATATTTTTAAAATTTGTAATAAAAAAATCATAATTAATTATGTACTTAGAAAAAAATTACAAAAAAAATGCATCGCATCGGAACATGAGTCCTCTACTTATATCTAAAATCTTATAAAAATATATTATCATTTTATTGTGGTTAGGGTGGTTAGACAAACACCTACTTATTTTTTCCCTGAAATTTAAGTACTACTGCATTAAAATTTCAAATTTTCACTAAATAGATTTTTTTTAAATAAATCTAGTAGTTTAGAAACCACATTCAATTTTCTATAGATTCTATTCTTACATATTTTTAAAATAATATAGATAACTTATTAAAAAATTTACGTCAAGTTTCCTAACTCTGATTTTTCTGATTTTTTTAACACTTAAGGGCCTATTTTTTCCATGGCGATCTTGCACATACCCACAAGCAAAGGTAACAATGAAAGGAGCTACCCCTTCCACGTCCAAAACAACTGCTACCCCTCCAACTCAAAATAACATAGTTGATCAGTTGCAGAAAATGCCCGCCCAAATATCCATATTGGAGCTTCTCAAGATTTCACCAGCGCACAAAAAGAAATCCTAGAACAAGCTCTAGTTTCCACCACAGTACCAAATAATCTAAAAGTTTTCCAATTTCAAGCTATAGTGGGACACTTGACCACACCTCCCTGCCTCTCATTTTCTGAACATGATGATGTATCTATCACCCATCCATACAATGCTACCCTCCACATTGAGGTCTTAATCTACAAACATTAGGTCAAGCGTGTTCTAATAGATGGTGGAGTTGGCCTAAATATCTATACTCTAAAACTTGTCCATGCACTAGGATACTTAGAAAATTCTATTGATCCTAGAAAGAAAATCACAATAAAAGAATATGATAATGAAGATGTTGGAATCAAGAAACACTAAGAAGGGGGTTGAATTAGTGTTGTGCAGTTTTTAACTTTATTAATCTGATCTCTCAAGTGCCTACAACATTCAATCAAAAGAAAGATGCATGAACATAAAACAATAACCCACAACACCATAACACAATGATTTTTACGTGGAAACCTTATTAGGGGAAATACCAAAATGGAGGTCAATCCACAATTTGAGTACTCAAATGTAAGTGTTTTACAAATGGGAATGCACTTGCATTCAGACACACTACCTAGAACTCACTGCTTAAAATCAAGAAGGCTCACTGCCTTACAAAGATTTGAACTACATCAAAAAGTTTGAACTAAGAAAGTAGCATCTACAAATGCCTGATTATAGTTTTGATTAGGCTCATAGATCATATACTAGACCTTTTGTCTAATTCTGCACTTTTCTCTATTCTATCTCAATTTGCTTCACAAAATACTCTTCTGCACAGGTGAAAATCTCTCAACTACTCTTCTGATATTCGCAACATACATCAACATGTCACACGCACACACATAAAAATGAAATATCTAATCTCTTATATATATCCACTACAAAGGATTGAAATCACTATATGTCAACTTCAATAAAATAAAAAATATTTTCCAACTGTCGGATCAAATCATGAATAAAATTTAATGTGCATCTATCAAAGTCTACCAAAACATAGTGAGGACCCAAAACAAAATCTTCAACACAAAATACTCCAAACAATTTTTCCTTAAACATCTACGACACCCTACATTCACTTAGTCGACCTTCTAACATTGATGAACAAAAAATTGAATGACTAGATCTCCCAACTTGTACACCACTTGATGTGACGGCACAAAAATTGAGAATAAGGCAACTAAAACTGACAAACTGGTAATCCAAACCACTTGACAGATTCAACTTTAGCCAGATACCCTGTTCTCTTCTTTGTCTTCCAATATGGTCAAATACTGCTGTGCGAACCGTATCAATGACTTAGGTTGCCACCAATGACAACACCAGAAGCCATATGCCAACAATATCCCCCTTTGGCATTGATGGAAACACTTAGAAAAATGACTAAGTGTTAGAACCTTCAAAACTTCAAAAAGTAATAGCTAACAAAACTTGACAAAACTCCCCCTGAGTTTGATAAGGCATTTTTCACTGTTCTCTATCCCCCTTTGACATGAATGAAAAAAAGATAATAAAATATTTTCTTTCTCCCCCTATGAAGTGTAACCAAAAACTTATGCAAAAATTGATTCAATATTTTTGAAGAAATACATCCGGTACTTGTGTTAGAAAATTATCTTGTATTTTTCCTTCATCTCTGAAAGAAACTTCTTCCATGCTTCTACTACAATCTTGATGATTATGATCATGTTGTTTTTTTCAGATGTCTAGTTGATAATTTTGATAAGGGATTCCAGAATTTTGATGCCTTCTAATATTTTTCCTTTCCTCAGTATCTCAATCAATTGTTCCATCTTGTATTTTGTTATGTCCTTCACTTTCCAAAAGGTGTGAACAATCCTATCTTTGTTGATTTTAAATTTAGTATGCTTTGATTGCAATTCCTGAATCCTTTTCTTAACTGTACACCATCTTGATCTTGAAACATGCTAAAATTTTGTCCAATTCTATTTCAATTTGTTCTAGCATTTCTTTGTACTTGCTGATTGTATGAGGGCATCAAAGACAATAGTTATAAATGTTGCTTGTTGTGCTTATGCAATTCCTTAGTTGATTCATGTGCCTTTTTATCTTAGTGAGTGAAAGTTTGTACTGCTTCTTCAAGTGCAAGATGACTTCATCTTCCTTATTTTAAAAATTAGAGTACATGATTTACTTGATGCATTCAATCATCTCTTATGACAACATATTCTGCAAACTCTCTAATTTGATATGGTTGTCCACAAGGTGAGCACTTAGTATGCTTAAGATCATGTCCTACTCATATGAAGGTCTGATAGACCAAATGTTTGCAATTTTTGTCATTCCATATTCCTCATGAATAAGTTGTATTAGCTCTTCTTTGGTTAAATCACTTTCTCCTTCACTTTCTTTTGTCATTGCCTTTTCTTGATCTAGTTCAACTAAATCCAGCTCTTTTCTTAGGGTGTCCTTATTTTCCTTATCAGATTCCTCATCTGGTATGTCCACAATCACCTATTTTTTTCCTTTCTCTTTAGCTCTTGGAGTCTTGCATGTTGGTGGAGTACAAACAACAATTTTTTTTTCTCTTTTCTTCTTTCTCTCCATCTCACTAGAGGAGAACCAACTTCAAGTTCCCTTATTGGAATGGAAATACCAATTGACCCAAACTTTCTTAGAAAATCCTTAAAGAAACTTTCATATACCGGATCACAGTTTGCCAAATTGTTAGAACATATGTAAATCCACTTGAAAATTGGTTCACTCTCTTCCCATATTACATTGTTGTTCAAGGGTAAGCAATTAAGAAAATACAACACAAGGCATATAACAAGAGTACCAAACCTAAAAGGGTAGTTTGCCTTCTTTCTCAATTGCACTTTCTCCATTAGTTGATCTTTCAATAATCCACAAAGTTCAAAATCATAATCTTCCATTATCATCTTATGAGAAATGTAAACAACACTTGCCAAAGTTGCACCTTCTCTGCTTCTAAAAAATATTTTGTAGGATATTCCATGCGCAATGTACCTTGTCACTGAATCTTTAATTGTGGAGATTATCAATTCCCTTTGGTCTCCAATTACTATAGTTAGGGTTTCAACTTCTTTACTTTGGATTGACTTTTTCCTTGGAACATCCCCAATTTTGTATAACCCAGTTACAATTTCAATCACTTCTTTCAAGATGTGGTAGGGTTTATCCAGAGTCATAATATCATCATTCAATCAATCCAGAATAAACTTGACCATTTCTGAGTTTATGAAATAGGGAAATTCACTCCAAATATCCAAGATTTTGTGTTTCACTTCTTTCAACCATTTCAATTGATTTTGTGACAACATGTTTCTTTCAACTCTAATCTTCTCACTGCTATACTCATCTAGTTTTATCATTCCTTTGATTTGTTCCATTTTACCTTGATTACACATGTCTTGAAAATAATTTCTTCAACCACACACCAAATTAAACTGAAATTTCTCAATACAACTAAAGTACCTAATAGATTAGGGTACTACTGTCGAATTCTCTTCATGCTTTCAAAATTATAATGCAGAGTGCTCTCTTCTTCTTCTCTTTGATAAAAAGTGGAAAATGGGGGTTTCAACTTTCTTTTTATAACTCACACACTTAGCTTTTGTTGTAATAAATTCTTTTTCCATAACTTATCTAGATACCCTATTTTCTCATTCATCAAATAAAAAATTTTGTGGACCTTCAACTCAACATAATACTCTTTCCAACTATTTTCACAACATTTGTAGATCATCAATGCAATCACTGCACTTATCCACATCTTGGTGTCAATTATCGGTAGGGGGTTTGAAGGATTTTCTTGATAGATCCCCCTAGGCCAGAGCCCTAAAACTAATTCCTAGAGGAACTACCAGAAATAGGTTTTGGTGCAGGCTCATTTTCTGCAATAGAGGGACTCTTCTTCACCCATGTCTTGTTCATTTGATCTCTTATTTCATCCACATTCACTTTCCCTTTTCCTTTATCATCTCTTTGTGTATCTCTTCCTTTGTATGTCAGACCTTTTCTATACATATTTTTATTTCTACAAAAAATTTCAATGTGACCATATTTATTGCAATTGAAACACAAAACATGTCCTTGTCCAAACCAGTCATTCCATTAATTTCTTCTTGATCTACATTGATTAACAATATGCCCAAATATTCCATAGGTATAAAATTTAACATTCCTTCTATTGACAAAGTTATTTGACATATTTCTACATTCAATTGACTTATGACCAAACTTATTGCAATTGAAACACTAACTAGAGAATGATGGATCAATTGATTTCATTTTACTTCTACATTAAGCAGCCATATGACCAAATTTATTGCAAGAAAATCAATATCCATTAAAATTTTGAGCATTAGGTTGTCTTACCCAATGTCTTTTTGCTTTGTTCATTAGATTTCCTTGCCTGAAATTCCTTTGTCTAGATCTAGAACTTTCTCCTTTCTCATATCCAAGACCTCGCTTGTCATTTCCATTCTTTCGTCCTTGAGTCAACTCATCAATCTTAACTGAGCTAATATTGAACTTCTCCTTTTATTCATTTGTAGTAGCAAGTTCATCCTTGAGAATAAAAATATATTTTTCAAGATCTTCTTCATTGTTTCTGGATTGTTCCAGTTCAATCTCTAACTGAATGAATTCTCCATTAACTCTGTTGCATTCATTAGATCTTTATTTTAGGGACTGGGCAAGATTTTCCTCATTCTTCTTTCTTCAATCTCCTTAGTCATCTTCATCGCCATAGATTCCATCTCATGCTTTAGGGTAGCATTGTGTCTAGGAAGCTTTACACATTCTTAAGTTATTTCCTTCAAGGTTTGATTCAGGTGAACATAATTCATGCTTTTGCTCTCTTTTTTCTTAATCTGATCACAAAGATCCTTTCTCTTCTCCCTAGATTTAACAATTTGATCCTTCAATTTCTAAATGAATTTCTTAGCATCCTTAAGAAGTCCTTTCAATTCTCAAACTTCTTCTTTGGACTGATCAAGATCATCAAGTGCCACCAAAATCTGTTGCTAAAGACTAATAGAGTCCATTACATTCCAAGATCCACCTCAAGTTGTTAAACTTCTTCTGAGGAACTTAGCTCTGATACCAATTGTTGGAATCAAGCAACATTGAGAGGGGGGGTGAATCAATGTTGTGTAGTTTTTAACTTTATTAATTTGATCTCTCAAGTGCCTACAACATTCAATCAAAAGAAATATTCATGAACATAAAAAAATAACCCACAACACCATAACACAAGGAATTTTACATGGAAATTGTTGGACTCAAGAAACACTAAGAGGGGGGGTGAATCAATGTTGAGAAATTTTAAACTTTATTAATATGTCCTTTCATGTGCTTAAAACATTCAATCAAAAGAAATATGCATGAACATGAAACAATAATCCACAAAACCATAACACAAATATTTTTATGTGGAAACCCTATTAGGGGGAAAACCACGGTGGAGGTCAATCCACAATTTGAGTACTCAAATATAGTGTTTTACAAAATGGGAATTCACTTGCATTCAAGCACACTACCTAGAGCTCACTACTCAAAATAAGGAAGGCTTACTACCTTAAAAAGATTTAGATTACAACAAAAGGTTGAACTGAATAGATAACATCTACAAATGCCTAATTATAGTTTGAGTTAGGCTCATAGAGCAGATTTTGGACCTTTTTTCCGATTCTACACTTCGCTTTTCTCTACCTTAATTCACTTCACAAAAATCCTCTTCTGCATTAATGAAAATCTCTCAACTGCTCATTTGATATTCACGCATAGATCAACACATATAGAACTATCACATATGCATACCAAAATGAATTAATCAATCTCATATATATATATATATATATATCTGCTACCAAGAATTCAATCACTATATGTCAGCTCCAATGAAATAGAAAATATCTTCCTACTAACGGCTCAAATCATGAATAACTTTTAATGCGCATTCACCAAAGTCGGCCATAGCATAGATAGGACCCAAAACAAAATATTCAAACACAACAATACTTTAAACAATTCTATCTTAAACATTTGCAACACCAAACATTCGCTTAGTCAACCTTCATATACTGATAAACAAAAAATTGAACTGGATCTCCTAACTTGTACACCACTTGATGCGACAACACAAAAATCAAGAATAAGACATTTTAGATACCCATCAACCTTCCCTGAGATCCACAACCAAAACTAATAACTTGGTAATGCAAACTACTTGACAGATTTTGGCTTCAACCAGATACCATGTTCTTCACTTTTCCTTCTAGTATAGACAAATGCTGACGTGTGGATTGGATCAATGACTTTAGTTTCCATCAATGACAACACTAGAGGCCATATGCCAATAATCTCCCCCTTTGGCATTGATGGCAACACTTAGTGAAAAATTACTAAGTGTCATAACCTTCAAAGCTTTAAAACACCATAGGTGACAAAAATCAACAAAACTCCCCCTAAGTTTGATAAGGAATTTTTCATTGATCTCTCTCCCCTTTTGATATCAATGACAAAAAATTTCTTTCTCCCTCTTTGAAATGTAACCAAAACTTACTTGTGCAAAAATTGATTCAAAAACTTGAAGAAATATAATCGCTAATTGAAGATTATTTTGTGCTTCTCCTTCAACTCCAGAAGAAACTTCTTCCATGCTTCCACTACAATCTTGGTGATTATGATCATGTTGTTATTCTTAGATTTTTGGTTGATAATTTTGGTGAGGGATTTTGGAATGGTGAAGACATCCTCCAATACTTTCCCTTCCTTAATATCTCAATCAATTGTTCCAACCTACATTCAGTTATGTCCTTCACTTTCCAAAAAGTGTCAACAATCTTGTTCATGGTGTTTTGAACATTTTTATGATCTAACTGTAATTCTTGAATTCTTTTCTTGATTGCACCATCAACATCCCGAGACATGTCAAAGTTTTGACCAATATTGTTCAACTTTGTTTCAATTTGTTCCAACTTCTCTTTGTACTTGTTAATTGAATGAGGCCATCAAAGACAATAGTTATAAATGCTATTTGTAGTGCTTATGCATTGTCTTAGTTCATTCATGTGCTTTTTCAACTTGGTGAGTTACAATATGTGCTACTTTTTTAGGTGTAGAATCACTTCTTCTTCTTCCTTATTCTGAGATTCAGAGACCATGATTTCCTTGATACATTCAATCATCTCTTCTAGAAAAAAAAATTTCAAACTCTCCAATTTGATATGATTGTGCACAAAATGAGCACTTAGTACACTTAAGATAATGTATTCTTCATATGAAGGTCTCATAGACCACATGTTCACAATATTTTGCATTCCATCTTCCTCATGAATAAGTTGCATTAGATCTTCCTTTGTAAGATCACCTTCTTCTTCACTTCCTTCTTCCATTTCCTTTTCTTGTTCTGGTTTAGCTACTTTCACTTCTTTTCCAAGGGTGTCCTCAGATTCCCCATTGGATTCCTCATCTGGTATGTCCACAATCACTTGTTCTTTTCCCTTTTCCTTCAATTTTTAGAGTCTTGCATGTTGGTGGAGTACAAACAACAATTTCCTTTATTCTTTTCTTCTTTCTCTCAATCTCACTGGAGGAGGAACTGACTTCAAATCCTCTTATGGGAATGGAAACACTAGTTGAACCAAACTTTCCTAGAAAAATATTAAAGAAACTTTCATATACTTGAACATTCTTTTCCAAATTGTTAGAGTATATGTAAATCTTCTCACAAATAGATTCACTCTATTTCCACATTACACTATTGTTCAGGGGTAAACAATTCAAAAAATGCATCACAAGGAATATAACCAAAGTACCAAACCTAAAAGGGTAACCTATCTCCTTTGTCAATTATATGTTCTCCATCAGTTGATCTTTCAACAAACCACAAAGATCGAAATCCTAATCTTCCATTATCATCTTGTGTGAAATATAAACTACACCTGCTAAAGTAGAACCTTCCTTGTTTCTAAAAAAGGTTTTGTAAGAAATTTCATGCATAATGTACCTTGTCATTGAATCCTTAATTGTGGATATTATCAATGCCCATTGATCTCTAGTTACTCTGGTTAGGGTTTCAACTTCTTTATTTTCAATTGATTTCTTCCTTGGTACTTCCCCAAGCTTGCATAACCCAGTTACAACTACAATTACTTCTTTCAAGATATGATAGGGTTTATCCATAGTTAGAATGTCATCATTCAATCTGTTTAGAATGAACTCAACAATTTTTGTGTTTCCGAAATAAGGAAATTCACTCCAAATATCCAAGCTTTTTGGTTTTTCTCCATTCAACCATTTCATTCATCATTCGAAAACATGTTTCTTTCAGCTCTAATCTTCTCGCTACTATATTCATCCAATTTTACAATTCCTTTGAGTTATTCCATTTTAACTTCCATACACATGACTTAAAGAAAATACCAAAGAAATTTTTCAACCATACACCAAAATTCTCAATATAATCGAAGTACCTGATGGATTAGGGTTTTGTCACCAAATTCTCTTTACGCTTCCAAAATTATGATGCTAAGCGCTCTCCTTATTTTCTTCAACACAAATTGGAAAATTAGGGTTTCAACTCCCTTTCTTATATCTCACACACATAACTTTTATTGTAATACATTTTTTTTCGCTAAATTTTCTGGATACCCTATTTTCTCAGTTATCAACCAAAAAATTTTGTGGACCTTTAACTCAACATAATATCCTTTCCAACTAATTCCATAGCATATGTAGATCAACAATGCAACCACTACAATCATCTACATCCTGGTGTCAATTACTGGTAGGGGGTTTGAAGCATTTTTCTTGACAACTCCCACTAGGCCAAAGGCCTAAGACTAGTTTCCGAAAAGATTACCAGAAGTAGGTTCTAGTGTTTGCTCATTTTCTGCAACAGAGGAACTCTTCTTCACCCATTTCTTCTTCATTTGATCTCTTATTTCATTCATAGTCACTTTCCCTTTTCCTTTATCATTTCTCTACATATTTTTGTCTTTGTATACTAGAACTCTTCTATCCATATTCTTTTTTCTACAAAATCTTGCAATCTAACCGTATTTGTTGCAATAGAAACACACAACATTTCCTTTTCCAAACCATTCATTCCATTGATTTCATCCCGATCTGTATTGATTTGTAATATGTCCAAATCTTCCATAGGTATAACATTCTACATTCCTTCTATTGATAGAGTTGTTTGACACATTTCTACATTCAATTGACTTATGACCAAATTTATTGCAATTGAAATACTGATCGAAAAAATGATGAATCACTTGATTTCATTTTACTTCTACACTGAGCAGCCATATGACCAAATTTATTGTAATTAAAATAGTATCCATTGAAATTTTGAGCATTAAGTTGTCTTACAAGACTCCTTTTTTCTTTGTCCATTAGATTTCCTTGCTTGAAATTTCTTTGACCATATCCAAAACTTTCTCCTTTTTCATAACCAAGATCTCTCTTATCATTTGCATTCTTCTGCACTTGAGTCAACTCATCAAGATTGATAGAAATCATTTTGAACTTCTCCTTGTATTCATTTGTAGTAGCTAGTTCATCTCTAAGAATAACAATTTTTTTCTCAAGCTCTTCTTCATTGTCTCTGGATTGTTGCAGTTCCATTTCCAACTAAATGAATTCTCCACTTATCTTGCTGCATTCATCAAATCTTTCTTTTAGGGACTTAGAAAGATTCTCTTCTTTATTCTTCCTATCTTCAATCTCCTTATTCAGTTCTATCATCATAGACTCCATCTCATGCTTTAGAGTAGCATTGTCTCTGGCAAGCTTTTCACATTCTTCAGTTATTTCCTTCGAAGTTTTATTTAGACAATCATCATCCATCCTTTTGATTTCTTTAATAAATTTTCTCTCTTTTTTCTTTATCTGATCATAGAGGTCCTTTCTCCTTTCCCTAGATTTAATAACCTAATCCTTCAACTTCTGAATGAATTTCTTGGCATCCTTAAGATTTACTTTCAATTCTTGAACTTTTTCCTTAGACTAATCAAGATTATCAAGTTCCACCACAAGCTACTGCTAAAGACTATCAGAGTCTATTACATTCAAGATCTACCTCAATTCGTTAAACTTTTATTCAGAGGAACTCGTATTTGATACCAATTGTTGGACTCAAGCAACACTAAGAGGGGGGCGTGAATTAGTGTTGAGAAATTTTAAACTTTATTAACCTATTCTTTCATGTGCTTAAAACATTCAATCAAAATAAAGATGCATGAATATGAAAACATAATCCACAACACCATAACACAAGGATTTTTATGTGGAAACCCTATTAGGGGAAAAACCATAGTGGAGGTCAATCCACAATTTGAGTACTCAAATATAGTGTCTTACAAAATGGGAATGCACTTGCATTCAGACACACTTCCTAGAGCTCACTACTCAAAATAAGAAAGGTTGACTACCTTACAAAATATTTGGATTATAACAAAAGGTTGAACTAAATAGATAGCATCTACAAATTCCTGATTACAGTTCTAGTTAGGCTCATAGATCAAACTTTGGACCTTTTGTCTGATTCTGCACTTCGCTCTGCTCTGCCTTAATTCGCTTCACAAAAATCCTCATCTGCACTAATGAAAAAACTGCTCTTCTAATATTCGTGCATAAATCAACACATATATAATTGTCACATATGGACACCAAAATGAATTAATCGATCTCATATATATATATATATATATATATATATATATATATATATATATATACACATATATATATAATCTATATATATATATATATATATATATCTCCACTACCAAGAATTCAATCGCTATATGTTGGCTCCAGTGAAATAGAAAATATCTTCCAACTAACAGCTCAAATCATGAACAAGTTTTAATGCATATTCACCAAAGTCGGCCATAGCACAGATACAATCCAAAAAAAATATTTGAACATAGCCTTACTTTAAACAATTATATCTTAAACATCTGCAACACCAAACATTTACTTAGTTAGCCTTCATAAACTAATAAACAAAAAATCAAACAATTGGATCTCCTAACTCATACACCACTTGATGCGACAACACAAAAATTAAGAATAAGATGTTTTAGATACCCATCGACCTTCCCTGAGATCCACAACCAAAATTGATAACTTGGTAATGCAAACTACTTGATAGATTCTGGCTTCAACTAGATACCCTGTTCTTCACTCTTCCTTCAAGTATAGATAAATATTGACATGTGGACTGGATCAATGAATTCAATTTCCATCAATGACAACACTGGAGGCCATATGCCAATAGAAACCCTGTTAGGGGAAAAACCACGGTGGAGGTCAATCAACCATTTGAGTAATCAAATATAAGTGTTTTACAAATGAGAATGCACTTGTATTCAGACACACTACTTAGAGAACATTGCTAAAAATCAAGGCTTACTGCCTTACAAAGATTTGGATTACATGAAAAAGTTGAACTAAGAAAGTAGCATCTACAAATGCCTGATTACAGTTTTGGTTAGGCTCATAGATCAAATACTGGACTTTCTATTTGATTATGCACTTCACTATGTTCTATCTCAATTTGCTTCACAAAATCCTCTTCTACATAGGTGAAAATAACTTAACTACTCTTATGATATTCACAACATACATCAACACATCACTCACAAACACCAAAATTAAATATATAATCTCTTATATATATCCACTACCAAGGATTCAATCACTATATGTCGACTTCAATAAAATAGAAAATATTTTCCAACTGTTGGCTCAAATCATGAATAAAATGTAAGGCGCATCTATCAAAGTTAGCCATAGCATTGTGAGGACCTAAAAAAAAACTTCAACACAAAAATACTCCAAACAATTTCTCCTTAAACATCCACAACACCTACATTCACTTAGTTGGCCTTCTAGCATTGATGAATAAAAAATTGAACGACTAGATCTCCCAACTCATACACACTTGATGCAATGACACAAAACTCAAGAATAAGACATTTTATATACCCAACGACCTTTGTTGAGATCCATAACCAAAACTGATAAACTAGTAATGCAAATGACTTGATAGATTCAACTTCAGCTAGATACCCTATTCTCTATTCTATCTTTTGATATGGTCAAATACTATAGTGTAGACTGGATCAATGACTTAGGTTGCCATCAATGAAAATACTAGAACACATATGCCAATAGAAGAGATATCTTCCCAAGGGTTGATAGTGCTACCTATTCAAGTGGGACCAGTTGTCAAAGACATAATCTGCCAAGTGTTGGATAAAGAATTAACATACAACATACTCTTGGAATGTCCTTGGATCTATGAGATGCAAGTAGTACCATAAACTTATCATCAGTGTTTGAAATTTCTTTTCAATGGGCAAGAAATCACTATTGTAGCTGACTCCAAGAATCCCCAATATTGCAACACACTTAAAACAACTCAAGATACTTTTGTTCCACACAATAGGGAAGCATCAATTCCTAGCTCATCAAACAATGAAAGACAACTGAAATCCTTGTCAAAGTGGGTTGAGAAGAACGACTAGCCAAAAGACAAAGGTATCAATGAATCTACTCCACCAGACCAGGAAGGTCAACTCAATTCCTTATCAAAACAAGTTGAAAATATCCAATTGAAAGAGAAAGGCATGGGAGAATACTCATTTGAGAAATCCTTATGTTTATCACAACTTTCATCTTCTTCTAAGTCATATGGGCAACCATCAATATCAAGACAAAAATCATCATAACCAATCACACTCTTTGATGGAAAGTTTGTAAAAGAGGGCACTTTAGTGGATGAATCAAAAGACAAGGAGGGTTTTAATTGGTTGTACAAGGATGAAGAAAAATCACACGCATCAACTTCCAATGTACAAACAGAGCAATATGGAAAAGGGAAGACAATCCTAGAAAAGATGGGATATGAAGGAAAATGTCCTATTAGTAAAAGAAAAAAGGCATCATAGAACCAATACAACTCATCACAATGAATTCAAAGGACAAGACAAGACTAAGATATAGAGAAGAATAAAAAGAAGAAACCAGGTAGCAGGTTGTTGAGAGAATCGTCCAATTGAGAGATAGCTCTGAAATGGATTCCAATGCATATGAATGGGATTCCCTTTCTGAAGATTCTTGTCATGATAAGGAAATTGATGTAATAAAAAAGTATACACCAAAATGTATGGAGGGGAAAATATCTAGTTCTAAACCACTTGAAATTGGATCACATCATATCGATGACTCAAGTGAAGATAATCATGCTTCGAGTGAGATAGATACTTTAGAAGAGAGTAACATCATAGACCTTGATATTGCTGTTAGACACTCTAATGATGTTGCCATCATGACACTTACCCCTTTTTCCCTTAGCCAATCTAACGATTCCCTACCGTTGATACACCCTGAACTGATTGACTGGGACCAAAATGAGTTGCTTGAAATACTAGTCTTTCCAAATGATGACACCATTTTAAACATCCTTTGCTCTAACAATCCCAAAACATGTTCCACTAGAGAATCTCATAACGAAGCTTTAGACAAGGGGAGTGCCAAATATCTCAGTTGCAAAACAATGAATATAAAAAATGGATCTAATGGTGAAAACCATTCAATGGCAACATTAGATCAAGAAAAATTAAAAATAAGAGCCCATCTAATGGTGAAAACCTCTCTAAGGCACCAAAAGATATACATCCACACATCACTCTACTGGTAAAAGTTGACTTGAAGAATTTTTTGTGTGTAGGATTTATCAGCGTTGGATGTTGTGGTTGTGTTTCCAATATGTGGTTTTCATTGACATCAACACTATTGGAATTAATGTATTAGAAGTTGTATATGTCAAGGATATTGAGAAAATTGTAATGAAATAAGTTGCAAGTTGTCAATGGTGAAGTGAAGTTCAGTCTATCGGTGAGCTGAGTACGTTGATGATCAAAGGTTGTGGATTAAAGGCTTTCTTTTCAAGTATATATAGTTTATCCATGTTAATTTCTAAAGATCCGCATGAAGATTTGATCATGTTATGAAGATTTTTATTTTGTTCTCTTGCATGTTTATGTTTTTCATGTTCTTGGTTGACAGGGTGTTGTAGCGTGTTGTGTATCTTCATGGAATAATTTTTGAAGGTGGTTTTTGTTTGAGTATTTTAATTTGGATCTTCACTATGTTGTGGCCAACCTTGGTTGATTCACATTAATAATCTTTAATGTTTTGGGCCAAGAGTTTGTATTCATTTTATTATTTTATTAAGGCCAACATGTAGCGATGTAATTTATTGTTGCAGATATATATAAGTGATTGTTTATACCATTTGAATGCATGGTGTGGATGAATAATGTTCTAAATCTTTCAAAGTAAGAGTAGAGTGTGAAGAAGAGTGAAGAAGTGTTCATGCACTTAACCGGAACTATAATCAGGCATTAACAGATGTTATTTTCTCAGTTCAAATCTTGTGGATGTAATCCAAATCTTCTGTAAGATAGCGAGTCTTCCTTTTGTAATTGATTAGTGAGCTCTAGGAGATGCACCTAAATGCATTGCATTCCACATTTCATTTCTTTCTAATTTTAACAAGGTATAATCTTGTGGACTGACCTCCACTGTGGATTTTCCCCTAATAGGGTTTCCATGTAAAAAATCTTGGTGTTATGTGTGTTTCTGATGTGTTGTTGATTTATGCTTTCATGGTTATTGATCAAATCTAAGAATAAGGTTAATAAGTTGAATAAATTTTAAATTCCATGACAACTGATTCACCCCCTTAGTTGTCTGCCCTTGTGTTATCGACAATTGGTATTAGAGAAGGTTCCTTGGAAGAAGTTTGATAGCTTGAGGTGATCCGAGATGGTGACATACAAGAAGGATAGTCTGAGATTTGATGGAACAAGTTATTCTCTGTGGAAGACTCAAATGGAGTGCCATCTAAGATGCATTGGTGAACCCTATTGGATCATTACAAGCAATAGGCCTGTTATTCCTAAAAATGGTCCTACTACTATTGTTGAGATTAGGGATGTTGTGTACAATATTAGGGCTAAGAAAGCATTGTTGAGTGCCTTGGCTGATTTTGAGATGAAAAATGTTATGGATTTGAAGACTGCTTATGATATTTGGAAAAAAGTTGGAAACTTTGTATGAAGATGATGCTAATGTGAAGATTGCTAAGTTACAAAGTCTAAAAGAGAAATATGAAATGTTGAGAATGGGTGATGATGAGAAGATTACTACTTTCATGCAAAGAGTGAGTGAACTTGTGTGTGGTATCAGATGTCCAGGTGGATAGTTGGAAGAATCAGAGATAGTTGCTAAAGTACTTA
Source organism: Sequoia sempervirens (assembly GCA_007258455.2). Taxonomy (NCBI): domain Eukaryota; kingdom Viridiplantae; phylum Streptophyta; class Pinopsida; order Cupressales; family Cupressaceae; genus Sequoia; species Sequoia sempervirens. The sequence goes on along the minus strand of VDFB02086081.1, from coordinate 133,889,390 downwards.
GATCCTTTGTTGCTGCCTACAAAGTCAAAGCTACTACTATTGAGGAGCTTTGAACTATAACAAATGTAACCAAAGACGTGTTGATTGGTAAGCTTACTACTTTTGAGTTGAGTGAATTTGGCGATGCTCTTCCTAAGATAGAATCTGCATTCAAGGCTACTACTTACGAAAGAGATAAAAAATTATATGATATGGGAGAAAGTTCTTCTAGAAAGGTATTCAAGTATGAGGAGGGAATGAGAGAGAATGAAGAAGAGGAGAGAAAGCTAGAGGAACTTGAGGAACTTATTGTCAAGAGAGAAGCTAGGGGAGAAGGTAACTATAAAGGAAAATTTCCTATTAAATGTTTTTCTTGCAATAAGATAGCTCATTTTGCATGAAGGTGTCTAGAAAGAGTCCCTAATCCAAAACCTAATAAGCCTAGATTTCAAAGAAAGAGTTATTATGATGCTGACCAAGGTGTGACAAATGATGAATATGATAAAGGGAATGCAATTGAAGATGAATGGGTATTTATTGCTATCAAGGAAAATGATCCTTCCTCTACTAAATTTGTTAGTTGCTCAAATGTGGAGAAAGACCTAACTGCTTGAGTTGAAAAGAAAGATGAATGGGTGATTGACAGTGGATGCTCTCATCACATGATAGGTGATAAAATTAAATTTGTGACCTTGGAAAATTATTATGGTGGTGTTGTAATATTTGGTGATGACAAAGTTGATGTAATCCATGGCAGAGGATCCATTTCTCTTGATGGTAAGAATAATACTAATGATGCTCTTTATGTGGAAGGTTTGAAGCATAATCTCTTGAGTGTTAGATAGATGGTTGACAAGGGATCAATCTTCAATTCAAGAATTCAAAGTGTAGAATATTAGGAAGTTCTTGAAATGTGATTGCTTCAAGTACAAAAAAAGGGGTAACATCTTTCACCTAAATGTTGCTAGTAAAATTTGTCTGATTGCTCAAGTTGATGAAAGTTGATTGTGGCATAGGAGAATGTTTCATGTAAATTTTGACAATATTATCAAGATAATTTCTACTCAAGTAGTGAGAAATATTCCTAAGTTGGTAAATCCTACTAATACTATATGCAAGGAATGCCAGTAAGGGAAGGAAACTAGAATTTCATTTTGGAGAAAACAACAATATTCAAAAGAATTGTTCAAGCTTGTTCATACTGATTTGAGTGGTTCTTCTAGAGTTAGAATTTTACAAGGTATTTCATGTTACTTATTGATGATTACTCTAGATTGATGTGGGTTACTTTCTTAAGGGAGAAATTTGAAGCTCTAGAGAAATTCAATATTTTTAAGGCTATGGTTGAGAAAGAGACAAGTCTAAAGATTAAATGGTTGAGATTAGATAGAGGTGGTGAATTCACTTCTGGTGAGTTTAATTCATTTTTTAAAGTGCATGGGATAAAGAGACAATTATCTACCATGTGGACCCCTCAACAAAATGGAGTTGTGGAAAGGAAGAACATGACAGTTCAAGATGTTGCTAGGACTATGATGTTGGAAGGAAATGTTCCTCATATCTATTGGAGAGAAGCTCTATGAGTATTGTTGTTTACATCCTCAACTGGGTACAAGTCAAAGGTGATACTAGTAAGACCCCTTTTGAGCTATGGACTGGTCATAAGCCTACTGTTAGATATTTTAAGATCTTTGGGAGTAAATTCTATATCAAAAGAGATGGAGATATATGAAAGTTTGATGCTAGGAGTGATGAAGGAATCTTTCTTGGTTATTCTACTAAGAGCAAGGCCTACCAGTGCTACAACAAGAGATTTAGGAAAGTAGTTGAAAGTGAAAATGTCAAGGTTGATGAAGACATAGCTAGACCATCTAGAACTTGTGAATACTATTTAGATGATCAGAATAAAAATTTAGTTATAGGAAAGAAAGTATAGACTCAAAATCAAGTCCAGATCATTTTGGTGACTCAAGAAAATCAAGAGGAAGGAATTAGTGAGAGTACATAAGAGAGATCACAAGAGCTAGAAGTTCAAGAACATCCTAAGAGTCCAAGGTATGTAAGAATGGATCATTTGGAATATTAGATTATAGGTGATAACAACAAAGGTGTTCAAACTAGGAGAAAAATTGTAGAAGAATACTACCTGATTTGAAAGGCTAAGCCTAATAGTGTGAATGAAGCATGCAAAGATGAACATTGGATGGAAGCAATGAAAGAAAAACTACAACAAATTGAGAAGAATAATACATGGATTCTTGTTCCTAGACCTAAGGATACAATGTAATTATAACTAAGTGGGTCTTTAGAAACAAGTTGAATGAGCAAGGTGAAGTTGTTATAAACAAAGCAAGATTGGTGTGTAAAGGATATTCATAGATGGAAGGAATTGAATTTGAAGAAAAAAATTCCCCTGTTGCTAGGATTGAAGCTATGAGACTATTTCTTGCTTATGTTGCTTACAAAAATTACAAGGTTTATCAGATGGATGTCAAGTCAGCATTTGTAAATGGAAAACTGGAAGAAGAAGTGTATGTTGAGAAACCTGATGGATTTCAATTGAATGATTAGGGAGATATGGTTTTTTAGTTAAAGAAACCATTGTATGGACTTAAGAAATCCCCGAGAGCATGGTATGCCAAATTAGACAAGTATTTTTTGAAGCTTGGATTCAATAAAGGTGTTGCTAATAGTAATTTGTATTTCAAGATTGATGATGATAAGATTTGATTGTTGAAGTCTTTGTTGATGATATCATTTTTGGAGGAGATTATGGTTTTTGCATGAAGTTTGTTGATGAGATGTAGAATGAGTTTGAGATGTCTATGATTGGTGAGATGAAATTCTTTTTGGGATTGCAAATTACTTAGTTAGATAAAGGGATCTTCATATCTCAGTTCAAGTATGTGAAAAAATTGCTAGAGAAGTTTGGTATGGAAGATTCAAAGCTAGTTGGTACACCTATGGTGACCGGATGCAACTTGACACAAGATGATGATTCTCCACAATAAAATCAACTAGAAACAAATGAATGATTGGTGGATTGCTTTACTTGACTCAAACTAGAATTGATATCATGAATGTTGTATGCATTGTTGCAAGATATCAAGTTGATCCTAAGGAATCTCATGTAACTGCTATGCAGAGAATTTTAAGATACTTGAAGGGGATAGTTGATTTTGGCTTGTGGTATCCTAAAGATGATGATATTAATTTGAATACTTTTACTGATACTGATTGGGAAAGTAATATGGATGACAGAAAGAGTACTAATGGTGGTGAATTTTTCTTGGGTAAGAAGATGACTTCATGGTAAAGTAAGAAACATAATGTCATTTCTTTATCTACTGTAGAGGAAAAATACATTGTTGTTGCTAATAATTGTACTCAAGTATTGTGGATGAAGTAGATGTTGAAAGATATCGGAGTTGTGTATGATGAACCCATTGCTATATTCTGTGATAATTCAAGTGCAATTAACATTTCTAAGAATCTAGTGCTGCATTCAAAGATCAAGCATATATCTATCAAGTTTCACTTTTTGAGAGAGAAGGTGAGTGAAAAGGAAGTCAAATTGGAGTATGTGCCTACTAAGGAACATATTTTAGATATCTTTACAAAGTTGTTGCCTAAGGATACTTTTGAGTATCTCAGGAGGAAGCTAGGGGTGATTACCCCTCCTAATTAGAACTAAGATGCATTGAATTGCTTAAATTTGTGCATTCCATAGTCATATCTTGATCTGGATTGATGGCGTGGTGGTTGCTACTCAGGGGGAGTAGTCATATGTTCAGATATGTGATTTAGAGCTTGTGTGGAGAAAAGAGATCTTTGTCATTGATGTCAAAGAGGGAGAAGATTCATGTGAAAAATTGTGAATTATCTAAGGAGAAGAGTCATGTGGGTAGTAGAGTCATGTAAAAGAATTGAGGAGGGAATAGTTAGAACCTAAGGGGGAGTAAGTGCTAAAGATAGTTAAATTGATGGTGTTTTTCACATCATGTGTTGCCATCAATGCAAAAGGGGGAGATTGTTGGATCTTGTGGTTGCGTTGTTGTTATGTTGTTGTCATTGATGTCAACACTATTGGCATTAATGTCTTAGAAGTTGTATATCTTGAGGATATTGATAAAATTGTAATGAAATAAGTTGTAGGTTGTCAGTGGTGAAGTGAAGTTCAATTTGTCAGTGAGCTTAGTACGTGTATGATAAAAGGTTGTGGATTAAAGGGTTTCTTTTCAAGCATATCTATTTTATCCATGTTAATTTTTAGAGATTCATGTGAATATGTGATTATGTTATGAAGATTTGTACTCTAACAATTTTTTTGTTGATTTAGTTGGTGTTCATGAATGAAGATGATGAGATTTTAGTAAGTTTAGTTACTCTGGATGCTTCTCTGGTGATTCATGATGTTTTTGGATGTTTCTAGATCATTCTCTATCTTTTTTTCACGTCCACATTGATCTTTGTGCTCATGATTAGAGACTTTCTCTTGCATGTTTATGTTTTTCATGTTCTTGCCTAATACGGTGTTGTAGCATGTTGTGGATCTTCGTGGAATAATTTTTGAAGGTGGTTCATGTTTGAGTATTTTATTTTTAATCTTCACTATGTTGTGACCAAACTTGGTTGGTTCACATTAATAATCTTTAATGTTTTGGGCCGATAGTATGTATTCATTTTATTATTTTATTAAGGCTAACATGTAGCGATGTAATTTCTTGTTGCGGATATATATAAGTGATTGTTTATACCATTTGAATACATGGTGTGCATGAATAATTTTCTAAATCTTTCAAAGGTAGAGTAGAGTGTGAAGAAGAGTGAAGAAGAGTGAAGAAGTGTTCATGCACTTAACCAGAACTATAATCAGGCATTAGCAAATGTTATTTTCTCAATTCAAATCTTGTGGATGTAATCCAAATCTTCTATAAGACAATGATTCTTCCTTTTGTAATTAATCAAAGAGCCTAAATGCATGTGCATTCCCCATTTTCATTTTTTATACTTTTAATTGGGTATAATCTTGTGGATCAACCTCCACCGTGGTTTTTCCCCTTATAGGGTTTCCACATAAAAAATCTTTGTGTTATCTGTGTTTCTGATGTATTGTTGATTTGTGATTTCATGGTTATTGATCAGATCTAAGAATAAGGTTAATAAGTTGAATAATTTTGATGTTTTTTGACAACTGATTCACGCCCCCTCTCAGTTGTTTTCCCTTGTGTTTCCAACAATCAGACCTATTGACTATGTTGAGTGGATATCAAACATTGTGCCAGTATCAAAACTAGATAAAAGCATTAGGATATGAATAGATTTAAGAGATCTCAACAAGGCTTGCTCGAAAGATGATTTTCCTTTACCTAACATTGACATCATCATAGACTTGACAACTGGACATGAAATTCTTTCACTTATGGATGGCTTTTTTGGTTACAATCAGATAAAGATAGCACCTGAAGATCAAGATAAGAGAACCTTCACATGTCCTTGGGGCACTTTCCACTGGAAGGTAATGCCTTTTGGGTTGAATAATGTTGGAGCCACATATCAGAGAGCAATGACCACAATCTTCCATGAAATTATGCACACTTTTATGGAAGACTATGTAGATGACTTATTGGAGAAATCATTCACTAGAGAGGGACATTTGGAAATTTTAGACAAGATATTCACTAGACAGGAGAAATTCAATGTGAGGTTAAATCCAAAGAAATGTGTATTTGGTGTGACATTAGCTAAACTTTTGGGATATATTGTATTAGCTAAAATCATCGAAGTGGATCCTAAAAATTTCAAATCCATTATGGAGATTCCTCCTCCAAAAAAAAATAGTCAACTTAGATCATTATAGGGATGATTCCAGTCTGTCATGAGGTTCATTGCACAATTGGAAAATAAAACTCATCCTTTCAATCATTTGTTACACAAGAATATTTATTTCAAATGGGATGAGAAATGTAAAGCTACTTTTAATCAACTCAAGAAATATCTGATTTCACCACCCATACTAGTACCACCAACTGAAGGAAAACCATTGCTACTCTACATTGCAACAATGGAGATATCTTTGGGTGCTTTACTCACACAAGAAGATTCTATAGGAAAGGAAAGGGAAATTTATTACATCAGCAGGACCTTGAATAGTTATGAGATCAACTACACCTTTATCAAAAAATCTTGTCTGCCAGTAGTATTGACTACCCAACAACTAATACATTACATGCTAACTCACACCATCAAACTCATAGCTAAAATTGATACCTTAAAGTATCTACTCAGCAAAGCTTCCCTAATAAGAAGATTAGCCAAGTGGGTCATGATATTGAGTGAGTTTGATATCCAGTATTTGGACAAGAAAGAAATCAAGGGTCAATCCATAGCAGATCAACTAGTTGAAGCACCATTACTAGAAAATCATTCCATGACCATTGAATTTCCAGAAACAAATGTACTAATATTGTCTATTGGGACCGTAAATTTTTGAAAGCTTTCACATATTTTCACACCCCTGAGTTTCCATTGGAGTCCTTATCATAAGCACATGGGTTTGTTTTCATGTCTTTTCTGCTCACATTTTTCCATATTGCCCCATTGGATCCATCGACTTATGCAATTTTGATGTCATGGTCCATATCGGCATAGGTCTATCTCGGTCTCCCCAACCTATGTTGCTTGTCTGTTAACATGTGTTTGCTACAAAAATTGGCAGGACATTTTCATTGTTGCAGCGACTGGCATTTACTTGTGGTTGGCTATCGACATGAAATTCATGCTGTTTCAGCGACCGAGGATGAACTTATCGGTGTGAGATCTTTCGTCGGTATTGGTCTCGGCGAGTGACCTTTGGTCTCGCCGACACCACACATGGGGTTTCTATCGAGTAGCTTTCAGTGAGAGTTTATCTTCAATACAACGTCATGGCGAAACTCCCTTGTCTTGTCGACTGATATGATGGATGAGCTTTTTGGCAAGAGTTATGATATCAATATATGTCTTGGTGAGCTCGTCGGGTCTTGCCGACCATACAAAATGGTTTTCTTTCGGCAAAGGGTTGGCATTCTCTTAACGAACAGTTGTGAGCTCGAGTGTTTCGGTATGACACAAAATAATCTACAAGACATCTCGCCGATAGTTGGAAGTTATAGCGACATACATGGGGCAGCTCGGTGAGAGATGGAGATATCGGTAAGAGGTCTCGGCGAGTGACCTGCGGTCTTGCCGATGGAAAACATGAGGATCCTTGTCGGCGTAAGATTTTCCTTGTCTCGGTGATTGGGAAATAACATTATGGAAGATTTTTGGTATAAGGAAATGCTATCTGTTTGAGGTCTCCCCGATATCTTGAGGTCACAGCAACATACATAAGATAGATGGACTCATCGGCAGGATAAATCATAAGTCACGGCGATAGGTTTTGGTTGTGTGGGCCTTTTGGTGAAACAAGAAAATTCTATGAAATGTCTCCCTGAGAGCGATAAGTTACAGCGACACATGAGATGAATAGGGGGCTTTTGGCATAACAATTGAATTCTCTATATGGTCTCCCTGATATCTGAAGGTTACGACAACTGTGAATGAAGTGAAAGGAGCACGTCGGTATGAGATATTCTTGTGTCCCAACGACAGGTTTGATTATGAAGGCTATCGATAACATTTTGGGATTCTCTGTGAGATGTCTCACCGACATCACAGAGTCAAGGTGAAGCAGAAAGAGTAGGGGAAGTAATTAACGAGTGAATTTCCTTTGGCATAGCTGCTACATTATCTCACCGACTATTTCACTGGTGAACAGCAAAAATACAAATCCTGTGGCCAAGATGTGAATTCATATAACCGTTGCTGGCCGACTTGATTGGAGCTCGAATTCTATGGAGAGCCAACATGATATCTCAATATGATTTATTTTCTCATGCTGGTGTATAAATAGGCATTTTGTAATTGTAAAAGGAGGAGCTATTAGATTTTCAATATATAGTAGATAGAGGATGGATACAGTAGAGTAAACATTCTCAGGTTAGAGACTATGATGCATGTTTTCAAAATGGAGGTATTTATGAAAGTCAATTGATGTTGCTACATTTTTTTGGTATCAATTATCTATTGAATTCAATGAGAGCATTGCTAAGCTGTCTCCAAGGTGGATTCTTTCTAATTGTTTAAATTGATATAGCAAGTTTATATTCAATTCATCAATGCACATTTTTTGTTTCTGTGTGGTTAATTGATTGGTTCTTTCAAGCAAAGATTAAATCCTTTTAATTGATCATAGTAATCAGAGAGATTCATTTGGATTATTCAAGTAGAACTTATCAATTATAGAATTGCATGTTTATACAAGTTGTAAATAGAATATATGCTAGATAATTTGAGTTTTCTCCAGAGAAGTGTTGCTCATCCTAATCTCATTTGACTCCGCATACCCAATAAGGTACTAGTCTCTATATTTCATCATTTTGAACTTATTCAATTTCTTTATATTTGTTAATTCAGTGATTTAGGATTTAGAACAGAATAGTGTTATTGCTTTCAAGCTTGATTTCATTTGTTCACTTCCATTTGCAATTGTGGACAAACCATTGTGCAAGAAAGATAATCATAAGTCAAGTCTGCTTTATTCAGAGAGGTACACTCGCCCAAGGTTTAGCAGCACCTAAAGAGTAGAAGGTTGAATTCTCTTGACCTTGTTTGTTACCCTAAAACATATCAAGAGATTGGTAGCCTCTTGAGGCATTTAGCCTACATTTTTGAGAGATAACAAATTGGTGACTCTGCTGGGGAACACATTTAGAATCAAGGCCTTTCATAGAGTCAAGAACTATATACAGACTCCATTGGGAATAAGAAACATTGAGTATTTTCTCATTTTTTGACAAAAGTGAGTGATGACTCTGACAAAAAATTTGCAACTGTTCATCATGAATGGAAGAAGATCTTAGTACAAGGGAGGTCATACTAGAGCTCTTGCTAGTAGTAGTAAGTGGACACACAACGATGACAGAGCTGATAAAGGAGAGAGGGTCAATGAGGACATGTGTATAATAGACAAAGGTAAAGCACCAAGAGCACATTGTGAAACATATAATTGCTATGATACATGGAGAGATGATTCAAGTGCAGAGCCTTATACCCCAGAAGATCAAAGAAATTCTTTCCCTTCTCTCGATCCTTAGAAATAGGCTGAGTTTGAAGCTAGAAAGAGGTAGGAACATGATCTAGAAATGCAGGGTGATCAGAATGAACGTATTGATCATGCATCTCCTCAAGAAGATCATGAATCTTTGAGTTTTGAAGAAATCAAGGCACTGTTTGAATCCCAAGAAAAGGAAAGAAAAGAATAGGAAAGGGCCCGAATGATACAAGCAATAAAAGAATCCAAATTACAGAAAGCACAAGTTACTGATCATACAGCTAATTGCCCCCCAAAGTATGTACCACCTCATAAGCAGGTAAGTCATGGTGCAAGGCCATCTAATCAATCAAATGCTCAGAACCATCAGACTGGGAATCACTATAAGCAGCCAAATCATCCACCTCATATTCCCACATAGCAAAATGCTATGCATCCACCTCCTGGTTAGTCTTTTATCCCATAGAATAATGCACAGTACAATAATCCCATGCATCAGCATCAATGTCCACCTATTCCTCTCCCTCATTAGCATACAACCATGATCAGACAGTTTGATTTAGCAGGTTTTCAGTTATACCCTTACCCTATGGATGGCAGTTGGAGGGGTATGGTGCCCAAATTTATAGGGAATAATGCAATCATTGTTGAAGAGCATTTAAAGAATTTCAATGTTTTCATCCAAGACATAGATGTGTCATATGAAGATTTACACATGAAGTTGTTTATGATGTCACTTATTGAAGATGCTAGGGATTAGTTTAACAATTTGCCTGCATTTTCAATCAATTATCTTCAAGTGTTCCAAGATCGATTCTTAGAACAATATGGGAATCTAAATGCATCAAATGCAACTCTTCATGAACTAATGCAAATTCAGAAAAATCAGAATGATTCAATTTATGATTTCAACCAAAGATTCAATAAGTTGCAGACTAAGATACCTCCTAGATCAAGGCTACCATATTCTATAGCTTTGAGTGTTTATTTAAATGCATTTGATCCTAAAATAGGGTATGAGTTGAGAAATAGATTCCCAAGAGATCTGGATGAAGCTCAGAAGATAGCATTGACAATTGAAAACAACAAGAAGGTTATTGGTATAATCAATAAGAGAGATAACCCTAGGGCTCCACAACAAAGCAATAATTATCAGTACAAACAGGAGAACACATACAGAAATGAAAGGCCAAGGTTGCATGATATGCCTTATAATACAAACTGGAAGGATGGAAAACCTATAACAGCTAGGCCAAAAAACAAAGACTCTTGATCCATTGAGCAAAAAGGGAACTTATATGGTGAGTAATAATTACTTCTGTGAAGTTTGTAATCAGCCACATTCCCCAAATTATTGTGTTGTAGCCCAAAGAATGCAAGAGGAAGGGATGTTGATGGGAAACAATGGAGAGGATCACAAAGTGTATTTGAATTCAAACACTTTTTACCATGTGGAAGAAGGGTACTCATCTTCAGAGGATGAAGGCTATGAATATGATGTTTCAAATCAGAAATATAATGTCCATATGGCTGAACAACAAGTCTTTTATGATTCTGAAGAAGATTATACAGAGCCACATTTTGTTGAGCCGCCTGCTCAACTTAGTGTGAGGAGACTCATTGAAGATGAAATGGAGAGAATAACTGTTGCTGTTGTTGAGGAAGAAAGGAGTAAATACTGGTTGAGAAACAAAAAAGTAAATGAGATGGAAGGCATTCCTAGGGGAATTTTTATGAAAGATCAAAAAGCAACACAAGGAACTATGAAGAAGCCAGAAAAGAGATAGCATGATAGGAGTGAACAGAAGCCTATCCAAGAGCAGGAAGTTGAAGGATTACACAAAGAGATACAAAAGCCTGACCAACCTAGTAAAAAAGAGAAGGAAGAAGACAAAGGAAAAAAAGCCAGAACAAAAGAAAATTGTTAAGGTGGAGGGCTCTTATTTTGACTTCACACAGGCATTATCCTAGGTAAAAATATCTATTCCTCTACTTGAAATGATGAAAATAAAAGAATATAGAGATAGTGTTGTTCAAATGATAATGAATTCTAAAAAGAAACTAGCTATTCCAGCAGTCAATAGGCAAGAGAAAATAGATATCCTAGATGTTTGCTTGAATGATATATTAGCAGCTCCCCCACAAGTTGATCCTTTTTTCACTACATTTATATGCAATGGATAATAGACCTATTCTTGTGGTAGGTATTATAAAAGATGTTGAAGTCAAACTAGCTACTTATCCACAGGTGGCGTATAATATAGATATAATAGTGATAGATACTCCTCCTCAGTTTGGGATGCTTCTATCAAGATAGTGGATAGCAACAATTGGGGGAAATATTTAGTTTGATCTATCATATGCTACTATTCCAATAAATGGTCAGGAAGTCAAGTTGTATAGAGAGCCAAGAATGAACCAGCTTGTTGACTTTGTGCCTCAAGATCAGATTAATTGCTTTTGTGATGTAAATTCTGGCAATTTCAAGATAGAATCAGCCCAGTATGAGTTAGTCAGTACTGATCCAATAAAAAATATGTTGTGCCTGACTACAATGGTGTGTGGAGGATGTACTTTGGTGAAGCATGGGAACCTGAATCATTGTATTGGCTAGAGTCAACAAAACAATATACCTTTGATCCCGTAAACAATTTTATTAAGACAATGATGATATCACGGATGAGCATCAGGAGATCAATTTTGCACTGCAGCCAGTAGAAGATAAGACAGGTGCAAGTCAATATGGTTCATATGATAGCCTACATGAGAAAGACGAGGATGATGAATTTATTTCCTGTATATCTAATTGTGACATAGAAGGCAGTGTATGTTATGAAGGATCCAGTGAATATACAAATTGTGGAGATGAATTTGTGGATTTTGATCTACAGGAAGGTGATTCTTGTATTTCTTGTGATGATCAAGAGGAAGATGCATTTGATGATGAGGGAAAGATATTTTCAGACAAATAAAATGATGTGTCAAATTATGGAACAAGTGATTGTGCTGGTAATGTTTATGTTTTCTCTTTCTCTGATGCTCTTGGGCCTCTTTTTGATGATGACAAAAATGAAGAATATAAATGTAGTGATGAAAGTATTGAGACTTGCTTGCTCAGTAGTGAGAAAATTTCAGATTTGCTAACTCTTGAATATCAGAGATATACACATGAAGGTGATCCTAAGGTTCTTTGTCCATCTTACATTTTTTTTGACAGAGAAAGATCTTCATGTGATGATTCTTATGACTCTTAGAGCATTTCTCAAGTTGATGGTGAAACCTTTCAAGTTGATCAAAAGTCTGTGTCCATTCAAGATAGGGTATGTGATTTTGAAATTCATAACTCATATGGAGAAGATGTTTATTTGCATGCCAAGGATGATAGAATTCCAGCCTTGATTGGTTCACATATGCATGATATTGAGGATATGGGTCACAATCAAGTATTGTTCCCAAGTAGAGATACTGAAGAGGTGCAAAAGGTTTCAGATTTGTTTGTTTCAGACAATGTTGGTTTGACAAAAAAATTTGGTTCTCAAAGAAGCACTTTGATGATCAATTTCCAATACAGCTTTGAGAATGTTTCACAATTCATAACAATGAGAAAGATAATGAGGAATTTTGCATTAAATATGCATGTATTTTACATATTGAAGGTGATAAGGGTTTGTCCCATGATAATGAAAAATTCAAGTTTCTGAATGGTGTTGGGATTTTGGGCCAAACCGAGCATGATGATACTCTAATAACTTGCAATAACAGTGATAGGAATGATTGTATGAATGTCTTTAGGGGGAATCTAATGAACTTAAATCAAAACTAGGTATTTGATAGGGGAAAATATGGTTTGAGTTTCAGATTGTAACAAATCAGAACAGGTGAAATTAAAACACAGAGGATTTAGGGTTGCCAGTGCATGGACAACTCTTGCTCATCCTCTTTAAAATTCTTTTCCATGCATAGTAGTTTAGGGTTCTGGTTCACCTTCTTTTCCATCTTGCAATTTGTCCATTTCAAGTTTGCTCATTTTGTGTTTGGTTTGCTCACCCAATAATCTAGATCCTTGCAATGATCTCACTATCATTCATCCCCAGATGGAGCCACCATTGGGACTATAAATTTTTGAAAGCTTTCACATATTTTCATACCCCTGAGTTTCCATTGGAGTCCTTATCATAAGCACATGGGTTTGTTTTCATGTCTTTTCTGCTCACATTTTTCCATATTGCTCCATTGGATCCATTGAGTTATACATTTTTGATGTCATGGTCCATATCGGCATAGGTTTTTCTAGGTCTCCCCAACCTATGTTGCTTGTCTGTTAACATTTGTTTGTTGCAAAAATTGGCAGCACTTTTTCATTGTTGCAGCAGCTGGCATTTACCTGTGGGTGGCTATTGGCATGACATTCGTGTTGTTTCGGCGACTGAGGATGAACTTATCAGCATGAGATCTTTCATCGGTATTGGTCTCGGCAAGTGACCTTTGGTCTCGCCGACGCCACACATGGGGTTTCTATCGAGTAGCTTTTGGTGAGAGTTTATCTTTGATACAACATCATGGCAAAACTCCCTTGTGAGTTACGATATTGATATATGTCTTGGTGAGCCCGTTAGGTCTTGCCGACAATACAAAATGGTTTTCTTTCCACGAAGGGTTGGCATTCTCTTGACGAACAGGTGTGAGCTTGGGTGTTTTAGTATGACACAAAATAATCTACAAGACATCTTGCCGATAGTTGGAAGTTATAGCGACATACATGGGGCAGCTCGGTGAGAGATGGAGATATCAATAAGAGGTCTTGGTGAGTGACCTTCGGTCTCAGCGATGGAAAGTATGAGGATCCTTGTTGGCGTAAGATTTTCCTTGTCTCAGCGACTGGGAAATAACATTATGGAAGATTTTCGGTATTGCGAAGTGCTATCTGTTTGAGGTCTCCTCAATATCTTGAGGTCACAACGACATACATAAGACAGATGGACTCATCAGTAGGAGAAATCATAAGTCACGGTGACAGGTTTTGGTCATGTGGGCCTTTCGGTGAAACAAGAAAATTCTATGAAATGTCTCCCCAAGAGCGATAAGTTACAACGACACATGAGATGAATAGGGGGCTTTTGGCATAACAATTTAATTCTATATATGGTATCCCTGATATCTCAAGGTTATGGCGACTATGAATGAAGTGAAAGGAGCATGTCGGTATGAGATATTCTTGTATCCCAACAACAAGTTTGATTACGAAGGCTATCGATAACATTTTGGGATTCTTTGTGAGATGTCTCACCAACATCATAGAGTCAAGGCGAAGCAGAAAGAGCAAGGGAAGTGATTAACGAGTGAATTTCCTTCGGCATAGCTACTGCATTATCTCGCCGACTATTTCACTGGTGAACAATAGAAATACAAATCCTGTGGCCGACATGTGAATTCATATAACCATTCTTGGCCGACTTGATTGGAGCCCGAATTCTATGGAGGGCCAACATGATATCTCAATATGATTTATTTTCTCATGCTAGTGTATAAATAGGCATATTGTAATTGTAAAAGGAGGAGCTATTAGATTTTTTATATACAGTAGATAGAGGATGGATACAGTAGAGTAAACATTCTCAGGTTAGAGACTATGATGCATGTTTTCAAAATGGAGGTATTTATAAAATTCAATTGATGTTGCTTCATTTTTTTGGTATCAATTATCTGTTGAATTCAATGAGAGCATTGCTAAGCTGTCTCCAAGGTGGATTCTTTCTTATTGTTTAAATTGATATAGCAAGTTTATATTCAATTCATCAGTGCACATTTTTTGTTTCTATGTGGTTAATCGATTGGTTCTTTCAAGCAAAGATTAAATCCTTTTAATTGATCATAGTAATCAGAGAGATTCATTTGGATTATTCAAGTAGAACTTAGTAGTTACAGAATTGCATGTTTATACAAGTTGTAAACAGAATATATGCCAAATAATTTGAGTTTTCTCTAGAGAAGTGTTGCTCATCCTGATCTCATTTGACTTCACACACCCAATAAGGCACTGGTCTCTATATTTCATCATTTTAAACTTATTCAATTTCTTTATATCTGTTAATTCAGTGATTTAGGATTTAGAACAAAATAGTGTTACTTCTTTCAAGCTTGATTTCATTTGTTCACTTCCATTTTCCATTGTGGACAAACCATTGTGCAAGAAAGATAATCATAAGTCAAGTCTACTTTATTCAAAGAGGTACACCCGCCCAAGGTTTAGCAACACCTAGAGAATAGAAGGTTGAATTCTCTTGACCTTGTCTATTACCCTAAAGTGTATCAAGAGATTGGCAGCCTCTTGAGGCATTCAGCCTGCATTTTTGAGAGCTAACAATTTCAACACAATAATGGATGTTATACTTTGATGGCTCTTACACACAATATGGATCAAGCATAGGAATCTTGTTTATCACACCTCAAGGACATACCATTCCAAATTCTTAAAGATTAATGTTTCCATGCACTAACAACATAACTAACTATGAGGCATTGATCAGTGGAATCAAAGTAGCAATCAAATGGAAGATCATAGAGTTGCATGTCTATGGTGATTCCCAACTAGTCATTAACTAGGTGAATGATTATTACCAACAAAAAGATGATAAGTTGATGACATATAAAAGAATGGTTGATGACTTCAGAAAGTACTTTATGGAGATCAAATTTGAGTAGATTTCTAGAGGCAGCAACAAAGTTGTTGATACTACAACAACCATTGCTTCTCTCTTGCAAATACCTGAAAAATGAGCCCGTTATGAGTTAATGGTGGAAAAAATGTTTAACCCCACCTATGAAAACCCCAAATCTCAAGTCATCCACCATCTAGTCGAGGCTGACACTTCTACCTATGGGAAAATCTACACCTATCTGAAAGACAATACCCTCCCACCTGATTTATCCTGAAACCAAAAGTGAAATTTTATCTGAAAACTAGCTCGGCATACCATGATATCTAATGTACTTTATCAATGAGGTCTTGATGGTACTCTCCTTCAGTTTCTAAAACATAACGAAGTTGAAACTCCTTTACCCAAAGTTCATGAAAGTATATGTGGCACACATTCAAGTAGCCTAACTTTAGCTAAGAAACTCCTATGTCTGGGGTATTACTATCCGAATATTGAGGAGTCATTTCAATATGTCAATTTTTTTTGAAAAATTTTAAATTAATGGAAACCTGATACATGCACCAACATAAGAGCTACAACCATTTGCATCCACATGGCCTTTTTGTCAATCAAAATTGGACCTTGTAGGTAAGATTCATCCTTCATCATCAAATGGACAGAAGTTTATCATCATAGCCATGGAGTACTTTACAAAGTGGATTGAATTTTTTCCCCTAACCACCATCATAGGAAAACAAATTTCATCATTCATCCTAAATTATATCATCTGTCGGTATGGCATTCCTTAATCCATTATCACAGATAATGACAAACCCTTTAAAAATTAGGATGTCCAAAAACTCTGTGAGAGTTTTCGTGTCCATTATCAGTTTTCTACACCCTACTATCCTCAAGGAAATGGCCAAGCAGAGTCCTCAAACAAAACTATCCTAAAAATTCTAAAGAAAACCATCAATGAGGTTGGACATGATTGGAACATTCAACTAAACCCTACTTTGTGGGCTTATCGAGCCAGTATCTGCACCCTGATAGGAGCCACATCCTATGCTCTAGTCTATGGATTAGAGGCCATTCTACATATTGAGGTTGATATACCATCACTCTGTGTATCTCTAAAAGGGATCATTTCATATGAGGATTATAGAGTGTCTAGGTTACATGAATTGTAACTATTCGATGAGCATCGTCAGCATTAAGTGGATCACTTGAAAGCCTATTAGTAGAGGATATCTAGAAGTTACAATCACAAAGTAAATCCTAGAACATTTTAGGTTGGTGAGTTAGTCTTGAAAGAAAATCCCCATAATCAACAAGATCGAGAGAGGGGAAATTTGAACCAAATTAGCTAGGTCCCTTTTTCGTTGTAGTAGTCTTTGGATCAGGGGCATATCAATTGTCCAAGCTAGAAGGGGATTTGTTTGATGAAATCCTCAATAGCTTGCATCTCAAGAAATTATATACCTAATTCATGCAGTGCATCAGAAAGAGTCCTGAAGAAATACAAAAACATCAAAAAATGTCCTGAAAAATGGTTACCTTAATGAAAACCTAGAAAATAGGCATCTTGGTAACAACAACAAAAAAATTGAAAAAGAGAAAAATATAAAAAAGGGAAAAATTAGAAGAGAAAAAATTCAAAAAATAAAAAATTCAAAAAATTAATTAAAAAAAAAAGTGTAATAAAAAAAAGTAATGAAAACCTGGCAACAAGCACTATTTGTGATAGGCTAGCTTTTCCATCTATTTGAGCATGTTGACCATTCACTTTTTCCATCAATCTGTCCATCATCAAAAAGCATCATGCACATATCCCGACATCACGGTTGTGTCTCACCCTAGACTAGGGGAAAAATCCTGAACTCACTAGGGGCAATAAACTTTGAGCTTAAACCAATAGAAAAATAGTAGTAGGACAACACAAAAAACACAATGATCATAATGCAATCCAACATTGAACATTAATCACAATCAGTAACACATCAACCATCCAAATCAAACAAGCCAAATCAATCAGATCAAAACAATATTTAAATGGATGATGTTTCTTCTAAATCATGGCTTTATCACTTGGGCATGTTTGTTCAATTATGGTACTTTGAATTTTGTTGTCATATCTCTAGAGCGACTCGATGATGCATTGAACTAGAGGAGCCAGGAAGGAGTATGATTTTTTTGTCTATTGTTTGTGAGTTGATCACTACTACTGTGCAAATTGTCATGAGACATGTGATACAAAGTATCACTGATGACATTTAGAATTTTCATAGGAAAAGGATTGAATCTTTTTTGTTTACGTGAGGAATGCTCAAGTCATTTCAGTTCAATTATACCTAGATGATTGTGTTAACTTTCAATATCAAAAATCATGGAAGTAGTACTCAGGTCATAATGGTCTAATTATACCATCATTTTTTGTACTTACTTTCAACATTTTAAAATCTCAATGATGATAGAAAGCATGAAAAATAAACTATTACGATGACAACCTGTGCATACTAGACTGGCATGATTAAGTTAGACTGCATTCATATTAGTGTTGCATCTGTATTGATGGGATTTCCAAGGCTTAAACAAATTTCACAAGGATGTTATCTCTAGTATTAATTGATTGAGTACATTTGACATTAAAAAAAAAACATCAGTTGCATCATCATTCACATTCATCCATCCATGCATCACATCATAATATCCACATCAAAAAACACAAAAAGAGTTGCATTGCATATCACTTGCATAATCAAAATCATTCATTAAGAAGATTGAAAGACATATCCAACATAGTAAGATTTCCAAGAAGAAAAACATCTATATTTTAATAGAGGCATAATTGAACCTGATGCATCAATGAAATCATTTACTCCTTTAAATAAGATGGATATTGGATTCACTTCAGAAGATTGAAAGACATATTCAGCAAAGTAAGATTTCCAAGAAGAAAAAGTTGCTAAAGAACATGACTGGTAAAGATATAATGCCATTGTTATGAACATGTAAAACTAGTAGTGAAGATGGTTTTTTTATTACTCAAATACAAGATTAGAAAAGAATTAATTGGATCAGCATAATCATCACATGAATGCACATACACATCACATATCATTTGCATAATCAAATCCATCTCACATATCATAAAACATCATCCATAAAGCATATAGAACCATAAATCAGGCATTATCATATCATCATAATCATCATGATCATCATCATATAAACATCATAAACACATAAAACTATGCACCATCATACGATCATTTCATCCATCATTCATTCATTAATTGCATCATCTATTTGCATTAGAAAAGTACAAAAATATAAAATCCATCACATGAGCATCATTCATAAAGCATCATAGAATCATAACACATTAGTTGCATCATCATTTGCATCCATAGCATATCATATCATCATCATATAGAACATCACATAGCACATATAATAGAAATTAAATGCATCCATCATAATCATGATGATCATCATCATATAAACATCATATAGACACATAGATTGATAACCATCAATGCATATCCTAGAACCTCAAAATCATAATGTCAAATTATTCAAGGATATCCAAAGGAATAAAGAGATACATCAATATAAAAAATGGCAGTGAATCATCAATGTCTAAAATACATCAGTGTATACATCAAGAATCATAATCGAAGCTATGCCATGCTCCCCCCAAATGGTGTTGACATCACTGGACTAGTACCTCCTGCACTAGACAGAACTACACCAGAATCTCTCCGATCTCTTGGAAGTGGTTGCATAACACCTCTACTAGTGGTCTGAGATTGGGATCTACCTAACCAAGACTATGCATAACTCTCTTTCCACTTTGGAGGAACTACATCATGATATCTCACTCTATAGAACTTGACCTCCTGGGTAGTATGATGTATCTCTCTGAAATAGTCTGCTACATGAGTAGCCTTTGTAGCCTATTGTAATATCTTAGAGATGCCCTCAACCTACTACACCCATTGTCACAAAGTGTCTCTGTAGTAACTATGGCAACTTGTGCCTAAACCTATGTAAGTTGCGCATGTACCTACTATCTCATAGCATCTCCCTTTTTCGTCAATCTAGTAATCTTTCCCTGAGCTTGTGCTAACAAATCATATACCTACTCAAGCTAGCCCTACAGTGTCTGCACTTGTACCTGTAAAGTAGTTATCTATGTTTGTTGCTACTGCAAGGGTAACCTAATCTCTACATGTTGTTGGGTCGCCGCTACCAATCATTGCCTCTTGCAAGGCAGCCTAAACTCTCAAACATCAAAAGCTGGGCCACCACCACCCTCGCCTCCTCCACCACCATCACCTCTATCTCCATTTCCTTCATCTCCATCACCCCCATCACTATCATCTCCATCTCCATCCCTATCATCACTACTTCTACCTCCTCCTCCTCCTCATCTCCTCCACCTCTCTGCCACCTATGCCCATGACCTACCTCCCTCTCCTCCTCCTCTAACAATGGCACTGGCTCATCTAGGATGGTGATTCGTGGGAATGGATGTAAGAAAAGGTACTGAGCATACTCCTCTAGTATCAGAGCCTTGATGATCTCTAGATGAACATCCCAAATGATGGTCTGTAAACCTTGGAAATGTTTCACTACTGTTTCATAAGACAAAAGAGGTCCCCACTCTGTCACATTCGTCTGATGTCATGCATAATGTGCCACACTCTGGGGAATCCCCTACACTCTTCCATATTGCCTTATTACCCTCAACAACAAGAATCTCTCAATGATAAATTAGGTCTGTCCAATTAGGTACATGGACTAACACAAAAATTGCATCTCAGTGGTGTTCTTCAACCACTACTCACAATCAAGATATGACCACCATGTCACCGACTCCAATTCATCAAGAATCCTCCTCCAATACTCTATTTTACCCACCCTAGGTTGAGCAACTAGACCTTCATAAACATGTACATATGGTCTCATCGCAGGTCACTGCCTGTCTCCAACTGGATGGGTAACCGCTATATGCTCCCAAGCCCAGACCTGAAGCAATGTGACCCCAGTTGATAAACTAGCCCCTTAGAGGTAAACCACCTATTGTAAATCATGGTACAAATGAGTGAGCATGCAACATCCCTAGGCATATCAAGTACCTCGAGCAATCATGCTCTCAAGAATCCTTCCCCATCCAACTGGAAGTCATTTTGACTTGTGATCAGGACAAAGGAACCCTCCGATGAATCCGACAAGTACATACAACAATGTGGCATAGACATCAAACATCTCTCTCCAAGGAATCTCATAGCCACATATCTGATCATCATCAAATACTCTCCTTAATGCATCAGTCCCACCCTACTCATGAGAATCATATAAGACCATCTCTCCAACAATAGGTATCCGCAGAATTTGATAGACATCCTTCGAATTCACTGTGATCTCACCAGTGGGCAAATGAAAGGTGTTATGCTTGCTATGCTACCTCTCTACTAAATCTATCAACCACCCACTATTGATCCTCATCTGGGGCATATCTATTAGAGAGGACAATCCACATCATGTAATGACAACTACCTCAAGTAGCGTTAGGTGTGGAATCAACTCCCACATCCTAGGGAAACAATCTTGAATCTGTAGACTTGTCAAAGGCTCCTATCATCACACAATCACAAATCAGCCAATCAATCAATTGGCATCAATCAGCCAATCAATCAATTGGCATCAATCAACTAATCAATCAATCAAAATCAATTATCCTATCAATCTAATCCACTCTGGTGATACTTTGATCAAAACTCGTGAGAATCAATCTATCATTCAACCTTGCCTTTCATGAGGTTTATCAATCAATCTATCATTCAACCTCTCTTATAATGAGGTTTATCAATCAATCTATCATTCAACCTCTCCTATAATGAGGTTTATCAATCAATTCGATCTCGCCTATCATGAGGTCAATCAATCAATCAATCAATATATCATTGATCCTCTCCTATCATGAGGTTAATTATCATCATCCTATCATTGAATCTCACCTATCATAAGATCAATGGACATGTAATCTATCAACATCATCAATCATCATCAAATCAAATGTTGACACAATCAAACAACATAAACATCAAGGAGTCTAATAAAAAAATCATCAATCTAGTTTAAATTTCACCAATATGCTAGAATAGTGCTTCAATGCACTAAAAAACTCTATGTGCCAGAAAAAATCATGAATGTGTCAGAATAGGGCTTCAATGCGCCAAAACCATGAATGAAATGCAAAATTATCTCAATGCACCACAATATAATTTCTGTGTCAAACTTCCCTATGCGCTAAATCTGGACATGGTTATGCTAAATCTACCTATGTGCTAATCCATTAGCCCTATGCATGAAAATATTTCACCTATGTGCTACATCTACCAATGTGCTATATCATTCACTCCATGTGCTAAAGTATCTCATCTACGTGCTACATCTACCAATGCACTATTACAGTCATTGAATGCGCTAAATCCCTAACCCTAAGCACTAATTTATTCTATGTACTAGAACAGTTCATCAATGCACTACATTGGGTTTTCAATGCACTAGAAGATTTTAAAACCAAAATTGAAATGTGAAAAGAGCAGGAAAATGTATTGCACAAATTATGAGGGAGATTTTCAGGGTACATATCAGAGGTCTGTATGTTGTTAGACAGTTGTGACATCTAATGTGCTCAAACCAATGCATGTGATAAGGGACCATCATTTTTCTCAAATTTGCTAACTCACTCAATCACTCTCAATTCCAAAATCCACAATGCGCAAATAAACTTTTAATCCACATTTTTAACCTTTTAAAGGTTAATTAAGAGGGTTTTTATGGGATTGTTTTATTTCATTTTTCAAAAGTAGTTTAATTAATGGGTAAAATAACAAAGTTGTGTCACACTCTCAACCAACTTATCAACACAATTGAATTTAAGTATTTCTAACTAAAAGTCAATTTCGGTAAAACATATGATCTAGTAAGATTCATTCTACCAAAGTTAGACACTTCCACAACTTTTTTAACTATAATTGTTGGCTAAAAATATATGGAGCACCACTTTGAGTCCAATTTACCAAAAAAAAAAATTATTTGAAAAACTTGAAGTTTCAATAACTCTTACTAATGTAAATAATATTTTCTTAAAAATATAAAAAATACCCTTTTGTAGATCCATAAGTGTAGTTTTCAAAAATATATTTATTTTAATAGTTTAATAATTATTTTTATTTTTATTTTTACTTTTACTAAAATTATGTTATCGGCACAAAATATTAGGTTCATTAACATGCCAAAGAAAAATACTACAACTTACTAAAAAATTGAAAAAATATGGTACACTAGATAAAAGAATCTATTTCAAGATGGTATATTTTTTTTTCCATTTTAGATAAATATTTAATATGAAAGTTGATGTCCTATGGAAACAAAAAAAAAATTATTAATGCACATTTTAATATTTATTTAAAAATATATATTTATCAAAACTAGAAAAAAATGTATCCATGTACTAAAGTTTCAAGTTTTAAATACACAAAACAAAATTGAAAGGAAAAAAAAAAAATTACTATAAAAAGTTTGACATCTCATGTAACTTCATTTTTCAACATTTTATCAACAAATGAATTATAGTGTTAATTTATTAAAAACTAGTTTAAAATATTTTTATTTTTTTTAAATACAAACATAAAATATAATTAAAAATACATATTTTACTAGTTTACATCATTTCAAAATTCAAAACATATATGTCACCTTTTAGTGATTCAAGTTTAAAATTTGGATCAATGTTGGCCATTTCTTTTATGAAATGTGACATAGCGTTGTGCTTTTACCCTAATCAAATCATCACTTGGTGGCTTAAATATTATTTTTCGAGAGATAAATCGTTTTGGAGCATAAAATTTTGGAATCATCATCAAATCACCAAAAATTTATTAAAATTTCCAAAAAAATTAAAAATTCACTGATTTATCTCCCGAGGGGGCATATATCCATCATCACCTGAAAATCAGTGTCTCGGGAAACAATTTTTTTTTTTTTTTACTTCAGCAGCAATTGTTTCTTTGAAGCAACACATAAACACATTACTTCAAATAGGGGAAAAATGTATACACCAAAAGTTGGTCAAGACAACTAATTAATTAAAAATACTAGCTATTTAATTAATGAACTCCTTTAATTCATCTACTTATATTGTTGACACTTTTCTAAATTCTTCATCTTAAACCACATTCTTCTAAATTTAATTAAATAAACAAATATCTATAGTTTGTTTTTATTTAATTAAATATCTTCTCACTAAGTTTGAATAATTTCAAATTCAAATTTAGTCACATGTATACAACACTTTTTGTCCACATCATCAAATGTCACATGTATTTAAATATGCTAATATTTAAATTACATTATTCTCAACCAATTCCATAAAAAACTTTTGACACATGGATTTCTCACATACTTTATTCTCTCATACATTTGGCATGTTGTCTTTGGTCAAGGGAACATCCTCCATGATTCTTCCATATCCACAATTCATCTCTCATGTTTGAATCTTGACTGTTGATTGCCGCCACATCACAAGATGCTTTGGAAATCCTATAAATACAACCTCTTGCTACAATATTTTACATCACATCTTGGAGCAAACTTATTATGCAGGAATAGCATTGGAGCATTTGGAGCATTTAAAGTTTGAGTTTGGATTTTTTAGCATTTATCATTTTAGCATTGTAGTATCATGTTAATTTAGAATCATGTCTTAGTTTATGGTTGCATTTTAGTTACCATCTTAGCTTGTATACAAAATTTGCATAATATAATCTAGCATCATTATCCCTTGTCAATATCATCATTATCATTTGCATCATGCAATACCATACATAGGAACTTAGATTCTTTCATTTACAACATCTTGTCTCTTAGGCTTTCATCCAAACCAGTCATAGTTTACATACAAAATCTGAGAGCACTAATGATTTAAAGGATCCTTGAGAATAGAGAACAATGAAACATTTTTAGAGATTTGTTTTGCTGCAAGTAGATTAGTTTTATGATTCAAATCTTTAATTTAATACATCTCATTGATGTTTGTGTGTCTTATTATTGATTTACTAACTCCCACAATTTCACACATACATATATAAATAATATTTTTTAGATAATTCAATTTGTAGAATAATTTAGGTGTATTATTTATTATATATGTGTTGTAGAAAAATGGACCCTTGTCCTTTTCATGGCCTTTTAGGTCTTGTTTCATGGTGTTTGATCTATTTTTCTCTTATTTTATGTTGTAACATGGCTTGAACATGCATATTTAGGTACTGAAATTCAAATAATGATGTCTTGTGAAGGTGTTGTGAAGTGTTGTAAGACATATCTACATTCGTCTAGACTCTATTTATTGTAATTCACCCAAAAATCACCTTTTCATCACTAAAAAAGTCCTATTTTGAAGTGTTGTAAATTCTTGTAACAAGATTTTACACTTTCCTAGGCACAATTTCAGTATTGATCCCTTTCTCATGCTTTATTTGGCCCCTTTATGCACTCGTATGCTTTAATTAAGTGTATTTTTGAATGTAAGCCCAACAAACAACACTAAATACAACTTAATTCCCAACAACTATTTTTAGATCCTAGGTGGGACCCATTCACCATGGGTGGCGAATGAGTCCCCCTTGGCTCCAAATTCAAAAAAATTAAAATTTCCTTTTAGGTTTTTATTCAAAAACACTTAATTTCTCCCTATGATGAGGTATGAATGGTTAACTAAGGCATAGGTGTATAAATATGTGATTTTCACCTCATTTTACATCCCCCATAATCTTCTACAATTCTCAAACATTCACACATCATATTCAAGCAATATTCAAGTACTTTGGAGCATCCATTGACATTAATTCAGATTTTCATTATCAAGGGTTTAGTAAGTTGATAGCTATTGCATGTTATTTGTTTATCTTTATCTTTCATTTCATTGTTTCATTAAGGATTTGATTACGAAAAGTGGATTTTGACCAAGGAAAACCCCTATTTGCTAACCCTCAACCATTTTTCCCCTATTGCATGTGTGTTTGCAGACCTAGGTATCCATATTTAACAAGTTTTTTGGTGTTGAAGATTGGTAAACAAGTAAACGAGGTGCTTCATGTCAACTCATTCATAGTTCAAGCTTGGAGGAGGTTTTCGATCTGTTTCCTACAAAATTGACTTTGGCAACCTAACAATTAGAGATTTCCAAATGTGGTGTTGTTGAGTTGTCTCCTTACTTTTTAGAATTTTGGGAGAGGACTAGTTTTCTACCAATGGCGAATGAGTCCCACCTTAGAACTAAAAATCTAAATTTTGTCAGATTTTGGATCCCAACAATCAGAAACCAGTTCCCAGCACTTTTTCACCAATAGGAGGACTAATTCGCCACTCTGGGAGAATGAGTCCCACTGTGAAATCATCAAACATTTCCTAGGTGCACTTTGTTTCATCTCATTTCTTTCTGTTCTACATTATTTCTTCATTTAGTTTATTATTTTCATATCATAGTGTGTTTTCCAGCATAGTTTAAATCTTACTTTTGCATTCATATTCATTCATTTAATCACTTAATCACATTTAGTTTACTTCATTTATCTTATAAAACATCATACATAACATTAATTTGAATGAACCCCTAACATTTTTGGGCCCTATCTCTCTCCTTTTAGGTGAAAAACCCTAGAAGAGCTAGAGAAGTGCATAGGAAACCCAAAAATCTACAATTCATTTTGGTGAACCTAGCTTTTGAACACTTTATATTTTTTATTTCATTTGCATATTGCATCCTAGATTACTTTTTCATCAACATTCAATTAGTACATTGCTTTGTTTTTGTGTTCTAGGACTTTTTAATTGCATTAGTGAAAACTTCATTTAGATTTCATTTTTGCATTGCATCTCATTGAAACAACTAAAAATTTGCATTCTACATCCTTGATTGCATTTTTTAGAGCATTAAATTCATCTTAAAATTTATGAAAAACACACAAAAACATCATACTGGGGCTCATTCACCACCCTAGGTGAATAAGTCCCTCTACACTTTTAAACAACATTTCTGGCATTTTTTGGCATTTTCCCGCATTTCTATTTTTTGTGGTTGTATTTCTATTATAGTTAGTAGCATTTCTATTATTTGCATATTATAATCTTAGATTACCTTGCATTTTCATTCACCCCTCCTTTGTGGTACTTGTATGAGTGTTTGGTGCCTCGTTGATAATACTTTATTGAGAATAATTTCTAGACTCATGGCTTCCCATGATAACACTTTCATTGTGGACCTTGGAATCTCATGAGATCCTACTCCTAGTATGGACAATGGCACATTAGGCACTAAAAATACCACTTCTATTCCTTCACCTTTCCATCCAATGAATGTTGACACCAAAATCAATTCCCTCCCACAAGAAAAGGTAATTAATATTCATAAGGATTTTGCACATTTACAACAAGACTTGTTACTTGTAAACATTTCCACCACTACCATACTTGCCATTGAAAATCTTCATCATTTGATTGAAAGTGATGATTGTTTCCAAGTGATGAAGAGAATTGCCAAGATTTACAATAAGCATGCCTCTTCTAATACTCAATCCTCAAACATTCATGTAAGCCAAGGAGGACCTCAAGTTCCCCCCCTTCAACCATAACATCCATCCCAACATACACCAACTTGCAAGTCCACACAACTATGCATTAGGTTAATTATGTGACTACTTCTTTCTTGATTCCACCTAGCATTCCTACTTCTCTTGTGGCATCTCAAGTCCCCTCCACCACCTTCACACCTCATAGAATTCCTTTCACTTTTCCTAACAACACCTACACTCTGTAGGATTTGAGAAATACAAATCCACAAAACCCAAAGAACACCTGCATGCAAGAAACTTATTATAGAGAAAGAAAGAGAACGAAACAAAGGGTTTTGGCTCTGACAATGTGCAAAATGTATTAACAGAGAAAAAATGAATCAAGAGGTGAATACAATACAAGAGATCAATCCTTATAAAAGGAGATCAACACTGAAAGGAAAACCTAACCCTAAGGTGAGTGCATTTAATAATTAATATTAATTATTAAATGACTAATATATGTGCATAAAGTGAAATCTTAAGAGGAGAGTAAAGTTAATTAATTACTTTACTCTAACACCCCCCCTTAAGATGAGCTACAATGCAGCTACAAACAATGCAGAAGAAAGCAAAGGAACTACAATGCAACAAAGGGTCCCGGCAACATGGCCTGATCAGGTACCCGAATACAACCAAATCTCTATAAAGTGGAGAAATAGAGAAAACCTCATGGGAAAAACTCTACTCCAAAAGAGAGAAAAGAAAGGAATGAAATGCACTAATGAAAGAAGGATAGGAGGTGGATTACATGATACCCCCCATAGACAGCTTCTATCATATAAGTACATATACAATGGTCTCCATAGGAGAGACAGAAAGAGAGAAGAAGGCCCCCCCACAATGAAGAAACTCCTATCACAATGGTAGATGCCTGATGTAGAATCCAAAAGGAGATCCTGAAGTTGCAAATGATATTCCTCCCCTTGGGAAGAAACAGATCCAAAGGATGATGTCAAAGAAACCCTGCGAAGAGTGATGAACCAATCTGTCTCAAGATGTGTGCCATGATAGGATGCTGAAGAATCTTGTTGTCTGAACTGAAACAAATGATGTCAAATCCAAACGGATGTGGAGAATCCTGAAATGCAACCTCTGAATGCAATGATAATGGTGGGCGTACAGTGATAACCTGACTATCAAGGTAGAGGAGATGAATGTCCTCAAAATAATCCTCCAAATCTGATATAGGACTCAACAAACAAGAAAGATATGTCTGCAAGATAAGAGTCCAAAGTAGCTATGTCTAGAAGGTGAATGATGCCCTGCTGCACTAAATCAGGAACAACAGGAGATGCTGATGAAGTATTAGTCTGAAGAGTAGGAACTGTGAGACAAGCCTCTGATCCATCAGAATATGTAAGGGTGTCTAAATACTCAAGTTCCTTTAAAGTATCATGATCAAAGGGTGAATTCTCTCTCCAAGAAATGGGTAAGAGACAATATAAAGCAGGATCCTCTAGGAATGGAGAGAGATTGGGGTCTCCATAGATCTCCCAAAGACATGTCCAAAGTTGGTGGGGACAATCAATGTCTGATATAGCCCACACAGTGTCATCATCAACACTAGACCGTATAAGTCCTACTATGTGATCTCTAATGATATCCCAAGCTAGTTTTCCCTTTGACGTGGCTGGTTCAGGTATGAGATCATACAAATAAGGCAAAATATTAAGCCACCTACAATGTGTAAGTATGCCCTTTGCCCATGACTCATAATTACCCCGTTCCAGAATTACAACTGAAGGGTGAGTAGAAAAACCCATGATAACTCTTCAAATTAAAACATCTAAGAAAAATGACCTTACAACATGTAGATAAAATTAATATGACCCATCCCATGCAAACAGAACCCATGTAGGTGCCAAAATTTCCAAGTAATTAAGCAAAGTGTAAAAACACACAAAGCTGAATAAAATTTAGCTGGTAAATTTTTTGATGAAATATATTGTAGATCTGGAAAGAGCATAGAAACAAATTTCTAACGCCTATTCTCTTTCGAAAAATAGAGCAAAACCAGCAAGTTATGCCCCTCGGAGTGCAAAAAGCTCATCAGACTTTAACTGCGAAAAAATGTAGCCAAACTAGAAAATTCTAAAAAATTCTTGCACCAATAGAACGGGCCCGGAGCCAACTTTCCAATGCCTATTTTTGTTCAAAAAATAGAGAAAAAATGCCCAAGTTATAGCCGTTTGACTGAAGGTTGTCAAAAAGGGCAAAAAATAGCCTGTAGAGCCCCCAGGGCTAAAAAAAGTAAACCCCTGGTCCGCTGGGTGACCAGGGGCTGGGCGCAGGTGGCGCGGCGGTGGAGCAAGGGTGGCAGGTGGAGCACTGGCGGCACGGTGGTGGCCGGTCGGTGGAGCTCAGTGGGTGGTTGTTGAGCGGTTGTCGGGCGGTCGCTGGGCAGTCATCGGGTGGAGGTTCGGTGGCTCCTCCTGAGCCCACCACTAGGGGTGGCCGCCGGGAGGTGTAGGGGTGGCCGCTTGGTGGTTCCCCCTTTTAAACTACAAGTGCATAAATTAAACCAAAAATTTGGTTTTTTTTTATTTTTTTTTTATTTTTTGCAATTTTTCACCTTGATCGGCGTGCCTGGGGCCTTACGGCCTTGGGGAAATTTTTTTTCCTTCCCAGATCAACTGTGGCCGAATCAGTCATGCTTTATATAAAAATAGGGGTTTTAGGGCACTGTGGACTCAATGGCGAGGTCTGTTTTGGCTCAAAATGTCCAAAAAATTAGGCAACCCCCAAATCCATAAAAAATCAAACTGAAAAACTGTGAAAGCCTAATCAAACCCTCGTAGCTCCAAAATCTTCAAAACAAGAACAAGCTGCAGTAGGTCTACTCTGATACCATGTAGAATTTGAGAAATACAAATCCACAAAACCCAAAGAACACCTGCATGCAAGAAACTTATCACAGAGAAAGAAAGAGAACGAAACAAAGGGTTTTGGCTCTGACAATGTGCAAAATGTATTAATAGAGAAAAATGAATCAAGAGGTGAATACAATACAAGAGATCAATCCTTATAAAATGAGATCAACACTGAAAGGAAAACCTAACCCTAAGGTGAGTGAATTTAATAATTAATATTAATTATTAAATGACTAATATATGTGCATAAAGTGAAATCTTAAGAGGAGAGTAAAGTTAATTAATTACTTTACTCTAACACACTCCATCACCCTTTTCTCTTCTGTCTCAACCTACATACCCCAACCCTATTTCTACATAGCTCCTTAACATCATTTAATCCATGCAACATCAAATTTCCACCATTAGCCAAGGTCAAACCACTCCAACCACATATCATGTCCATAGCAGCCCTTTATCCTTAGAAATCTTTCATACCCCAATGCCACAAGGGATAGAAATGCCTCAGTTTGAGAAATACAAATGTAAAGGAGACCCTATCAACCATTTTAATGCTTATACAACTTTTTGTAGTGATTTTGTCCTTGATGATAAGATTTTAGCCAAATAGTTTCCAAGAAGCTTGAAAGATACTACATTAGAATAGTTTTCCAACTTTCCCAATCATTCCATTTGTTCATTCGATGAATTGGTTGATGCTTTCATAAGTCATTTTCAAGTGCACATGACCCCTAAAAAGACAATGGTTGACCTCATGAGATGTATAAAAAACATAGATGAAAAAGTAACATATTTTATCTCACGATACCAATCCTTGTATGCTCAAATTGATGTCAAGATTCCTGATGCACATCTGCAAAATATGTTTATCAAAAAATTGTACACACACCTTCAGGATAAGCTAACAATGATGAAATTCCCTTCGTTTATGCATTTATGTACAACCTTTTGTGAATACCATAACTCAGTTTCAAGTCATGATTCAAAATCCACTTCTAACCGAGCTGAAAAACCCAAACACAACAATCAAAACCCAAATAACACACAAAACTTTCATAAACAAAATAGAGGCCTTTTATAGTTCAATCCACCTCTGTCTTCATAACTACAAATAACCCAACCAACTCAAACTCAAGTGGAAATTGTTAAAATAGTGGTACCTTATACCTATGGGGACCTAAAGAGACAATTTACTCCCTTACCTGATACCCTCCATAACAAAATGAACCAATTAATCCAACAACACATGCTCAGTTTTCCACCTATTAGACCACTTGATCCAAATCAGCCATTACCACCCACCTTCAAACCTAATTCTTATTGTCATTTTCATTGCCAAAATGGACATGAAATTGAACACTGCAAGTGTCTCAATCATTTAGTTCAAGACCTCATTGATTCAAGCCATTTTTCCATTATGGGTGTTAATGATCAAGGAAATAAGTCTATTGCACCCCCTAACCAGAATTTACAAATTTTCACCAATCCTATGCCTAAACACACTACTTCATTTGCCAAGGCTAGTGAACCTTCAAACACTAATGTAATGAATGTTGATACAAACAATGAACAACATGATATACCTCCACATGTTACTGAAGATAGTCCTATGGATCAACTTGTGGCTATGATAGACGTTATCCCTCATAAGGTCCAAACCATTGAATTTCTTGATATAACTTTTTCTACTAAAGCCATACTACAAAAGCTTCCTGATGGTCCTCTCTACATAGTTAGAAGAATCTATGATAATCCCACTAATGGGATATTAATAGATCCCACTTGTGGCAAGAGTGTGATTACAGAGGAGTTTCGAGTATTACATGAGTTATATCAAGATGCTTATAATAAACCAACTGCATGGATTAAAACACATACTAGTTTTGCATGCCCTATGATCAAATCGATTGTACTCCCCTTATACATAGGACCTAAAAATTTAGATGTAACATTTTCAATTATTCCACAATCTAACCAATTTCATTTGCAACTAGGCCACCCTTGGCTTTGCTCAATGAAAGTGATCCCATCGGTTGTTCACAAGTGTTTGAAGTTTCCACATGGCAATGAGATATTTACCATACACCATAGTGGCTTTAATCCCTTATCTTCCAAAGGTATTTTCTCATTAGAAGCTTTTTTTCCTAAGCCCATGGAACCCATCACCCCATGAAAGGACTTATTTTTCATAATTGGGTATGTGTAGGATCATCATGGAAAAAATAGGCCCTTAAGTGGCAAAAAAATTAGAAAAATTAGAGTTAGGCAACTTGACATAAAAATTTGAATAAGTTATATATATTATTTCAAAAATATGTAAGAATAGAATCTATAGCAAATTGAATGTAGTTTCTAAACTACTAGGTTTATTAAAAAAATAAAAATCTATTTGGTGAAAATTTGAAATTTCAATGCAATAGTACTTAAATTTCAAGGAAAAAATAAGAAGCAGTGTCTAAACCACCCAAACCACAATAAAATGATAGTATTTTTTTCTAATATTTTAGATATAAATAGAGGTCTCATGTCCTGATGTGATGCATATTTTTTTGTAATTTTTTCCAAGTGAATAATTAATTATTATTTTTTTATTACAAATTTTTAAAAATATAAAAAACTCATATGTCTAACCACCTTAACTTGGTCAAAACTTCATGAAATTCAAATTTTCTTTTTTTAATCCTATAGTATGCAAAGCATAGAATGTGACACATGTTTTGGATTCAAAAATTGTGATATCGTTTGAAAGCTATAGATTTTTTTCAATCAATCTATCAATCAAGACTTTAGTCATAATTTGAATAGAAAATGAATCAAAATTACTTATTAAATTGAAAGTAAAGAATAATTTATATTGGTGGAAAGCTAAGAATCTTCTTTAAAAACCTTTTTCATTTCATCAATTTTGGGTTAAAAAAAGTCATCAGCCAAATACCCATCATATTCCCACTTTTTGGCCCATCATGATCTTGCACATACCCAACTTATCAAAAGTTTAAATCCAAAAAGATAGATGAATTGTCTCTTCATAATGTTCCCCCATCCACTTCCACACCTCCTATTGTAGATGAAACCATGCTTCAACCTGAGTCTAGTATTGAGCAAACCATACAACCTCATGAACAACCACCCTTAGACACTTCCCCACCATCGTTTAGAAAACCAAGGGAAAATTAATAACTCCTGTCATGCCTCCTCGCATTAAACATGTTTATAAAGAAAAAGAGAAAGTGGTTGATCCATCCTCTTCAGTTTCTTCTGTTCTTCCCTCTTTGGAAGTATAATAACCTATGATGACTCAATCCGCTCTTACACATCAACAACTTCAAAACAAAATTAAATGAAACCACGGTGCTAGGGAATGTAGGCATCATCGTCATCTTCTAGCTCATCAATCTCACATTGAAGAAAACAAAGAAAATCAACCTCCACCTTTGACAGAAGTAATAGATGATCACCCTCCTTCTCCTGACCTACCACTAGATACTCTAGTGCAACAATCACAACAAAAATGAACCCATCCAACAACCATAACTTTTGATACATCCTTCCTTTGAAATCACCCTTCATCCTTCTGTTGTCATCAATCTTGATGATGATGATGATGATGCGGTGAGAGAAAAAATAGATGAAGAAGTGCATAATGATTTAAATTCTTTATTTTCATCTACAATGAGCTTAAAAAATAAAGTAGAACCTGGTACGACTCCTAGTTTAGTGCTTGCAATTATTCCTTTGGACAGTCAACCGCTCTTGCATTATACTAAACAAGATTGGGAGGCGAATGACTTGTTAGATGGTTGACTTGCATTCGCCTAACTAGCCTTTTTTACTTTTCTCTTTTTCCTTTTCATGTGCATATCATGTTCCCTCATATCATGTGTTTCATGTTCCCTCTCTTTGTACACTTCTTCTATTTGTATCTTTATTCTTCTATTCATTGTGCATTTTCTTTTTTGCTTTTGTTTTGTGATGACGCAAAGTGTAGAGACGCCCTATGTCTCTTCTATGACCCAAAAGGTCCTTGTCTTTTTTTCCTTTTTTTTGTGTTTCCCTTTTGGGGATGATGCAAAGTGTAGATATTCCCTATGTATCTTCCATGTTGACCCAAAAGGTCCTTGTCTTTTTTTCTTTTCTTTTTGTGTTCTCCTTTTTGGTATGACACAAAGTGTAGAGACGCCCTATGTCTCTTCAATGTTGACCCAAAAATTCCTTTTATTTTTCACATTTTTTTTTTGTTTTCGTTTTGCAGATGACGTAAGGCATCGAGACCGAAATGTCTCCTTCATGTTGACCCAAAATATTTTCCCTTTTCTTTTGTTTCACTTGTGTTATCCTTTTGGAGATGATGCAAAGTGTTGAGACCGCAATGTCTCTTCCATGTTGACCCAAAATGAACTTTTCTTTTCTTTTTTTTTTTGCTCTCTTTGTATCATTCTTCCAGTTATATGTGGTTTGGGGAATGATGACAGTTTTGAGCTCTTTCATAAACACCTCGCAGCACCAAACATAGTGATCCCAAATCCATAGATCCCTTATGTGTTTGGTGTGCTCTCTTTTTTGGGGGGCAACTCCCTTTCCTTGTTTTTCATTTTCATTGGCATGACACAGCCTAACTTTGAAACACATGACTTTGCTTAGGGATTTCCAAGTAGGCTCTCATGTCTTGTTTTCCTTTTGCATTTTCTTCCCTTTTCTACTTTAAAGTAATTTCTCACAAAATGGTGTGTAGCAATTCCTTTAAAGTGGGGGGCATACATTACCTTTATTTCATTTGCACTCTTGGTTCCTAGTGTAGCCTTGTTGTTTATGTGATGTATTTCATAATTGTGATCTATCTCAGCATATTGCATTCCTCTTGGTGGCCTGATGCAATGCATTGCATCCCCTAAGTTGTGAATATACTATTCTTTGATTGGTCCTCTCTTGGAGACATTAGACACAATGTCCCCTAAGTTACTGACCTTGGATGAACTGAACACGACTCCTTCAAACATCTATTGCATTTCACACTTTTACACTTTACATTTTTACACTTCACATTTTACATATTTGAATATTTTTCCACCATGCATAACACGACTTGCATCACTGCGGTACCCTTCTTTTTGTTCTTGACATTTTTTTTGTGGCGCCTTGTTAAAATTTTTAGCAAGTGTAACTTTATTATGGTTGAGCAGGAAGCCCACCTAGTGGAATGACTTTTCCCAATAGCCACCTTTGTGTTTGTGAGTGCATACAAACTAGCGTATGTATCTTACCCTTTTGGGATTTCTCACCTCGTAGACAACTAGAAGTTTTGTGGCCCCAAAGTGAGTACATTTGGGCCTTCTCACTCTATGGACTATCCTGTGTTTTGTCACCCCATAGTGATTATACATTCTCTTTTTTCCTAGATCTAATCCACAACTAGTTGGATAGATGATCGAAGCTTCATCTTATTTTCAACACTTGTGTGTTCCTTTGTTCTTATGCTTAGTTTTCCATGGGATCTCCATCCTAGGGGTTTGATCATCCCTCTTGATTGTTGTCACTCCATCTTGCTAACGTTAGTGTATCTGAACCCTCCACTCAATGTTCATAGCTACTTTAGTGTGAGTTTGAAGCAGGTTCATCCTCTCACTAAAGTGGGGGCTAAATGTGTCATACAAAAATGGCCCCTTGTCATTTTCATGGCCTTTTAGGTCTTGTTTCATGGTGTTTGATCTATTTTTCTCTGATTTTATGTTGTAACATGGCTTGAACATGTATATTTAGGTATTAAAATTCAAATAATGACATCTTGTGAAGGTTTTGTGAAGTGTTGTAAGACATCTCTACATTTTTCTAGACTCTATTTATTGGAATTCACCTAAAAATCACATTTTCATTACTTAAAAAGTCCTATTTTGAGGTGTTGTAAAGTCTTGTAACAATATTTCACACTTTTATAGGCACAACTTCACTATTTATCCCTTTCTCATGCTTTATTTGGCATCTTTATTCCCTCATGTGCTTTAATTAAGTGTATTTTTTAATGTAAACTCGACAAACAACATTAAATACAACTTAATTCCTAACACCTATTTTTAGGTCCTAGGTGGGACCCATTCACCATGGGTGGAAAATGAGTCCCCCTTGGCTCCAAATTCAAAAATTTTAAAATTTCCTTTCAGGTTTTTATTCAAAAGTACTTGATGTCAACCTTTGATGAGGTATGAATGGTTAACTAAGGCACAAGTGTGTATAAATATGTTATTTTCACCTCATTTTACATCCCCTATAATCTCCTACAATTCTCCAACATTCAAACATCATATTCAAGCATTCAAGCATCTTACAACATCAATTCAAGTAATATTCAAGTACTTTGGAGCATCCATTGACATTACTTCATATTTGCATTATCAAGAGTTTGGTAAGTTGATAGCTATTGCATGTTATTAGTTTATCATTCTCTTTCATTTCATTGTTTCATTAAGGGTTTGATTACCAAAAGTGGGGTTTGACCAAGGCAACCCCTATTTGCTAACCCTCAACCATTTTCCCCTATTGCATGTGTGTTTGTAGACCTAGGTATGTATATTTAACAATATTTTTGGTGTTGAAGATTGGTAAACAAGTAAACTAGGTCCTTCAACTCAACTCATTCATATTTCAAGCTTGGAGAAGGTTTTCTATCTATTTCCTGCATAATTGACTTCAACAACCTAACAATCAGAGATTTCAAGATCAGGTGTTACAAAGTTCTCTTGATTTTTTAGAATTTTGGGAGAGGACTAATTCGCCACTAGTGGCAAATGAGTTCCACCTTAGGACTGAAAATCTGAATTTTGTCAGATTCTAGATCCTTATAGTCAAAAACTAGTTTCCGACACTTTTTCACTAGCAAGAGGACTAATTCACAACCCTGGGTAAATGAGTCCCACTATGAAATTTTAGTTATTTTATTCAACATCCAAAAATTTCTAGAATCATCAAACATTGAACAAGGGCACTCTATTTCGTGTCATTTCTTTATGTTTTGCATTAATTCTTCATTTACTTTATTATTTGCATATCACAGTGTGTTTTATAGCATAGTTTAAATCTTAGTTTTGCATTCATATTCATTCATTTAAATCACTTAATCACATTTATTTTCCTTCATTTATCTTATACAACATCATACATAACATTAATTTGAATGAACCCTTAGCATTTTTGGGCCCTATCTCTCTCCTTTTAGGTGAAAAACCCTAGAAGAGCTAGAGAAGTGCTCAGGAAACCCAAAAATTTATGGTTCAATATATATAATGTTGTATGTTCAATAAATTCACACACCCAAACCTTTTCTATTCAATATTAGATTCATTTTAATGGAATATTTTAAGAATCTTACATAATGACATATGACACTTTGTCTTTATTTTGATTCCTTTCCCTAACCATTTTTCATCCCCATTTATTCTTACTAAACTTTATTTCTACCTTATATACACATGTTTCCATACATTTTTTATGAACACTCTTATATATAGATTTTCATTTTGATATCTCATATCACACAAATTCAATCTCACATGACATGAGACTTACTCCAAATTCAATTTTTTTAAATTAAAAGTTGTAGACTCCCACACTTTTTCATTAGCCATTCAATTTTGGTTGGGTACACCATTATGTAACCATTCATTATTGTAGTATCCAATGCTACATTTTGTTTTGATTCAAGATAAAAGGGTGGAACTCTACAATAACCTAGTGTGGTAAGGATGTTGAAGAGGTTGGGCCATATGCATTTATTCTTTATGTTTATAAGTAATACTTGTGTATATCTTCTTTGACATATGGAGATTGACCTCAAGATTTTGAAGGACGATTCTCATATCTCTAAGTCCTCTATGTTTCCCTTTATGTGCAATAGGTGGAGTATCTTCACAAAATTGTTTTTCAATAGATAGTGTAGGAGAATTTGATGTTTTTTTAGGAATGCATGAATGATTTGGGTTTGTAATTTTTCTTAGGTTTCACTAGATAATATCACAAGTGCATCTAAAATCATAGTAGAATTTTTTTTGGCAATAGAAGAATGGTTAAAGGGAATCATAGTAGAATTGTTGAACCTTTGATTGTATTGATAAAATGTCTCATTTTACTATAGTCTAGAAATTCATATAGCCTTGATTATTTTTTAATATTGAAAACTAGCTTCTCTACCATGATATAAGATTAACATGTGCCAACCCTAGGAGAGGAGGAACTGGAGAATATATATCAAAAATATAGGGTACAAATAAAATTACCCACCATAACAAGACAAAGAAGGAGAAGATAAATTAGATTCATATTGAGGTTTTGATTGAATTGTTGTTAAAAATCAACATAGAAAAGAAAAAAGATAATTTTTCCCCTCACAAAGGAGAAGAAAACAAAAGAATAAACCTAAACATAAAATTGTAAACATAGTTGAGGAAGAGGAAGAGAAAGAATATTTCCAAGTAAAGCTTCCCAAGAAAATGAAAATGGATATACTATATAGAGGGTAACTAGAACTAAATTTAGAAAGGGAAAGAAGAGGATAAGGTTCTCTCATAGAAATTGTAGCATCATAAATTGTAACCCATGAAAATTTCACACTTTGTTTTGCCCCCCCTAATGCATGGACCTAATTATACACCTAATTTCATAAATTATGCATTGCATATCCCATTTGGACAATTATCAATAAAAACCATATAGAAAACCAAAGTAAGCATTTAATATTTTACCCCTAACACCTTTGATCCCACAAAATAGGGCTAGGACTAAGTCACTCTAGGTGACTTGGTCCCCCTATATTTCCTCCAAAATTTAATATGTCAGAGTTAAAAATTTTATTATTTTAATTTCAAATATCAAATGTTGGCTATCAGGATTTGATTCTTGAGAAATTAGAGTAATTACATATAAATACCTAGTCATTTTATCATTTGAAAATAATCTAGCATCAACTAGAAATTTTGGAGATCAAGAGCATTATCAAGCAAGTCAAGAGTAGTCAAGATAAAATTTATTTTAGTAATTCAACATCAAAGCATCATGTCAAAGTACATGTGATATTTTCATGTTTATGTTATCATATTGATTGTGATATATAACCCTTATAGGTCCTTAAGAAAATAAAGCAAATAACAATATAGCCTTGAGGAGATGTACATGAATTTAGTCCTTCAAGGAATCCATTTTTTAGTGATAACTTAAATTCCATTGTTGATTCATCATTTTGTTATCATTTAGCCTCTATCCCTCAAAAGGATAAGCTCTCTTTCATTGACATTTCCACTGCATGGAGGTGGAAACACCAACGCGATGTTTGACTGAGGAAATCCCTTATATGGCACAACCCTTCTCCTCTCTTTGAATGTGAAATTTTTAGATCTAAAGAAGATTGAGAGAAACTTTAAGATAAATTATTTGTTATTGCATTCAAACCCTACACCTTTACAACATAAAAAAACTTAGTTATCTTGGTACTCGATGAAGATTTGATAGTGTGATACCTCATAAAAGAAAGCTCTGGTCTAGCTCCAAAGGATTGTGAAAATCAAGTTCAGTTTTAGTCAAAGGAATAGTGTCACCCTAGGCAGCTTAGTCCTCCAAAATGAGGCTTATATTTGAACCATAGGTGCACAAAACCTTGCTCAATCTATCTCCAAAGTTTTAATTTCTCTGTGGCATTCTAAATCTGTTGTTTTTACATTAGAATAGTTATTTGCATCGCTAGCCTAGTCAAATTATTGTATTCCATTCAAAAATCCATCCCAAGTTTGGTCAAGGGTAGGTTGAATCATCTTTCTAATTGTAATTCAGTCTTATACCTTGTCCAAATCCATCAATCCCCTGCTACTACAAATTCTAAATGAAATGTAACGAAAACTACCCAAACCCTATCTAGTCAAATTCTAAGGGCCATCCCATTTTTTCTTCATTTCATTTTGGTTAACCCAACTTGTTAACATTATAAACCTTCTAAAATCTATAGAAATTCATCCTAGATCTAGGTTTATCATTGATTTTTGTTTCATTTTTTCATTTAGACATTCATTTTTGCATCATAAAAAGCATAAAAATTCAAAAAAATGAATACGATAATGTATTATAGGTTGCAATTTAGGGTTAATTTCAATCATCTTAGGTTAGGTCTACATTCCAATTGCATTTACAAATCCACACTAGGTCATTTAAATCACCTAGATCAATTGTTAAAGTGTTCATTGCATTCATTTAGGAATCTTACATAAAGATCAAAAAGAGAAAATTGCATTATGTTCTTTCAAAAAGACATCAACATCATCATTTTCAAGTTTTGGCATATTAGAATCAGTCAATTCTTGCATCATAGATTTGAAAACTTCATTTACAATTATCTTATGTCTCTTGAATATTTTACAAATTGTTTCACACTTACATTTTGAATTATATAATCATAAATTGAGTAAATACTAGAAAAGTATTCACTATCACACCTACATACATACAGAAATAGGAATTTAAAATAGTATTGTACACAATCAAAATTTAAATTCAAATTCTTGGGGGTATTTTATTCTCCTAGATCTATTATCAGCTTGTAGTGTTGTAATTTTGGGAAATTTGGCATAAACAAGTATAAGTACAAGTTTATTTCACATAATTCCTCCTAGAAATTCAAGTATTCAAGTATCCTATCAAGTTGAAGAGAACATTCTTATAGAAATTTTATGAATACAAGAGCATTCAAGAGTGATTATCAAGCATTTTGGATTGCTATTCAAGTGCCAAGCATCATGTCAAAGTCATCATGCATCATGTTTATTTTTGAGCTAACATTTGTGATGTAGGGATTTATGATTCAACCAAGCATTCAAGTCAAGATCCATATCATTCAAGCAAAGAGTAAAGATACATATTCATGCTAGCCATTACTTAAAATATTGTAGACTTTGTTCCAAGGGTTTGGTGAGTTGCAAAATTGCATATT
Source organism: Sequoia sempervirens (assembly GCA_007258455.2). Lineage (NCBI taxonomy): Eukaryota > Viridiplantae > Streptophyta > Pinopsida > Cupressales > Cupressaceae > Sequoia > Sequoia sempervirens. The sequence goes on along the minus strand of VDFB02086081.1, from coordinate 133,848,117 downwards.
TTTTCACTCATCATTCCTTCATTCTATTTCATTTCATTTAAGGGTTTGAATACCAAAATAGGGTTTGACCAAGGAAAACCACTATCTAGTAACAAAAAAACAATTCCCTCTCTTTGGTGTGTGATTTATAGATTTAGGTTGAAGAGCTATTGAAGGCCAAGATTGGAGAAAATTTTTCAAGGTTGTAATGTTGTCAAAGTTGTCACCTATAGAGTAGAATTCAGTGTTTAAGACTTGAATATTTAGCATGAGAACAACTACAAGAGAACTTAAGAGGATATCATAGTTTTGGGGAAACCATGATACTAGGAATAAATCACTACTTATGGAATATGAGTCCTAGTATTCAAATTTTCAAGCATTTTTTGTAGATCCTAATTCAGTAGTTCTAGATTCTAGTTTCAGTCTGAAACCCCAAAATGGGACTAAATTGCCCCTAATAGAATATGAGTCACAATGTAGATCAAAAAGTAGTATTTCTAGTATTTCAGACCTTCCTTCAAGCCTCTACAGCTCCTAGGTTTACCTCTATTCTTAGTTTATTGTTCTAATTTGAGTTGATTTCTAGGCCATTTATTCAAGTCTCACATTTCATTTACTTTTCTTGTCTTTCCAAGCCCTAGATTGGTGGTGAACCCCCTTTATACCTAAAATCACACCCTAGGACACCTTATTTCAGATCTCTTTCCTTTATCCTATCCCTTGATTGAGATCTCTAATGTTTCCTTGAGTTAAAATTATAGAAAATTGGTTATCCTATCTCCCAAAAGATTAGAACCACATTTTCTAGGTTTCATTTAGGGTGTTTTCCTTTACATCAAGCATTTTCTCCACCATCCAAACCATGAAAGGTTCATGCTATCAAGAAAGGTTTGTTACATACTCCACATCCCTTATTTCAGACTAAACTTAATTTAGCTACACTCTTAAAATTGAGATTCGTTAAATTACCGTCTATGCAAGAATGAAGAGATATTAAAAGAAAGAATAAAAATCATCATATTATGCATTGCATAAGAGTGAATTTTCACCCCATGTGTAAATTCCCCCTTTTTCCCTCTCCAGTTTAGTAAACCAAGTTTGAAGGCTTAATTCCACCTAATCTCGTTGCTTGCATCCCACTTGGCAGCTGTCTTGAGTTTTGGTGGAGGCATTTTTATCTAGCATGCCTACATGGCCTGCAAATATCCACATGGAACACTTATAACTATAGTAGATTACTATGGTTGAACCTACAGAGGCATTATGCTTCTCATTGGAAGTCAAGTTGTAACACTGCCTTTGGCTGACTGGCTCGAATATAGTCGTTTCTTTCATCCCCTTCTTCAAATTCATCCCTTCAACATGCATTCTAACTTCTTAGCAACTACACACTTCAAGAATCCATTCTCACACTCTTTCATTCACTCTCAAGCTCTCAAACAACCTACTAGAACCCCATTACAACAAACACAACACTCCATCTATCATAGAACAAGTTGGGAATGAAACACCATTGCAGCAGAGACTCAAGTACTCTCATTTTCTCCCCCAAGCAACCTTGAGTGCTCTTGGTGGAGGTGGTAAGCTTCCATTTCTTTCCTTCTATCACTTGGTTGAGTTAGCACTTTACTATTTTGTAGTGCATTTGTGCTTTTCACTACATTACTTTCTTTATCTCGTTTCCTTGGTTGTCCATGGAGATGGAAATTGTTGGATGTTGTGGATATGTTGATAATATGTGGTTGTCATTGATGTCAACACTATTAGCATTTGGTGTATTAGAGGCTATATATGTCAAGGATATTGAGAAAATTGTAAAAGAAAGTGTTCCAAGTTCCCAGTGGAACTGTGCAAGTCATGAAGGCATCTTTTTTCTAGACATTCAAGTTCAGCTGCTATGGACTAAAGGGTTTATTTTTTAGAGTATCTAGATCATCTACCAGAAGTTTCAAAGGTCTGCGTATAGATTTGATCATGTTGTGGGCTAATAGTATCTCTATGGTCTCTATCAGTGTTCCTAAGTGAATTTTGTGTCATTCTGGTAATCCCAGTTGTTGTAGATGTTTCTCTATTGTTTCTCAATGTTTTTGGATGTTTCTAGATCATTCTCTATCCTTGTAGTACATCCACATTGATCAATGTGCTTGTGGTCAAATATTTTTCTTGCGCACATTCAGGTTTTCATGTTCTTGGACAACATGATGGTGGTAACATGTTGTGGATCCTTGAAAATTTAAATTTTAATGTTTGGTACACTCATGAATATTGTTTTGAGCCACATCATTGTTTTGGCCAATGGTTTTTAGATCCACATTGAAAATTTAATTGTAAATTTGGGCTGACATTGCAAATATGTTTTATTTTCCCGACTGACTATATTGTTGATGAAATCTCATGTAGCGGATATATAAGAGCAATTGTTTCACCAGTGCAAAGTGTGCTTCATGTGTTGGGTGTGCTCATATGTGTGTATGTGAGAATATCATTTGATTGTAGAGTAGAGTGTGAAGAAGATCGAGCGAAGTGTGAAGTAGTTTGAGTGAAAAGTGAAGGAGTTTTTTGTGCTTAATTGGAATTGTAATCAGGCTTGTGCAGAAGCTATTTTCTCAATTCGTACCCTCTAGATTTTAATCCTATTTTGTATTGTTGGGTAGTGAACCCCTTCTATAATTAAGTAGTGAGCTTTAGGAAGTGTCCCTGAATGCATGTGAATTCCCATTTATTGTTTTCATTATAATTTTAACAGGGTATAATATTGTGGACTAACATCCATCATTGTTTTTCCCCTAACAAGGTTTCCACATAAAAAAATTCTTGGTGTTCTTTATCTCTCTAATGTGTTAATTGCTTATGGTTAATTGCTTATTCATCAAATCTAAGATTAAGTAAATTTTGAAAAGTTTATTATTTTGTGACAACTAATTCACCCCCCTCTCAATTTTTTGTCCTTGTTTTTCCAATAGAAACATCTAAATAGGGGTTTGATTGAGGTAGGCCCCTATATAACAACCCAATATTTTCCTCTCTTTTTGTGTGTAGGAGTATGTGCTTTTGAGTAATCACCTAGTGACTAAATTTCTTGGTGAGATCCTTCTTGCCCTTTTCAGTCTTGCATTTCTTCTTTATAATATTAGAGAATATTTTATTTACTTAATCGTATCATTTTGGCCCTTTAGTTAGTTAGCTGAGTCATTAGCTAGTTTTTCTAGGTTTTACATCATCTTCCTTGTTGTATTACCATACATATTCCAACACACTTTAGAGACACCAACGCGTCACGCTATCATCTAGAGACCTCACTTTCATCCTTGGGAAGAGAGCTTCTAGAGGTGTATTATTGGACCTGAAAAATCAGCTCGCCTAGCCCCACTTCGAAACTCAAGATTGCAAAGTGGTTGCAAGACTCTACAGTCCTCATCATTCTCATCCTGATTCCCTAAGCATCCTATTTAGCTGAGGTAAGTTAGGGCAGCCTCTAGCATCTTGGCCCTCTATGGCCTAGGGTCTTGCACGTAGTGGTCTCCCTCTCTTACATTTTTGGTGAACCCAACGTGAACCATTTTGGTTTTTTTATTGTGATACTAATAGTTCCTTTACTCATACTCTAGGATTTTTTTAGGTGTGAGTGTTGTAAGGATGTTTCCTTACAACCTAAAATGCGACCCCTAGTTGATGTAGTTGGAAGGTTCCAAAGGTATTGTGTGGTGAAACCTTAGTTGGGTCACTGTCTTATCCTTTTACCTTTAGGGACTCTGTGGAAGTGTTGGTTGGTGTGCGTTATGACCTCCTTCATGCATCAATCTATCCCCTCTATGTAGCCTATGGATAGTAGTACTAGCATAACCTTTACTTCACAAGACCTATCAATGGGTTTAAACAAAGAACCATCTCCTCTTTATAGTCCTGGGCAGATCAATGGGAACATTGTATTAGGTGTTCTCATTAACCCTACATCACAAGTAAAAATAATCACTAGAGAGATTATGCTTATCAAATTTTTACATAAAGATCATGGGTATGATGCACCCATGAGTACTATATGCACACATGACAAGCTTTCCATGCCCCCTTTAGGTAGTATTGTCCTATTGGTCCTAGTGGGACCTAAATTTGTGAACCTCTTGTTTGACATCATCCCTAGGTATGAACTCTTTAGGGTGAAATTGGGTATCCCTTGGTTAGTAACAATGAATGTGGTACCCTTTGTCATGCATAAGTGTCTAAAATTTATCCACAAAGGTTATGTAAACATAATCTATGACACTGGTTATAGATCGCTAGTTGCACATGGTAGCTACTCCTTGGACTACTCTTGGCCTATTCCCATTGGGTCTCTCTCACCTAGGATAAACCTCTTGCACTAAACTTACTAGAAATATTAGAAAAGGAATCTAAGGAAAAAAGTTAGATACCCTCCTTCACCTTATGCTATTTCACATAGGGCTTTCTTAAAAGCTAACAGCGATGCCGCCAAGGCTCGAAAGAAAGAAGAAAAGTGGTCCCATGATCCTCCTTCCTCTCCCACTAGTCAATCTAATGCTTCCTCTTGTGTCATTTTGGTACCATTAGGTTTTTCTCCTCATCTACGGGAGAATCCTATGGTGCACACTTGGTGAAAGCCTAAGCATTCTGCATTTGAGCTTCCTGTTATGCCAACAAAGCCTAGACCCATTCAATATGACAAGAAGAAGGTCACCTAAGGAGATTCCTCTTTGTCTTGACCTCTGCATCCTCCTACCACTCTTTCTCCCAAGGTAACAAGCAAGAATAGGCTCACTCTCGAGGCCCTTGAATTGACTCCTCCTGCTCTAATTCAGGAATCTATTCCTCCATCGAAAATGGCCATAGTGGGAGTTCCTATGGTTAAGCAAGATCCTTATACTCCTTCGTAACCTCCAGCCTCCATCTCCAAGAGCAGAAGAAACCATCTTGTGCGAAAATTCAAGTGCTAGTTAAAGGCCCTCTTAGCTAAGCAGGTTTCCTCACAAAGGAAGGAGGAAGAGATGACCACCCTACTTCAAGGCCTCTTGTAGTGTCACCCTCTTCCCTTCCTTCTTTTTCTCTCCAATCTAGTCTTGTGCTATTTCTGGCTTCCACTACAAGTGCAAACACACCTCACCCCAAGGGGGTATAGGTGTTCATCACTCCTTTGGTGGATCCACCTTTGTTGATGTCCATTCTAGATATTCAACCTTTTCTAAAGACCATGGATATGGTTAATACCTCAGTTGTATCTATTGTAGTGCTTTCCTCCTCTTCCTCCACACCTATAGCTTCATCTGTGGGGATTTCATCTCCTCCAACAAAGAAAGAGGTGGGGAGTGGTCCTTATATAAATGAAGGGCATAAGAGGAGACCACCTTCTTCACAAGGTGGTCCTATAATGACTTGTTCTATCCTAGTAATAGAACCAGTCCCAACTTCCCCTGAGTTCGTCGCCGCTCCCGAGTCACTTGGAAAGCCTAGCAGTGAATCTCAAGCTCAACCTGCTCTGTTTGCTGAAGTTAGACACAACGATCCAATGAGGTGTATGTTTAACTCCATGGATGAAGTTTCGGTCTTGTCAACAATCTTCACAAAATCACTGACTTTGACTCCACAAGAGTTTGGTGGAGAGGACCTTGAAGGGACCTCTTCCTTAGCCCTTGTTGTGGGAGGGTCGTACACCTCTCCTCTTAACATCCCTCCATTGCACACGCCTTTCCTCCTTCCCCCTACAATGACCTAAAGTGGGAATTAGATGATGTCTTAGCTGATCAATGTTAGGAGGAGGCCTCTTCATGATCTTGTGTGTGTGTGTGTTTTGTGATGTGTTCCCCCGTGATCGTGCTATGTGTTCCTAGATGACCCTTGTCACTCCTATTGGTGCTTGGATATAGGAATGGTTTTTGTGTCGTAAACCTTCTTCTATTTGTATCATCATTCTTCCATGTTTGTGTTTGATTTTTGCTAAGTTGGTTATGATGCAAAGTATTGGGGGCATTTAGGCTTCTCTTCTATGTTGATCCATTTTTTTTATTTTTACTTTGTATTTTCATACATTCTTCTTGATCTGGCTGGGGATTAATGATCTTTAACCTTGCACCACACTTACCTATTATTTATAAGAGCTCAGGCAGATTTGACCCCACTAAACCATATCCCCCTATCCCCTCTGTTTCTATTTTTCTCTCTTTTTCTTTCTCTTTATCTTTCTCTTTTCTTTTCTTAAGTTGTCCCTCTCATGTGTGACAAATTTCTTTCTTCAACATCTCAATTTTTAGAAAGTGCATTCATTTCCAACAAATATTTTCTTGAAAATCCTAACAAATCTTTTTTGAAATCATACTCTCAACTCTAAACCCTAATGAAATGTGTTTCCTTCATCATGGGTTCATAAAGAAAGGACTTAAAGCTTCCTTTGAAGTGGGAAAAAATTTATCTTCTCCTCACGTGGGGGCATATTCTTCCTTTCAAATTCCTTGATGAAGGATCAATTTGAGAGAAAGGACATCTACTTCTAAATTTTGTGTCCCTTGAGTGGACCCTCTCTTCATGGTGGATTCCCAAGGGAACTCTTTGAAAGCTTTCAAAATTATTGATAATTTTTGTAGCTGTCTACTCACTTTCCTACATGGCCGCTTTCTGACTCTATGGAGTCTACTTTACTTTGATCTTCCCCCATACGAGAGATCTTGTGGGTGGATCCCCTATAGGACTAAGAGCTTGTAGGGAACTTTCTCAGGTGTCCTCCATGTGAGAGATCTTGGGGGTTACCTTCCCTATAGGATTGAGAACCTATGCGGCACTTCCTTAGGTGTTCTTCATGCTTGAGTTCATGGAGAATACCTTCCCTATGGGACTAAGAGCCTATAAGGCACTTCCTTGGGTGTTCTTCATGCTTGATCTTGTGGAGAATACCTTCCCTATAGGACTAAGAACTTGCAGGGCGCTTCCTTTGGGTCTCCTCCATGCTAGATTTTTTGGGGGATGCCTTCCTTACAGGACCAAGAACCTATAAGGCACTTGCTTCATGGGGTATCCTTCATGCTATATTTTTTGGGAGACACCTTCATTACAATATCGTGAACCTATAAGGTGCTTTCTCTTTCCAACTTCATAGTTCCGAGCAGCTATGCAATATTTTACTTTCCCTACACCTTCAAGTACACCATACCGAGCTCTGCTTCCTCAATGGTTTAGGTATACATCTCTAGCCTTGCATTCTTCTTGATCTAATTTACTAAGCACTCATCAGTATACATGCTCGCTAAAGTGGGGGAAAAATGTATAGGAGTGAATTTGCACCCCATGTGTAAATTTTCCCCTTTGCCCTCTCCACTTTAGAAAACCAAGTTTAGAGGCTTAATTCCACCTAATATCACTGCTTGCATCCCACTTGGTGCATATATTGAGTGTCAGTGGAGGGGTTTATAATGTGGATTCCCATGGAGTGCGTTTTCATCCCTGGCATATTCTTGTGGTTGAACCTATAGAGGCGTTACACTTCTCATTAGGAGTCAAGTTGTAATGCCCCCTTATGTCGACCGACCTGAATCTAGTTGTTTCTTTCATTCCCTTCTTCAAAGTCATCCCTTCAACATGCATTGTAACTTCTTTTGAGAAACTACACACTTCAAGCATCCATTCTCACACTCTTGCATTCACTTTCAAGCTCTCAAATAACATACTAGCAACCCATTGCAGCAAACACAACACTCCATCTTTGGTAGAACAAGTTGGGAATGAAACACCATTGCAACAGAGGCTTGAGTACTCTCATTTTCTCACCCAAGAAGCCTTAATTTCCCATGGTGGAGGTGGCAATCTTCCCTTTCTTTCCTTCTATCACTTGGTTGAGTTAGTACTTTACTGTGTTATAGTGATTTTGAGATTTTCACTACATTACTTTCTTTATCTCGTTTCCTTGGTTGTCTATGGAGGTGGAAACACCTAAACAGAGGTATGACAAAGGTAGGCCCCTATACAACCACCCAACATTTTCCTCTCTTTTTGTGTGTAGGAGTATGTGCTTTCAATAAATTAGTTGGCAATTGAATTTCTTAGTGATATCCTTCTTTCCCTTTTCACTCTTGCATTTCTAGTTTATAATATTAGAAAATATCTTATTTACTTAATCATATCATTTTGGTCCTTTAGTTAGTTAGCTAGGTCATTAGCTAGTTTTTCTAGGTTTTACTTCATCTTCCCTATTATTTGACCGTATAGATACCAACGCACTTAGAGATGCCAGTGTGCCACATTTTCATCCATAGATCGTGCTTTCATCCTCGGGCTAAGAGCTTCTAGACGTGTAGTGGTTGACATGAAAATCAACTCTCTTATCCCCACTTCAAAACTTGAGATTGCATAGCGGTTGCAGGACTCTATAGTCCTCATCATTCTCATCCTCATACCCTAAACATCCTATTTAGCTGAGGTAAGTTAGTCCAGTCTCTTGTGTCTTGGCCCTCCATGACTTGGGGTCTTGCACGTGGTGGTCCCCATCTCTTACATGCATATCATAGAATATTTGGACAAACTACTGATGAATATCATGTTTTAAAGAATAAATTGGAATAATTAGATCCTTAGAATGATAGATTTGATACAATAATAGAATATGGTGCACCTTCTTTTCTCCTTTCCATGTGGTAGTTTTAGCCTCACATTATGATCATTACCATTCATGGGGGTATGAATTAAGTTTTATGCAATCATATATCATCTTGCAAGAAGTAGCATGTGGTCATTAATTTTTTGCTCATCTTTTTCCCTACACTTGGGGGAATTGGGTTAGGTAGCATTTCATTAGGTGCATTCCTTTCCATAAGGGATCCCTTTCTATCTCCTTAAAATATTAGTGTAGTAAGTACAGTAAAATTATAAGGTAGGGTGCATAAAGTCCCCTGCTCATTGTTTGCATAAATAATGGTCTAGGTTTTTAGTGATGATATCATACATCTCCTAGAGAGTATAACCTTGTCAATTCAAAGTGTATCGTTCTTGATCTATGTTAATATCTCCTTTGTAGTGATATTGGACTTGTTATCCCTTAAGAATGTGGCCTTTCATGGCATATGATGTTACCTTTGGTGCTAATATTATCCCCTAAATTGTGATCTTTTATTTCATGACTTATCCTCTCTTGGTGGCGATATCACACACGTGATATTCCCTAAGGTGTGACCCTTCATGTACTAAGCAATACCCCTTTGTCATTTTTGTAAAAATATTTTTTTGTGGTGTTATTTATAACACCTCTTGAGGTTTGGCTTTGTCTTATTTGTACCTTTGGATGTTTTTACACCTTCTTCTAGGTTATTTTTTCATTCATCCTCTTGGATGCTTATGCACATTCTTAAGTGAGTTTTTCATTCATCCTCTTGGAAGTTTATACACTTTCTTAGGTGAGTTTCTCATTTTCCTCTTGGACCTTTATGCACCTTCTTAGGTGAGGCTTGTTTGTTCCCTTGGATGTTAAAATATTTAGCAAGATAGTCCATGGATTCAACATAAGGTTATTTTTTGGTTCATGAACTTTAGCACCCCATTTAACATGGCCATCAAGCATAACACAACTTTCTTGGAAATAGAGCCATGTATTTAATGAGTTTGTTAGAATAACATAACTTGCTAGCCTTGTGGAACCCATCATATTCCATGGACACCTAGCATAACACAACTTACTAGCCAGTAGATCAATATAGCTCATGATTGATTTGGAATAACATAACCTACTAGTCATTGTGGGAGAATTCCTTTGTCTAAAATTTATTCAATAGACGACATTTTGTATTTGAGACAAATTTAATATTAAGGTATCTTTTCCTTACTAACTTGAATCCCTTTACTAATAACCTTGTGTTTTGTTGTGTTTCTTTTGTGTGTTTTCTTCATCTTAGCACCATGTTTATTTTAATTTTATCTTCATCTTTTTATTATGTTATGTCATGTTTCTTCATTGTGTATGCTTTTTTTTTTCATCGTGCATGTGTTGTGTTGTCTTGTTGAATTACATACATGTTTGTTCCTTTGTGATTATGTTAGTTTTCCATGGGATCTTGAATCCTAGGGGTTTTTTCACTCCCCCAAGATTCATTCTCATTCTATCCCTTCAACATTGAGACAATCAGACCCCTCTCAAGACATTTAGACAGTCAGACCCCTCTTGACATTTAGACAGTCAGACCCCTCTTGACATATTTTCAACATTTAGACAGTCAAACCCCTCTTGACATATTTTTTACTTTAGTGTGACATATATTTAAGGAAAAGTGACCAAAACCTAGAGTCAAATCCTAAGGTCCATCCACCTTTTTCTTCATTTCAACAACTATATTTTATAATGTTAAACCTAGAAAAAAAAAGTAGATGTGTATTAAAAAACATATATGGAAATAAAAATGGCTATCATCATAGCCATCCTAGATTACCTCCTCAATCCCTTACTCCAAAACACAAGAAACGAAGGGTCTCCATAAATACTTATTAAAAAAATACATATAAGAAAAAAGAGAGGATTATTCCAATCTAGAAGTTTAAATAAGATGTATTATAACAAGGAAAGTTTAAAATAACCTCCGACACTATCCAAAGATAAAATAAAATTCCAATATCTCCATGATGTGGAGCTAAGATCCAAATATATAATGGATCATTTACTATTACAAGTACAGAAAATTGAATATTATTTAAAAATTAAAGTACTCATCACCACAAGGAAAGTATAATTTGCACTGATTAAAAATCTAAAGAATTACATTCTTCATATACCTTTGGTTTTGATATAGGAAAACCAAAAATATGAGAAAATAAAAATAGAAAAAATATTGTTAAATAATTATAAGTTAGTAGAAGTACTGGAAGAAAATTTGAAAACAAGAGCCACAATGATACACATATTGAAAAAAGAGGAGACGAGGAGGACACAAAGTTCCACATGTAAATGAAAATATAAAAGTTGTAGAATAGAAAGAAGTGAAATTTTATCACATTAAGGGGATAGGTCCAATAAGTGAAGAAGATATTGAGCAATATGAGTAGCATGCAAGAAAGAAAAAAAATCAAGTATCACCATATGATAATAGAGTTGATAAAAGGAAAGAGAGTAAGCTCCAAGCATATAAAGAAGAATTTATTACTAGGTAAATAATAAGATAATAGATACCTAAGGGTAAAGTATTCATCACCCCTCTAATATGTTATTTGGTGGAATAAATGTATAACTTCAAAGAGATTATTATTTAAAATAAGAAGCTACAAATAGTGGTCAAATTAGTTCTATTTTTTCATGTATATTCACATCATTAGAATCATAGGTGGACATACCACAAATCTCCCAAATTCTAAAATCTGAGATGCAATATGTACTATAAAGTAATGCTAGGGTGGACCTAATAACACAATAAATAGATACTAGTGAGATAATTGAATACAATACAAAACTTATTAGGCACAAGTATAACAAATCATTGTAGATATTTATTTATTTCTATATCATTAATAAGGAATATTAATTAGTGGGCTAATAGAATATATGAATATTTGGAAGATAAAAAGGAAAAAATGAGGATTAAATTTTGATTAATGGCAAAAATAAGGAACTAGAAACCATTATGATGATACATGTAAGAGGAGGTACAAAGTTAATCAAATAAATTAAAAAAATAGAATAGATGTGTTGTAAAATTAATAAAGTACATCAATATTGCTTTGATTGGATGATATCTATAATCATTTAATATTTAACTTGATGAATTGGAGAACAAAATAATACAAACTTCCAAATCTTATGATGTCATGAAAGACTTAGATGGAACTAGTAGGATACAAATTTAGATTCTTCATACTCAATTCCAACATCTATAGGAGGAAACATAGAACATTATACACCATATTATATTGTTAGAGGAAGTGGTTATTTTTTAGTTAGTTACAATGAAAATCCTTCTAGAAGATGCACAATAGCTAGCCAATTCCATTGGGATTCCTTCTTCTATTAACAATGGTGATATTTTTTTGATGAACATAAATGGATATGTCTAATAATTGCAAAAAGATATTTAATTTAAAATGGAATAATAATATAATCACTTGTGAAATATTTACAAGAATATAATAACATGAGAGGGATTTTTGGTATAGTTTGGGGTAGACATTTTCATAACAATATAATTTTAAACATCATTTTTTTAAAATAACATAGGATAAGATATGGTTGAACTTGGATGATGATGTTAGTAGAACCAATCCAATCCAATATGATTATATTAAAATAGGAAAGGTTAATCTAATGAAGGCCAATTTTGAAAACCTATAAGGGTTCCAAAGGATAGAAGCAAGATAACACATCCGTATATAGAACAAAATTAGTCAAAGTTATTGTGAGATAATAGAGTAAAAATGTGGCACAACTGCTAGGGTTTTGTGTTGCCTATGGCCACTCTTGGCCCCTCTTGTGTCATACTACACTATTAGCATAGGAAAATCCTCTTTTCCTGTGTGTACGACTGCATTTAGTGTGGTTTTTTTATTTTAATATGCCTTCAACCAGCTCTAACCCAGTAGTTCATGCTAGTGTTAGTGGTTTGTTAGCTTTGCTCAATGGCTCCTCCTCTAGAAAAATGACCCCAGAAATTTGTTCTGAAATTCTTTCCCAAGGTAAGTGTTCTGAATCACCAATTGATGTATTTTTTCCTTTATTAGATTTTTATTTTGCTTGTCAATGGCTTGAGGAACATACCCTTGTTAGGTATTTTTTTGGGAGGACTCCCCCTAAAAATGTGCTTAAGGAGTGGGTCAACAAGGCTTGGGTCCCTCATGGGGTCCACTTTGACATGGTCCAAAATTTAACCAAGGGTTTCTTCTTGTTCCATTTTGTGGAGGTCAATCATTTCTAGGCTATATTAGGCCATGGTCCCTGGTATGTCTAGTCTTCTTTTTTATTCTTCCAGGCATGGACCAAGGACTTTGCTGTCTCGAATGAGACCAAGTTGTGGGTCATAGTTTGGATTGAATTTCCTAGTTTACCCTTGCCTTGTGTGCCTTTTTGAATCATATTGTATCCTTGTTGGGGAGTGTTATTTGCATTGAGCTAGATAGGTTCTTTCAGGCCCAACCCCAAAAAAGGGTTTGTGTGGAAGTGGACCTTTCCAAAGGTTTGAAAGACTCCATTGATATCCAAATTGGAGCTCTTCAACATACCTAGAAGCTTACTTATTTTAATCTACCCAACACATGTTATAGGTGTCAGTCTGTAGACCACAAGATCAAGAACTTCCCTTTGGCAGTGCCTCATACACCTTCTCCACCACAAGATGTTGAAAAGCCTCATCCAGTGGATGCTTCTACTGCCAAACTTGATGAGAAATGGACTATGGTTACAAACTAGAATAATAAGTCCACTAGTTCTGGGTCAGTCCCCAAGGCCTCTAAACCAACGAAAGTTGTTTCAAACCCTTTAGTGAATGGGAAGGAAGCTCATATTGGGGCATATTATGTTCTTCCACAGCCTAGGCCAAAGGCAGTGCCTAGACCTACTACTATCATGATAGCACAGCCAAATGTTTCTCCTCCCATGTCGAGAGCTCAAAGGAAGTCTTGCAACCCTTCTCCACCAACAGAAGAAGGAGAATATGTTCAAGAAAAGTAGATATTTTCCTCTCGTTCTATCCAAATTGGGTTAGTTCCACTAGAATTTTTGCAAAATCATTTCTCTTCTATGAATGAAGAGGAACTTGACTCTGATGATATGGAGGAGTTTCATTCATGTATTTCCTCTCATGGAATGTTCAAGGTCTAACAAACCTCTCCAGAAAGTATTCTATAAGGGATACCTTGAGTAAGTATTCTGGTATTGAAGTGCTTTGTCTCCAAGAAGTTTTTTTTGTTTTTTTCTTTCTTTGGCTTGTCACTCTATTTGGCCAGGTAGTAAAATGTTTTGTACAACTCATGATGTTGGGCATGGTGGATTTGTAAACCTTTTGTCCCCATAGTGGCACTCTTGTGTGGTCAACCATAGGTTTGATCCCACTCATCTACTCATCTAGATCCTTCTCAACATTGATAATCATTTGTTTGTTATTATTAATGTCTATGCCTCTAATGATGCTAGAATGCTCTTTGCTTTGGCACTAGATTGTTGATTCATTTCTATTTCCTACCCAATTACTGTGTGGGGATTTCAATATGGTTGAGATGGCATATGAAAAATATGGCACCTTTCCATTTAGATGGGTAGCTAGCGAAAGGGAGGTGTGGTTTTACATGTGCAATAAATTGGGGCTCTTTGACCCCAACATTGGTTACCACCATTCCCATTCTCTCTGGAACACTTGGTGTAATTACAATGCCGATTCTGATAGAATATTTAAGTTCCTTGATCATGCCATGATCTCAACTCAATTTTTTTTATCTTTTGATAGTTCTTCTCTCCCAATTAAGTTGTTAGTGGATGTGACTTTTTTAGACCACTTCCCCATTTCTTTTCACATTGAATGGGGGACTCAACAACCTCGCATGTGTAAAACTCATTTTTTTCCAAACACCTCTTTACTCTTCCACAAGCCTGGCTTGGCCCACATTCACAAATTCTAGAATCTAGAGTGTAGCCTAGCTCATCATACAGGCTAGATTACTTGGTGGAATGATGCTATCACTCACACGGCTAGATTTCTATGCATTTATGGGTGCCAGCTAGCTATCTTTCGATGACAATCTTATGAGGCTACCATCACTAACCTTTGCTCAGCTACTAAGGCTTTGGCGGCCAGCTCTTTTTCTCCATCATTACAAGTCAAGGTGGCAAAATTAAGGCACAAAAAGCAATTTGTAGACAATTATGTTGCTAGAGGTGTAGAAATCAAAGGCTAGTTACATTGGCTAAAAATTGGTGGGCATGCCTCCAAAGAGGTTTTTTTGGCTTTGTGTGCTAGGCACTCATTCCTGGGCATAAAAAAAATTAAAGATGGCATCCAGGTGCTTTCTAAGCTTCTTGACATTCTCCAGGATTTTGTGCATCATTATGAGCAAGTTTTCACTACACAAGAACCCATGCTTGTGCAACAACAAGCCCTCCAGGATTGCCTTGTTGTTGTGCCAAATAAGCTTTCCTCAGCCCAATTTTTTTTTTCGTGAACAATTGTTAACAATTGATGATCTCAAAGAGGATTTCCATTCCATGGCTAATGACAAAGCCTTAGGGATTGATGGGTTCCCTTGTGAATTCTACAAATCCCTTTGAGATTGTGTTGAGCAAGATCTGTATCATTTTTACTTAGAGGCATTTCATGCTAATTCTCTAGGTAACTTAATAAACAAAGGAAATATAAAATTCATACCTAAGTCTATTGATCTAGAGGACATTTGCAACTGGTGACCTGTCACGATTCTCAATGTATCCTACATAGTTATCCCCAGGGCTCTAAATCTGAAGATCCACCATCTTTTACCTCAAATTGTGTGCTCAGACCAAACTAGATTTATCAAATCTAGGTTTATTCTAGATAATATTATTGTTATTTGGGGAGGCATGGAATGTGCCAAGAATTAAAGCTAGAAAGTCATGTTTATCAAAAATCACTTTGCAAAAGCTTAGGACCATAGTGAATGGCCTTTTATTCTTGCTATGTTGCAAGCTTTGGGTTTTGGGCCTAACTTCATTCAGACTATTTGAATGCTCTTTGTGGATGCTTCTGCTTTCATCACCATTAATGGTCATCAATCCTCTACCTTTGGACTCTTTCGTTCCATTCAGAAAGGGTTCCAACTTTCCCCCTCTCTGTATGTGGTTATTGGTGAGGGATTTTGCTACCTTCTGGCCAACACAATTTCCTAGCAGCGTATCAAGGGCATCTCACTACCTAACTCTTAGGCTCAACTGGTTAATGGTCATTTTTGCTGATGAATCTTTCCTCACTCTCTTGGAGGAAGAAGAAAATATTGAAGAGGCTCTAGATTGTCTTAACATCTTCTGTCTTGTTTTTGGCTCTGCCACTCAGTGGCAAAAAACTTTTTTCTATAGGCAGTCTATCTTGCCTACTCCTCCTTGGTTTCAGTAGTATGGTTGGAAGTGGATTGGGCTAGGAGAAATTTTTTGGTTCCTGGGAATTCCCTTTGCTTTCCAGGTGTCCCTGGTTGAGCTATGGCAAGCTATGCTTTCCAAAGTCAAGCAGAAGCTTTCTTATTGGATTATCAAGCCACTTTCTCTAGTAGGGAAATTCAAGGTGTGCTCCAAAGTTCTGGCAGCTACCCATGTTTACTATTCTTCTTGCTGGGCCCCTTCCAAATTTTCCTATGACAAGCTTGAAAAATTGCTCTGAGATTTTCTTTGGGCCTCCTTTGAATCCCATAGAGGGTTTCAGCATGTTGCTTGGGATTTCTATTGCCTTCCCAGAGATTCTAGAGGACTTGGGTTGCTTTCCACTTAATGCCAAGGGACTACTTTATGTGTTAAATGGATTATTCATGCCCTTAGTGGGGACAAGGCCTAGAAAATTCTTCTCAAGAATTGTTTTCAATCAGGCTTTCCTATTCATAGACTCAACTGGAAGGGGGTTGGCTTTCAAACCCTTTTTTTCATGGAGGAACCAATCCAAATTTTTGGTACTTTTGTGGCCAAAAGTATTTGGTGAGCCTAGGAGGCAATCAAGCCCTGGATTTGTTGGGTTGGCTCTAGTTTTTGTGATGTACTTTCACTCAACTAGTAGAATATTTGGTGGTCACCTCTTTTTTCTTGCAATGGTCAACCGTTGGCTAAATCATCTTGGCTTAAGACACTTAGATTCCACAAGAAGGGTATCCAAACCCTACAATAGTTATTTCATAGACCCACAATGCGTATCATGCAATGGGAAGATTTTTTTGCCCTGTACAGGCTTCATAACCAAGACCATGCTACTTATGATGGTCTGGTGAATGCTATTCCTACAAAGATGCTTCATAAGGTTGGAATTCATGGGACCATACGCTAGTGGAAATATTGGAAGTGGTATGTAGACACCCCTTTCAGGAATTGCAAGCCTCGGCTTAGCTACATGTGGCTTTCACCACAATTTCCTATGATTCAAAGTTTGAACCAAAGGTGGCTTCTTCAATCTTCCACTCATGTCTGGTGTCAAATTTTTGTTGCCTCTTGGTCTGCAAGTGTTGAGCCAAAAATTTTGCACTTTTCTTAGTGTATTATTTTCCATGGCTTACCTATGGCTTCTCAACTTATTCACCTAGGGGTCTAGAACCCTCATTGCCCTTTTTTTGGGAAACTGGGACTTTTAAGCATCTTTTCTAGTTTTTTCCTAGAGCTCAACATCTTTCAACTTAGATTCATGACTTCTTTCAGCCCTTTAGGATGGAGCATTTCTCTTGGCATATGGTTATGCTAGGAGATTTTCCCAAAATTCTTGCTAAATTTACTCATCTTTGGCATACTTTCAAGGTGGAAATTCTCTTCAATATCTAGAAAGACAAAAATTCCTACATATTTTCTCATTCTCAAATGAATATTATTGTTTCTTTATATCCTAAAGCTATTATTTGTTCTAACGTGCTCTTACAGATTTAGGTGCAAGCTAACAAAGTTGCACTTGAGGTTCCTCACTTGCAAGTGTTGTTGGATCACTAGGGCAATGCCCTATATATTGTTGCTTAGGTGCCTACTTCACCCACCTCTTCCCGTAGCCAGTTGCCTTCTCAAGGCCGACAATGGAGTGGCTCTATGCAACCCCACTCTCAACCTCCTCTTTGGCAGGATTATTTCCCTCCTCAGCGAATCCACTCTCCTCCACTGTGGGCTAGCCAGGGGTGGCCTTCTAGTGGTGCTTCAGGGAGTTGTGGTGGCGGTTTCTAGTGGCCTTCTAATGACCCTCCTACTTCTGGCTTTGGTTGGCCATACATTGGTAAAATATTTCCACATTTGGTGCTTGCAATCTCCCCCCGATGCAAGGATAAAGATAAAGAGAAGGAAAAATATGTTGAAGATGGTTGGGGTTCTCCTCCTAACATCACTCCAAACCCCGCTGATCTATGGGGGAGCAACATGGATGATAGAGACCCTTCTGAATTTTTTAACACTGCTTTGGCTGCTTAATGACCCTCTTTTTTATGTTTTGTAATCATGGACTTTTGGGCTCGGCCCATGTGACTGGTTAATTTTTTGGTTTTTTCTGGGTGCTACCCATATGAATCTCAGGGTGTTCCTTCTTACCACCCATATTTTTCTATGAATATGTAACTTCATCTTTATTTTAATATTGATAGCTTCTTATTCATCAAAAAAAAAGTAGCACATAAAGATTAATTATAGCAATTATTGGACACAAATATATAATAATATGGATAGGGACATGTCCTTATATGTAATGAAGAAGATATATGTACCACATATAAATAGGAATAAGGATATTTATATAGATAGTGAAACAAAGAAAAATTAGGTTCGCGTTTGTTTGTTGTAAAAAGAGGGTTCACCAAAATGACCTATTTTCCTAATTTCATTCAAGGAAATGAGATCCAAATGATGAAGTGACTAACAACCACCAGGTGAGTCAAATCAAGGTGTGAATCAACAAATTTCATATCTATGCAAGGATGGGTGCATAAAATAAAAATAACATTGGGGAGAAAGTTTAAGACCATCAAACAAACTCCAAATGGCAAGCTATGAAATGCAAATGAAGAATAGTAATTAAAAGAAAAAATTGGAAATTGGAAAATAATGTGTACCTTTCACCGAAAGTCACCTTTTGAAGCTCACTAAGGACTCATTCACCCTACAGTGAATGGGTCTTGGCTAGGAGTTTTAAAAATTTCTTTTTGGGTTCTCTTCTGCTAGGATTGTACTCCTAGATTCTAGGTGTCCACTGTTAGATGACTAGAAATAAATTTTGTAGAGGAGTTTCAATGATTTAACAACTTTTTATTGCAACTTTGACAACTTTGCAACTTTCTTCAATTTTTCTCTTTAAAGGATCTTCAACCTAAAATTTTCAATCACACATCAAAGAGAGAACAATGCTGTTTGTTAGGTGAATGGGGGTTTTCCTTGGTCAAACCCTGTTTTGGTAATTGAAATTTATAATGAAATGAAATAGAATGAAGGAATGATGAATGAATAACACTATCTAACAAATCACCAAACCTTATTTGAAACCTTGAATAACAAATCTGCAAACTAGCATGAAGTGGCTTCAATGAAAGTAGATCTTGATCATGAACTTGATGTGAAAGGATTCCTTTGAATACTTGAATATATATTGAACACTACATCACCATAATAGCTCAAAAAACATGCACGATGCAATAAATCTTTGAGGTGATGAAAGGAATATTTATTGCTAAAATAATATTCTATAAATCTACCTTTGAATTCGTTAGAAATACTCTTGAATTTCTCTTGATCTCATAAACTTTCTATTAGGACTTTCTCATAAAGTTACTTAGGTTCTTAACATGAAAAATAATGAAACAACCTTGTATTTATACATATCTTAGTATTAATTCCCAAAATTCAAATATCACAAGCCATCATTGAATTGTGGATTTGAAATCATTAAAATACCGCATAAAACATATTTTAAAAGGGGATTGTAGGTCTAAGTGAGGGCCTATTCACCATAGTGAAATTTACCTTGTCAATTTGTAAAAATGGATGTATTTTGGCTTTGATGTCTTTTGTAATTACAATTACTCCCCTTATATTTGAAATAATAATTCATATATTTAGAGTGGAACATAGGAATAAATTAAGTTTTAACCTGTGTCTCATTTAAATTTAATTTTCAGGATTTATTTACTACTAAAACCCAAGTCTGAATTCACATCTCTGTCAATGTTAGAGATCAACATAAATGGAAAAAAAAATTGTCAAGAAAAACTCCCAGATTAGGGCACTAGCACCCTTATCCAATCTATTTACACACAAAAATTTGGTTATAAGTTTATGGTCTGCTTAACTAGGACTCATTCAAAACATGAGCACTTCTTAGGGTTAATTTGATGAAATATGATCAATAAGGAACTTTTTAGGGTAGCACTAACACATTATCTTGGGTTGATAAGAAAGGTCAAGGATAGGGAATGTATATAAAATGAAATAATGGAGTGGACACTAAAGTGTGTTATAAATAAAGTGTGAAATTATACTTTCACCTTTAGGGAGTATAATTTTTGACACTACTGTAACAACGGATTTTTGCACCCTAATCCTTTCTAACACTTCTAGGGTTTTTCACCTAAAAGGAGAAAGAAGGGCCAAAATGGGCAATTGTAACACTCAAAGCTAATTCAAGAGTAGATGAAATATAAATGAAGAAATCCAATGTAATGATCTAAATGTAATACACTAAAAAATTAAATGAGTTATGAATGCAAAACCTAAGAAATGTAACCTATTTGAAAACACATCGTGATATGCAAAAATGACCTAGAAATGATTGTGAAACAAAACAAAAACTTGTAAAACTAGAAGTATGCACCTGAAAGTTGGAAAGTGGTTGGATAGAGATATGAAATGTTGTAGAGGACACTAAAAAATACAACTAGGACTTATTCACCATTTTGGGTGAATTAGTCTTGTTTCTGACAAAGTCTGTCGAAACAGGTTTCAGAGTACTGGGTGCCCAGATTTGAAGAAAACTTACTTTCTATAATAATAGTGGGACAAATTTTATACTATTGGTGAATTAGTAAACTTTTGAATTTCTGAAAACTCAAAGCTGGAATTTATAGCTTTCTTTCTGCTCTTTCTGCTCCTCAGATACTTGAATCTAAAATTCTAATTTATGACACTTTGGATGACTTCTTGTGGATGATTTGACCTATTTGACAAGGAGATGATCTCAATAATTTTGCAACATATTCTTCAATGTTTTCCAAGCCTTCAAGGTACCTAAATCTGCAATCACACAAACAGGAAGAGAAAAAATTTAAATGTTAAGGCATGGGGGTTTGCCTTGGTCAAACCCCTTTTAGGTAATTAAACCACAATGATGAAATAAAGTAATTAAACATGTAAAAATGGAATAAAGACCTTCCCTTGATGATTTATCTTAATTTGTTGTAGCAATAGATGATTCTTCAGCCTTTGAATGTCTAAAAATGATCTTGAATGCTCTCTTGATGCCCTACCTTGCTTACAAAAAATGATAAAATGAATGATAGATGAATAATGAATGAGTTAGTTGAATGGGGTGAAATGAGAGGGAAAATCATGTATTTATACAAAATTATGCCCTAATTCCTAAAAATACCTCATCATAGGCCGACCTAAGGTCTTAATGAATAAAAAACTGAAAGTAATTTGAAATTATCTTGAGTTTTGTGCCAAGAGGGACTAATTCTCCCCTAATTGTGAATTAGCTTTGCTCAAGGTTTTTGAGTGGTTTTTAGCTTCTTCTTTAAGAAGACACTTAAATATGGTCTATAAGTGCATACAAGGGTGATTAAAGCATAAGGAAGGTGTAAATATTGATGACAAGCCTAGAAAAGTGTGAAGGTTTGTTACAACACCTTACCACACTTTGAAATAGGACTTGGTAAGGGATAAAATGGGAATATTTAGATGAATTATAATACAAAGAGTCTAGAAAAGTGTAGAAATATGTTACAACACTTAACAACACCTTTACAAGACATCATAAAGTCTTAATAATTTAAATATTCAAGACCTAATGTGAATGTATAAGTTACATTACAATATTAAATCTAAGAAAAATAGGCCAAGAATCATAGGAAAAAGACCCAAATGATTGTGGAAATGTCCAAAGATCCCATTTTCTATAGTACATTTAGCCCCCACTTTAGTGAGATGAGGAACTTGCTTCAAACTCACACTAAAGTAGATATTCAAGAGGCATCCAATTGTACCCATGTGGATGATAAAGGACAAAAAATATCAAAGGAGCTTTCCAATCCCCCAGGATTAAAGATCCAAATTCAAACCGACATAAGCACAAAAGGACATGCACAAGGTGAATGATATGCAACAAATCAAGATACATGAACATGCAATGGAAATAACTTGAAGGAAGAGAAGTATAAAGGTGGATCAAGCTTCGACCATTTTTCCCACATGTTGTAGATCAAATCTAAGCTATTTATCCAAATATGAATACTCACTCTGAGGCAATGAAATTCTTGGTTGTCCGCTAGGTGAGAAGGCCTAAAAGGTGAGAAACATACACTCACGAATGGTATGCACTCACAAAATATGTAGGTGGTTATGGGGAAAGTTGTGCCTCGGAATGGGCTTCCCGCTCAACCATACCAAAGTTATACCTCCTTATAAATTTAATAAGGTGCCACAAAAATGGACATTGTAAATGAAAAATGGTTTAAGGTTTTTTCAAAGGGATTTTTCTTAGTTCATGCAATGTCTCATCTTAGGGAATATCATACTTAATGTCTCCAAGAGAGGATAAGTGCAAACTGTCTCATCTTGTTTCCAAGAGAGGACAAGTGCAAGGTCTCTTCCTAGGGAACATTTTGTCAAATGTGTCCAAGAGAGGAAATTGCAAGGAAAATAAAATCACACAATGAAATGTGAGTGTCAATGTATGCCCCCAATTTAAAGCAGTTATGAACATCATTGATGTGAGCAATTGCTTTAAAATAGAACAAGACATGAGAGATTATTCAAAAATCCCTGTTGGATGTTTTGGTTGTGTTGCTAATATGTGGTTGTCATTGATGTCAACACTATTAGCATTTTTGCATTAGAAGTTGTATATGTCAAGGATATTGAGAAAATTGTAATACGAAGTGTTATAGGTTGTTAGTGGTGAAGGTAAGTTCTTTCTGTTGATGTGTTCAGTACATTATTGTTCTAAGGTTATGGACTAAAGGGTTTATTGTTGAGTATGTCTAGTTTATCCATGTTGAGTTTCCAAGATTTGCATGAAGATTTGATCGAGTTATGGTGATTTTCATTCTGACAGTTTTTTTGTTGCTTTAGTTAGTTTTCCTGATTGAATATTTTGTGATTTTAGTAAGTTCAGTTGTTTTGAATGCTTCTCTAGTGTTTCATGATGCTTACAGATGTTTCTAGTTCATTATCTATCTTTGTGGCATGTCCACATTGATCGGTGTGCTCGTGATCCAAGATTTTCTCTTGCATGTTCATGTTTTTCATGTTCTTGGCAGACAAGGTGTTGAAGCGTGTTGTGGATCTTCGAGGAGAAATTAATTGAAGTATTTTCATGTTGGATATGTTGTTTTCAGTAGTCACTATGTTATGGCTGACCTTGGTTGATTTGCATGAATAATCTTTATTTTTTTTGGACCGATTGTTTGTAATTATTTTATTATCTTTTTTGTGGCCAACTTATAGTGCTGTAATTTCTTGTTGCGGATTTATAAGAGTGATTTTTTGAAGAGTGAAAGGAGTGTGAATTTGAAGTGTATGAATCCTATTTATGAATAAATTTCAGATCATTCAAAGGCAAAGCAGAGAGTGAAGAAGAGTGAAGAACTGTTCATGTACTTAACCATAACTATAACCAGGAATTACCAAATACTATTTTCTCAGTTCAAATCTAGATGGTTTTAATCTCAATCTTTCTATAAGACTGTGTGTCTTCCTTGGGTAGTAAGCCTTTTTGTATTTGAGCAATGATCTCTAGGTAGTGTGCCTAAATTCATGTGCATTCCCCATTCATATTTTCTTATAGTTTTAAAAAGGTATAATCTTGTGGATCGACCTCCATTGTGGGTTTTCCCCTAACAAGGTTTCCACATAAAAATCTTGGTGTTATGTGTGCTTTTGATGTGTTCATTTATTCTTTCATGATTAATGATTAGATATGAAATTGAGGTTAATAAGTTGAATAAGTTTGAGATTCGGTGACAATTGATTCACCCCCCTCTCAGCTGTTTTCTCTTGAGTTTCCAACAGGTATCAGAGCTTGTGGTTCCTTGGAAGAAGTTTAATAGCATGAGCTGATCTAAGATGGCAACTTATAAGAAGGATAGTCCTAGATTTGATGGAACATATTATTCTTTATGGAAAGCTTGAACGGAGTGCCATCTAAGATGCATTGGTGAACCCTACTAGAGCATTACATGTAATAGGTATGTTATACCTCTGAATAGTACTTATGTTGAATATAATATCAGGGCTAAGGAGGAATTTTTGAGTGCTTTGACTAATACTGAGATGACAAATGTGATGGATCTAGAGACTACTTATGAGATCTGGAAGAAGTTGGAGACCTTGTATGAAGGTAATGCAAATGTGAAGATTGCTAAGCTACAAAGTATGAAAGGAAAATATGAAAAGTTGAAAATGGGTGATGATGAGAATTTTACTAATTTCATGCAAAGAGTATGAACTTATGTGCGGTATCAGATGTGTTGGTGGATAGAGAGATGAATCAAAGATTGTTGCTAAAGTGCTTAGATCTTTTCCTAATTCATACAAATTCAAGGCTGGTGCTATTGAAGAACTCTGAACTGTGACAAATGTTACCAAAGATATGTTGATTCGTAAGCTTATTGCTTTTGAGTTGAGTGAATTTGGTGATGCCCTTCCTAAGGTTGAATCTACATTTAAGGTTACTATTTCTGGAAGAGATAGACAAAGATATGATCTTAGTGAAAGTTCGTTAAGAATGACATTCAAGTATGAGGATGAAATGAAATAGTTGGATGAAGAAGAAGGAGAGCTTGAAGAACTTGAAGCATTGATTGTGGAAAGAGAAGCCAAAGGAAAAGGTAAGTATAAGGGGAAGTTTCCTATTAAATTTTTTTCTTGCAATAAGATAGGTCATTTTGCTTCAAGGTGTCCTGAGAGAGTTTCCAACCCAAGATTTAACAAGCCTAAACTCCAAAAGAAGTGTTACTATGTTGTTGATGAAGGTGTAACAGATGATGAATCTAATAGAGGGAATGCAAGTTAAGATCAATTTATGTTTATTGCTATCAAGGAATATAATCATATGTCTACTAAATCTACTAGTTGTACAAATGTGGAGAAATCCCTAGCTGCTCAAGTTGAAGAGAAATATGAATAGGTAATTGATAGTGGTTGTTATCATCATATGATAGGAGATAAAGGTAATTTTATGAATTTGGAGAAGTATGATGGTGATGTTGTGAGATTTGGTGATAACACAACTCATGTGATCCTTGGAAGAGGATGCATGTCTCTTGATGGTAAGCATAACACTAATGATGTCTTGTATGTTGAAGGTGTGAAGCATAATCTTTTGAGTGTTGGTCAAATGGTTAATAAGGGATACAATCTTCAGTTCATGGATGGTAAGTGCAAAATATTGGGAAATTCTAGAAATGTGATTGTATTAGGCACACAAACAAAAGGTAATATCTTTCATCTAAATTTTGCTAGTAAAATTTGTTTGATTGCTCAAGTTGATGAGACTTGGTTATGGCATAGGAGAATGTGTCATGTTAACTTTGATAACATTGTCAAGATAAGTTCCACTAAAGTTGTGAGAGATCTTCCTAAGCTAATGAAACCTACTAATGCCATATGCAAAGAATGTCAGTTAGGAAAGCAAACAAGAATTTCATTTCGAAGTAAACAAAAAAAATCAAATGGATTATTGGAACTTGTTCATACTGATTTATGTGGTCCTACTAGAACTAGAAGTTTGCAAGGATATAGATACTTCATGTTGCTTATTGATGCTTATTCAAGGATGATGTGGGATACTTTCTTAAGGGATAAATTTTAAGCTCTAGAAAATTTCAAGATCTTTAAGGCTATGGTTGAGATAGAGACTAGTTTGAAGATTAAGTGTCTGAGATTAAATAGAGGTGGTGAATTCACTTCTAGTGAGTTTAATTATTTTTGTGAAGAGCACAAAATAAAGAGACAGTTATCTGCATCATAGCCCCCTCAACAAAATGGAGTTGTGGAAAGGGAGAACAAAACAATTCTAGATGTGGTTAGAACCATGATGTTGGAAGGAAATGTGTCTCATATCTATTGGAGAGAAGCTATGAGTATTGTTGTGTACACACTTAACTAGGTACAAATCAAAGGTGATACTGGTAAGACTCCTTTTGAACTATGGATTGGTAAAAATCCTACTGTTAGATATTTTGAAATCTTTGGAAGAAAATGTTATATCAAAAGAGATGAAGCTATAGGAAAGTTTGATGCTAGCAGTGATGAAGGAACATTTCTAGGTTACACTACTAAAAGTAAGACCTACCGGTGTTACAACAACAGATTGAAGAAAATGGTAGAAAGTGAAAATGTTAAGGTTGATGAAGACATAGCTGTACTATCCAGAACCTATAGATATGATTCTGATGAATAGAATGATAGTAAAATCAAAGGAAAGCAAGGTCAGACTACAAGTCATGTTCAAATCCTTCCAGTGAATCAAGAAAATCAAGAAGAAGGAGAAACTAATGGAAGAGCAAAAGAGAGATTATAAGAGCCTAAAGTTGAAGAAAATTCTAAGAAGACTTCGAGGTATGGGAGATTGAATCATTCAGAGAAGTAGATCATAGGTGAGAAGAACAAAGGTGTCCAGACTAGGAGAAAAATTACAGAAGAATATTGTTTGATTTCAAAGACTGAGCCTAACAATGTGAATGAAGTATGCAAATCACATTGGGTTGAAGCAATGAAAGAGGAACTATAGCAAATTGAGAAGAATGATACATGGATTCTTGTTCCTAGACCTAAGGATAAGAATGTAATTGGAACTAAATGGGTCTTTATAAACAAACTAAATGAACAAGGTGAAGTGGCTAGAAACAAAGAAAGACTACTTTACAAGGGATATTCTCAAATGGAAGGTATTGATTTTGAAGAAACCTTTGCCCCTGTTGCTAGAATTGAAGTTGTGAGATTGTTTCTTGCTTATGCTCCTTATAAAGACTGCAAGGTTTATCAAATGGATGTCAAGTCTACTTTTCTAAATGGTGAATTAGGAGAAGAGGTATATGTTGAGCAACATGATGGATTCTAGTTGACTGATCAAGAAGATATGGTGTGTCGATTGAAGAAAGAATTGTATAGTCTTAAGCAAGCCCCTAGAGCATGGTATGACAGATTGGATAAGTACTTGGTGCAACTTGGATTTAACATAGGTACTCCTAATAGTAATCTGTATTTCAAGAATGATGATAAAGATTTGATTGTGGAAGTTTTTGTTGATGATATCATATTTGGAGGAGATGATAGCTTGTGCATGAAGTTTGCTAGTGAGATGCATAATGAATCTGAAATGTCAATGATTAGAGAGATGAAATTATTCTTGGGATTGAAAATTACTTAGTTAGATAAAGGGATTTTTATATCTTAGTCCAAGTATGTGAAGGATTTATTGAAGAAATTTTGTATGAAAGATTCAAAGCCTGTTGATACACCCATGGTGACTAGATGCAAGTTGACAATTGATGATGATTCTCCAAAGGAAAATTAGACAAGATATAGATCAATGATTGGTGGATTGCTTTATTTGACTCAAACTAGGCTTGATATCATGAATGTTGTATGTATTTTTGCTAGATTTCAAGTTGATCCTAAAGAATCTCATGTGACTGTTGTGAAGAGAATTTTTAGATACTTGAAAGGGATAGTTGATTTGGTCTATGGTATCTTAATGATGATGATCTGAATTTGATTGCCTTTATTGATGTTGATTGGGCTAGAGATGTGAATGACAAGAAAATTACTAGTGGTGGATCATTTTTCTTGGGAAAGAAGCTAATTTCTTGGTTGAGTAAGAAGCAAAATGTTATTTCTTTATCTACTGTAGAGGAAGAATACATTGTTGCTGCCAATAATTTTACTCAAGTATTGTGGATGAAACAGATGTTGAAGGATATCAGAGTTTTGTATGATGAGCCTATTGTTATATTATGTGATAATTCAAGTTCTATTAACATTTCTAAGAATCAGGTACTACATTCAAAGACAAAGCATATAACTATAAAATTTCACTTTTTGAGAACTTGAAGGTAAGTGAAAAGGAAGTCAAATTGGAGTATGTGCCTACTAAGGAGAAGATTGCAGATATTTTTACAAAGTACTTGCCTAAGACTACTTTTGAGTATTTTAGAGTGAAGTTAGGGCTGATTACCCCTACTAATAAAAACTAAGGATGC
The DNA here is from genome assembly GCA_007258455.2 of Sequoia sempervirens. NCBI lineage: Eukaryota > Viridiplantae > Streptophyta > Pinopsida > Cupressales > Cupressaceae > Sequoia > Sequoia sempervirens. The sequence continues at coordinate 133,820,076 of VDFB02086081.1, read as the reverse complement.
ATTCCTTTGCATTAATCTATGCATTTCATGATCATATTTTGATCTAGATTGATGGTGTGGTGGCTACTACTCAAGGGGAATAGTCAAATGTTCAAAAGTTTAGATATGTGGTTCAAATCTTGTATTGAAGAGATATTTGTCATTGATTTCAAAGAGGGAGAAGAGTAATGTGAAAAAAAAACTGCTAATTATCTGGGGAGAAGAGCCTTGTGAGGAGAAGATCATGTGAGGAAAGAAAAGTTAGAACCTAATGGAGAGTAAGCATAGTTGTGTTAATGGTATTGTTCACATCATGTGTTTCCATCAATTTCAAAGGGGGAGATTGTTGGATGTTGTGGTTGTGTTGCTGATATGTGGTTTTCATTGATGTCAACACCATTATCATTGTTGCATTAGAAGATGTATATGTAAAGGATATAGAGAAAATTGTAATAAGAAGTACTACAGGTTGTCAGTGGTGAAGTTAAGCTCTTTTTGTCAATGTGTTCAATACGTTGTTGTTCTGAGGTTGTGGACTAAAGAGTTTCTTTTTTAGTACGTCTAGTTTATCCACATTGAGTTTTAGAGATCTGCATGAAGAGTTGATTGAGTTATGGTGATTTTCATTCTGACAGTTTTTATGTTGCTTTAGTTAGTGTTCCTGATTGAAGATTTTGTGAATTCAGTAAGTTCAGTTGCTATGAATACTTCTTTGGTGTTTCATGATGCTTGTAAATGTTTTGAGTTTGCTCTCTATCTTTTTGATATGTATGCATTGATCGTTGTGCTCATGATATGATATTTTCTCTTGCGTGTTCATGTTTTTCATGTTCTTGGCTGAAAAGGTGTTGAAGTGTGTTGTGGATCTTCAAGGAGAAATTAATTGAAGTGTTTTTTTGTTTGAGTTTTTTTGTTCTTCACTATGTTATGACCAACCTTGGTTGATTCGCATGAATCATCTTTATTTGTTTTGGGCCGACTATTTGTAATTATTTTATTATCTTTTTGTGGCTGATTTATAGTGATATAATTTCTTGTTGTGGATATATAACAACGATTGTTTGAAGAGTGAACGGAGTGTGAATTCGAAGTGTATGAGTCTTGTGTGAAAATAAAGTTCAAATCATTCGAAGGTAGAGCAGAGAGTGAAGAAGAGTGAAGAAGTGTCTGTGTGCTTAATTGGAACTGTAACCAGGCATTAGTAGATGTCATTTTCTCTATTCAAATCTAGATGGTTTCAATCTGAATCTTTCTATAAGACAGTGTGTCCTCCTTGGGTAGTAAGCCTTGTTGTATTTGAGCAATGAGATCTAGGTAGTGTACCTTAATGCATGTGTATTCCCCATTCATATTTCCTTATACTTTTAACAGGGTATAATCTTGTGGATTGACCTCCACCGTGCTTTTTCCCCTAACAAGTTTTCCACATAAAAATCTTGTTGTTATGTGTGCTTCTAATGTATTGTTCATTTATTCTTCAATGATTAATGGTTAGATCTGAAATTGAGGTTAATAAGTTGAATAAGTTTGAGATTTGGTGACAATTGATTCACCCCCCCTCTCAGTTGTCTACCCTTGAGTTTCCAACAAGCCCTATGCCAAGTCATATGTTTCTGATAAGCTACATCATGAATAATGTAGTATGTCACATGTGAGACAACTTAAGGAATGTCATCCACATCCCAAGCTTGCTCTTATATGTTCATGAAAGGTTAATGACTAGCCAAAGGAGGCAATGATAGGTGACATACAAGGGCAAGGCTATTTAACCCCTTGCCCCCACTTAGCATAGGACAAGGTTGGGTCAAAATGATTAATGAAATGTATGCTAGAGTGAAAATAAGTATCGATTAGAGGAATTAGGTGCCCCCACATAAGGGATGTTTCCAAATTCCTTAAGATGTTGGATTTTACTACTGAAAGCCTTGTATTCATTAGTGGAATGGGTGTGAACTCTATGATATGTGCAAAATGAACTCTTGTAATAGAATTTGTTTCAATTTCGTGGGGGAGAGGATATCAAGAGATCTTGGAGGAGTCTGACAAGATACCCTCTTGATCAAGGGAGAAGTATTTTTTGTTGTTTATGACAAAGATATGTCTTGCTTAGTATAGGATGTCATACCTACACAAGGTTCTTTAGATTGCAATATTTTTTTCTCACTCTTTCAGGAGGAGAGAAAATCTATCGAATGAAAATATCTAGTGCTATGCATGATGAAATTGATGTTAAACAAAGAGTTATTTGTGTGTTTTGGTTCAAGAGAAAGATTAAGACCATTAGTGTCGATCAACTCAGGATGTACTACTGTTAAGGTTAGTTTAGAAGGATTTTTTGTGATAGTATTGATGTTAAGGGATGACTTGTTTATCTCGATCAAAGGACAATAACAAATACCATGAGTTCTTTGTTGTGTGTTAGGCTCTATAGGGTTGCAAATACCTTGTTGTCGAGCACCACATCTTTTTCCACTATATCCAAGTTGTTTAATGAGTTCATAACCTTTTCCATAAAGTAGATTCATTTCTTTTGAAGTTGGTGGTTGTTCATGATTAATTTCATCAAAGGTTGTTGTGTAACCTGATGTTTATTTTTCTAAAGTGGTTAAGGTGGATGCTTGTGAAGGGTTGTCTAATTTTTGTGTTGACAAAACTATGGTTTATTTTCCCTTGCTAGAGTCTTTGTGTATGATCTAGTATTCTGTGAAGGAGGTGGGTGTGAACTCTAAGGAACCCCAATCATCATATAAGAGCTTTATGACTAGTTCAAGATGTTGGAAGGGGTCCACTTCTTTAGTTGGTGTTAATGTGTTCAAGGGATTCTCTCTTTTTTTTCTCAATGTTTAAACAAATGTTTGGATGAGGGTAAACTTCAAGTGTGTAAAATTTTTTGTTGTAGATGTATTTCATTTTATGTTGAAGAGTAGAAGGCACACCATTCATTGCATGAATCCATGGCTTGCCTAAGAGAAGTCTATTTACAAGATCATCAGGCAAAACATGGATTGGTGTTTCCAATGTGGCCACTCCAACTATAATAGGTAAAGTGATCACACCAAGTGGTTGCTTACTTATATTCTCAAATCCCCCGATGGATAAAGGATCAGGTTGAATGTTTGATTTATCAACACCAAGTCTATCGAGAAGGTTCACTCCAGATACATTAAGAGTGGAACTAGTATCCAAAAGAGTTATCTTAATCCCTTTTCATTTGTATTGAACGATGATCATAAAAGCTTCATTTTGTTTTTGTACATCCAAAGGAGAGAGCACACTTTGGTGGAAAAAAATGTTAGCATTTATGGATTGAATCATGGCTACTATATCATTTTTTTGCATATTAGAAGGGACAAGAACTTGTTGCAAGGCTGATTGAATCATGTTGTGATAGTGAGGGGAGGATTGAATAAGGTCCCATAATGATATTTTAGTAGGAGCATTGTTTAGTTGTTGAACAAGATTTTACTCCTTTCCACTTTGTAGAGATAAACAAGGAGGGCTTGGTAAGATGGGATTAGACAAAGGTAAGGTTTTTGGGGTTGGTTGTGGTGGTTGTATTTTATTTCTAGTGTTATATGTATGAGCAATATTATTATGACTCAGTTGCTGCGAAACAATGTTCTTAGGTAGGTAGAGGATTAATTCAGGTTTGTTTTGAGTTTGAGGTTGGTCTAAAGGGGGGTAAAGAATGAGTTGATGTTGAATAATGTTAACATCACTTAGAAAGTGAGAGTCTATATCATTATTTTTATTCTTGTCTTGCATCATGATATCCTTCCTAGGAGGAGGGTTTTGAGGAGAACTACAAACAAAATTTTCTTGACATTCTAAAGTTGGTTCTTCTAAAAGGACTTCATCACAAGTAGGATAATGATCAATGGTTGAATTTTCTTTCCCACGAAGGGTTTTGTTAGGTGAAGGGGGACAACTAAGATTCTCATAACCTTCATGGAATAGGTTTCCTAACATCAAAGTATCATTTTCACAACTAGGAGAAGAGTAAATTGTAGTGTCATGATTATCTATGGTTGTGTTATGTTGGTAATGAATGTATTGTCCACAAAAAGAGGTAAGAGGAGAGAAACAACTTGGATTCTCAAAATTCTCATTGATTGGTTCTTCTAACACAAAAATATCTTCTTCATCAATAGGAGAGATATTAGGGGAAGAACAAATATGATCACGAGGAATGTCCAAGGTTGTATTCTCTTACACTAAAACACTCTTAGAGGGATAAGATAGGGAATGTTTCCCTTAATATGTCTAGTTATGTAAGATACTAGCATTGTGTGAACAAGAATGAAAAACACTTGTAACCATTTCATGCAATGTTTGAGCAATATAAACAATGTATCTACAAAAATGCAAAACATTCTTAGCCAATTTATGCAAGATTTGAAGAATCTACACAATGTATATGCAAGAATGAAATGTAATTTTACCAAAATAATGCAAAGTTTTATGAATAGAAACATGATGTAAGAAAAAATGAAAAGTACTTTTATCAATGTTATGCAAAATTTCAGAAATGTGAGGATTTTTAGATATAATGATATTTGCAATTGAAGTGATTTGAAGAGTGATTAGTGTAAAATGATGTTTTTGAGCTAGATGCGTGAAAAAAATGTTCTCAAAACTTTATATAATTATATTATATGACACTAGGAGGCTAAGAGAGCACAAAAATAGGATTTCTAATGCTGTGATAGGAAATGAAAATCTAGACAAGGACTAATTCACCCAGAATGGTGAATGAGTCACAGTAAGGTTTTTTTTCAAAAAATTCAAAAATTTGCAATTGATTTTGATGATCTATGTGTTGGATGGACTAAAGATTAAATGAAAATATAGTTTTCAAGTGTTTTCCAATGATTTGAAAGATAAAAATGCAAACTATATCCACTTTAACTAATGAAAAAAGTTGAAACCATAGAATGCAAGAAAATCTAGGAAATGAGGGGCCCTAAATTAGAAAAGAAAGTGTTCTAAAGGTAGGTTCACCAAAATGTAACAATGGATTTTGGCACCCTAATCATTTCTAGCACTTCTAGGGTTTTTCACCTAAAAGGATAAAGAAGGGCCAAAATGGGCAATTGTCACACTCAAAGCTAATACAAGAGTAGATGAAATTTATGGATGAAGTATTCCAATGTAATGATCTAAATGTAATACACTAAAAAATTAAATGAGTTATGAATTCAAAACCTAAGAATGTCAATTGTTTGAAAACACATCATGATATGTAAAAATGACCTAGAAATGATTATGAAACAAAATAGAAACTTGTAAAACTAGAAGTGTGCACTTGAAAGTTGGAAAGTGGTTGGATGGAGATCTAGAATGTTGCATAGGACATTGAAAAATCCCACTAGGACTAATTCACCATTTTGGGTGAATTAGCCCTATTTCTGACAAAGTCTGCAAGAATAGGTTTCAGGGTACTTGGTGCCTAGATATGAAGAAAACTTACTTTCTATACTAATAGTGGGCCTAATTTTTCACCAATGGTGAATTATTCCGCCTCTGAATTTCTAAAAACTCAAAGTTGGAATTTGTAGCTTTCTGTCTACTCTTTCTACTCCTTAGATACCTGAATTTGAAATTATGATTTACGACACTTTGCATGACTTCTTGTGGATGAGTTGACCTATTTGACAGGGAGATGATCTCAATAAGTTTGCAACCTATTCTTCAATGTTTTCCAATTATGCAAGGTACCTAAATCTGCAATCACATAATGAGGAAGAGAAAAATGTTGAATGCTAGGGCATTGGGGTTTTCCTTGGTCAAACCCCTTTTAGGTAATTAAACCACAATGATGAAATAGAGTAATGAAACATGCAAAAATGGAATAAAAACCTTGGCTTGATGATTGATCTTGATTTGTTGCAACAATAGATGAGTATTCAGCCTTTGAATGTCTAAAAATTATCTTGAATGCTCTCTTGATGCCCATTTCTCTTGAGAAGAATGATAAAATGAATGATAGATAAATAATGAATGAGTTAGTTGAATGGGCTGAAATGAGAGGGAAAATCATTATAAAAAATTATGAGAGGGGTGAATGAATGTATTTATACACAATTATTCCCTAATTCCTAAAAATACCTCATCATAGGCTGACCTTAGGTCTTAATGAATAAAAAACTAAAAGTAATTTGAAATTATCTCAATTTTTTTGCCAAGAGGGCTAATTAGCCCCGAATGGCGAATTAGTTCCACTTAAGGCTTTTGAGTGGTTGTCGAGAATTGTGATAATTTAAATAATGTTTGTTGAGTTCTTCTTTGAGAAGACACTTAAATACAACCTATAAGGGCATAAAGGGGCCATTAAAGCATAAGGAAGGTGTAAATATTGATGACAAGCCTAGAAAAGTGTGAAGGTTTGTTACAACACCTTACAACACTTTGAAATAGCACTTGGTAATGGATAAAAAGGGAATATTTAGATGAATTATAATAAGTGTTTAGAAATGTGTAGAAATGTGTTACAACACTTCACAATAGCTTTACAAGACATCATAAAGTTGTTATAATTTAAATATTCAAGACCTAATGTGAATGTATTTAAGTTACATTAAAACATTAAATCTAAGAAAAATAGGCCAAGCATCATAGTAAAAAGACCCAAATCACTATGAAATTGTCCAAAGATCCATTTTTCTATGGTACAACTACATTTCACCCCCACTTTAGCAACCATATGACACTACTTGCAATTGCAAGCTAATTTACTAAAATTAAATCACATCATAAAATGATACCCAAAAAGAATATTGTAGAGGATGCCAAAAATTCACCAAGAAAGACAACAAAGCCTACAACATCATAACTTGTAAACAACAACATTAGGGGCCATATCCTGCAAAACCAATTTGTTAAAAATGCAAAATCATCCTACACATACACAAAAATATATTAAAATTCAAGAATAGAAGTATTCCCCCCTATTTTCACTTGCTTTGTGGAGGTGGAAATAGGGTAGCAATCTCACCACATTGATTGATTAGGGTTTTGAAGAAAATTATTTTTTTAGGGTCATATAATGATAACTTCGAGGACTAGAAAGAATATGATATGATCTAGGGAAAAACCAAGATTGCAAAACAACAAATGACACAAAAATTAGAGGTTTTGATATCTCAAGTTATGATATTTTTAAGAAAATGTGGTATGAATATTATATTTCTTAAATTTCACTATAAGTAACAATTTTTTTACCTCTTTTCCATTCATTTTTACTTTTGTAATTTGAGAATATGAGAGCTAAGCCAGACATTCTTAGGAGTGGAAATACAATAATGATGACCATATTGTGCATCGAGGTTGGAAGCCTTGAGACAACACATCACCTGAGGGATGTAATCATGAAAAGTAAGTTGTGTGTTCACTTTCAACATAGTTAGGAGTTCAATTTGTACTATGGTTCCCCTCAATAGGCCTGATGCTATTTTTATTTAATATGTCATTTAATGCATGAACTAATGAGAGTAAATTGCAATGATTAATAGGTATTACCAAGTATGTGGGAGCACATGGCGAGTTGCTTACATATCCTATTGTGTGACCATTCCCATTTAATTTTCATAACTAATTAGACTCACCTATGAGAGGTTAGTTTACTCTATATTTTAACCATACCAACCATGAGGTACCATGAAATTATATTGATGGCACTCATAGAGCGATGGGATGCAAACACCTCTACCTTATTTCTACTGATGAGAGAGATAATAGTGACACTCAAAGATGTATATCATATTCTTTAGGTATTCATTTGGGGTAGGATTTCAATTCATGAGGAGGGGAGGTCCTCAGATTAGATCCTAGATGACCAATTTTATTGTATCAACCAACATATACTAGAGGATGGAAAGGGTTGAATATACTTATAGTGGTTACTTTATAGAGATGATGAGATTTCTATCATTCATTGGATTATGATCATGACCATAGAATTGGTGGTTGTACCATTTGGAAAATAAACATGCACCTAGATGGCGGCCTCATACACACTATGCAAGCGATGAAGAAGAAATAGACCATGTTTTCCTTGGGGCAAAGCATGCTTGTGCACCTATATTGTGATACGAAACTATATGTGTATTATGAGTTAAAGATCCTGATGACATGTAACCTTCTCCAAGTGTGGATGTTCAAGAACATCACTTGCATGTGGCCCATGGGATATCCCATAGGTGTAGAGTGGACTTATCCTTGAGTGTATTCCTACCCTTTGAAGAGACCATTAAAGAATCACAATCTATTATATTTCCATATTACTATTGATCAGTTTGACACTATGGACATGATTTAGAGGCCTTATAAGGCTTGAAATCCTTGGAAAATCTCTTCGCAGTATCTTGCATGGGTGTAGCATGATCATTGCTTTATTGGTTGGTATCAGTACATCATTATGCCCTTTTTTCGATGAAGAAGAAATAGACCATGTTTTCCTTGGGGAAAAGCATGCTTATGCACCTATACTATGATCTAAAACTATATGTATATTATGAGTTAAAGATCCTTATGACATGTAACCTTCTCCAAGTGTGGATTTTCAAGAACATCACTTGCATGGGGGCCATGGGATATCCCATAGGTGTAGAGTGGACTTATCCTCGAGTATATTCCTACCCTTTTAAGAGACCATGAAAGCATCACAATCTATTATATTATATTGCCATATTACTATTGATTAGTTTGACACTATGGGCATGATTTAGAGGCCTTATAAGGCTTGAAATCCTTGGAAAATCTCTTTGCAATATCTTGCATGGATGTAGCATGATCATTGCTTTATTGGTTGGTATCAATACATCATTATGCCCTTTTGTCAACAACAATTTTGATATCCAAGGTTCTCTTGCACTTCTAGGTTTTTCCACATGAAGGAGAGAGATGGACCAAAATGTGTAATGTCCCCACTCAAAAATAATGAAATATGGATGAAAATTTCCTAAATAGAGTGTCCTAAATGCAATAAACTAATAAAATATATTTATTAATGAATGAAAACTAAGGAAATGCAAGGTGTTTGAAAACATAGTGTTGTATGCAAAAACACCAAGAAAGATGAATATAAATGAAATCAAAGAAGAACAAAAGGTAAAATGGAAAACATGCACTTGGCAATGTGTTGAAGATTGAAAATGTTGTTGATCATGAAAATTTGGCCTACTGGGATAGACGCCATTCTGGGTGACCTAGTCCCAGATCTGGAAAATTGCACCGGAGTTCGTTTCAGCCAAATGGGTATCCAGATATGTAGAAACTTCTAAAAAATAGGTACAGTGGGACTAAGTCACCATTGTTAGTGACTTAGTACGCTTTGGCTTTTTTGAAAGTATGAAAGTGGAAACAAAAGCCCTCAGTCAACACTTTGTTTTCCTACAGGTGTTTGGTTCTAAACCTCTAATTTTCAACACTATAAAGGAATTTTTGTGGATATTTTGGATTTGCAAACAAGGAGATGTCCTCAAGAACTTTGAAACTTATCCTTCAATGATTTCCAAATCTTCAAGATACATTAATTTGTATGCACACAAGGAAAGAGAGATAAATGTTAAATGTTAGGGCATGGGGGTTTTCCTTGGTCAAAGCCCTTTTTAGGTAATTAAACCAAAATGAAGAAACAATGTAATGAAGCATGAAATAATGTAATTAGAAACTTTCCATGATGATAGACCTTGAATTTCTACAACAATAGATGAGGAATTTTCCCTTGAATGTCTGAAAAAGCTATCTTGATGACTTAGAATGCTAAAACCCTAGCTTGCTTGACTTAAGAACATGATTAATGAGGAATGAATAATGGATGAGTTACAAATTAGGGTTTAGAAGCTTGAATTTATAGGAAATTGACCTAATTTGTGCATTAATTTGATCCCCAAGGCCGACATAAAGGAAAAATAAACTCAAAATCCAATTTTTCCCACCCGAATCTCAAAAATAGCCCAAATGGGACTAAGTCACCAAGTTGGGTGACTTAGTCTCACCTGGATGGGATTAATTCACCCATATGGGTGACTTGGTCCCACAAGGTCTCTTTTTCCAGTTGGGTTGTTGGGGAATGAAGAATTTCAGTTTCTATGATGATTTTATCAGGTCTTTGATCAAAATAAGCCTCGAGATGCACAATATGGGGCCATAGGGTCCTATTAATGATGATGTAAAGGGTAATTAGGGATAGGGACACAAATTTCAATGTAAGAGTGTGATTAAATACACTTTACAATATTAGAATGAGGTCCACATAGCCTAGAAGGGCACAACATCTAATGTGAATTTGTAAGAAACATTACGACACTATATTAGAATTAAGTTTAATTTACAATCCTTCTAGATTAATGTGAGAATACAATTAAATACATTTTAGAATATTGAATTAGGGGAAAAATAGGTCCATTAGTCTATAAAAGTGTGAAATTCTTTTACAACACTTTACAACACCTTTACAAGACATCGTTAGATGCATTTTATTCAATTTGAAAGGGTCCAAGACCTAATTTTGATGTGTTAAAAACATCACAACCCTAAATCAATGCCTCATTAAGTCTAATGTATCATTAATTATTCCCATATCAAGTGTGAAAATTTCAAGGTATACACTTTTTGGTGACACATTAAGCCCCCACTTTAGTGAGAGGATGAACCTTCTTCAAACTCACACTAAAGTAGACATTCAAGAGGGGTCTAATTGTACTAATGTGGATGACAAAGGATAATAAGGATGAAGGAGGTGGTCAAGCCCCTAGGATCCAACATCCTAAGGCAAACCAACATAAGCACAACAGAACATTCGAGGTGAATAATTTGTGACAAATCAAGATATGCAATCATGCAATGGCAAGAACTAGAAGGATGAAAAGGGAGAAAATAAAAAAATTGGATCAAGCTTCAATCATTTTTCCAATAGGATGTGGATTGGATCTAGGTTGTTTGTCCAAAAATGCATACTCACTATGAGGTGACAAAACTCTTGGTTGTCTGTCGGGTGAGAAGTCTAAAAAGGTGAGAAACATGCACTCATGGATGGTATGCACTGACACACACATAAGTGGATATGGGGAAAGTAATGCCTCAAAATGGGCTTCCCTCTCAACCATACCAAAGTTATACCTCCTGATAAATTTAATAAGGAACCACACAAAAATGTTCCTCAAGCTCCATGAGGTAGGAAAACTTCATATGCTTGACACTCATAAACATTGTAAACATAAAATAGTGCAAGGAATGTTCAAAGGGATTTTTCTTAGTTCATGCAAGGTCTCATCTTAGGGAACATCATGCTTAATGTCTCCAAGAGATGAAAAGAGTAAATGGTCTCATCATGGTTCCAAGGGAGGACAAGTGCAAGATCTCATCCTGGGCAACATTGTACCTAATGTTTCCAAGAGAGGAAATCGCAAGAAAAATAAAATTGCAAAATGAAATGTGAGTGTTGATGTATGCCCCCACTTTAAAGCAGTTGCTAACATCATTACTGTGAAAAATTGCTTTAAAGTAGAAGAAGGCATGAGAGCTAACTAGGAAAGCCCTATGCCAAGTCATATGTTTCCTATAAGCTACATCATGAAAAAGGTGTAATATCACATGCAAGCCAACTTAAGGTATTTCATCCACATCCCAAGCTTGCTCTTGTATATTCATGAAAGGTTAACAACTAGCCAAAAGAGGCAATGACAAGTGACATACAAGAACAAGGCTAACTAACCCCTTTCCCCCACTTAGTGTGGGACAAGGGTGAGCCAAAATTATTGATAAGATGCATGGTAGAGTAAAAATAAGTATCAATTAGAGGAATGAGGTGCCCCCATATAAGGAAGAGCACCAAACTCCTTAAGATTTTTTATTTTACTTCTCAAAGCCTTACATTCATTAGTAGAATGATTGTGAACTCTATGATATGCAAAAAATGAATTTTTGTAATGGAATTTCTTGTGAGTTCTAGGAGGAAGGGATATCAAGTGATCTTGGAGGATTCTTGAAAAGATACCCTCTTGATCAATGGTACAAGGTGTGTCTATGGGTTGTAGCAAAGATACCTCTTGCTTAGATGTACAAGATTTCACACCTACGCAAGACTCTTGAGATGTCAAGATTTTTTTCTCTCCTTTATAGGAGGGTGTAAAATCAAATGAATTCAAATCATTAGTTTTTATGGAGATGAAATTGATATTAAGTGAATATTTCTTTGTTTGTTTCATTTTAGGAAAAGGATAACAATCAAGACCACTAGCACTTATGACTTTAGGATGCACTACTATTAAAGGTGGTTTAGAAGAATTTGTTGTGATAGTGTTGATGTCGAGTGAAGGAATGGTGATTTCTATCAAAGGACAATAACCAAGACCTTGAGTTATTTCTTTTGTTTTAGAATCAATGGGGACATGGATACCTTTCTATTTATCGCCACATCCTTTTCCACTATATTCGAGTTGTTTCATGAGCTCATAACCTTTCCCATAAATCTTTTTCATTTCTTTTGGATCAGTTGGTTGTTCGTGGTTAAGGTCATCAAAGGTTTTTGTGTAATTTTCCTTTTTGTCTAAAGTGGTTGAGGTGGATGCTTTCGAAGGGTTGTTCATGTTTTATGTTTACATTACTGCTTTTTCTTGTCCCTTGTTAGAGTTTTGTGTATGATCTTGTATTCTCCCATGAATGTTAGTGTGAAATCTAAGGAACTCCAATCATCATCTAATAGCTTTGTGACTTGTTCAATTTTTTTTCATTGTCATTTTGTTGCATGGGTTCCACTTGTGTGGTTGGTGTTAATGCTTTGTTTTTCTCAATTTGTAAGACACTATAAGGCTTGAGATCAATGTCAAGTGTGTAGAATTTTTTTTTGTAGATGTATTTCATTTTACGATGGAGAGTAGAAAGCACCTCATTCACCACATGAATCCATGGTCTACCTAAGAGAAGAAATTACATGAAATTTTATGAGGTATAGAATGGATTGGTGTTTCCAATGTGGCCTTCCCAACTATAAGAGGTAAAGTGATTACCCCAAGTAGTTTCTTTTTGACATTGTCAAATCCCTTAAGAGATAAAGAATTAGGTTGAGCATTTGATTTATCAATGCCAAGCCTATCTTGAAGGTGCACACTACACACATTAAGGGCAAAGCCAATATCGAAAATTTTTATCTTTATCCCTTTTCGTTTGTATTGAGCTATGATCATGAAAGCACCATTTTGTTTTTGTGCTTCCAAAGAGGGGAGTTCACTTTGGTGGAAAATAATTTCAACATTTATTCCTTGAATTATAGCTGCTATATCATTTGGTTGTGCATTAGAAGGGATAGGAAATTTTTGTAAGGTTGTTTGAAGCATAGTGTGATAGTTAGGTAATTTTGAATTAAATCCCATAGGGATATCTTTGCAGGAGTATTCTTAAGTTGTTCAACAAGATCATACACTAGAGTAAATCAAGGATATCTAGGAAAAATGGGATTAGGCAAGGGTAATGGTGTTGGAGTGGGTCATGGCGGTCACAAATTGTTTCTAGTGGGACATGTATGAGCAATGGTATTATGACTCAGTTTTTGTGAAACATTGTTGTAAGGTGGATAAAAGACAAGTTCGAGTTTTTATTTTATTTTGAGGTTTGTGTGAAGGATGATAAAGGATGAGTTGAGGTTGAATAATATTAACATCCCTTGGTGAATGAGATTCTAACATGGGCTCTTCATCTTCTTCTAAGGGAATAATATCTTTATTTTCAATGTTATCCTTGTTTGGCATCATGATATCAACCCTAGGAGGAGAGTATTTAGGAGAACTACAAACCACATGTTCTTGACATTCAAGGGTTGGTTCTTCTAAAATGACTTCATCACCAGTAGGGGAATGATCAATAATGGGAATATCAATATTGGGATGATTAGGAGAAGGTTCTATTTGAGTGTCATGTTTCTCTAAATTCTCATTTTCTTGTTCCATATTATCTTCCCTAGTAAGAGAGATTGTAGTATGTGCATCCATGGTTATATTTTGTAAAGAATCTTCATTGCAAGGAAAGGATGAATCAAGAGAAGGACAACTAAGATTGTTTTGTTAGAATAGGCCTTTCCAAATGTTAGGGACATTAGGAAGGAAAGAGATAAGGTTATCACTTTCAATCCACATATCCTCTTGAAAAAAGTGATGTTCATGATTATTTAAAATTGTATCCTCTTTTAAAGGCTTTTGAAAAGTAGGGGGAGTATGGAGAGATGAATTTGGGATAAGAAAAGTGGTCGCTATGATCTCATTTCTTGTTTTCTAATTTCTTCCAAAGGCGGATGAGGAGAGGGACAATCAAGACCTTCAATGCTTGTATATTCTTTCACCAAAATACCCTCGTCATTAATACAAGAGGTATTGGGAGAAGAACAAGTATGATTGAGATTATTGTCAACACTATCATCCTCACCAATAGGCAATGCAATATTAAGGATCGTGTCAATGGTTTGAACATGTTTCTTAATGACCTCATTGTTATAATCGAAATTGAACTCAAAAGAGGGAATATTGTATTTATGCAATCAATTTTTAATCAAATCAAAGCCACATATTTTGAAAGAAAACATGCTATCATGAAAAAGTAAAGAAACTGCAAAGAAATTACCTAAAATGAAATGTTTAAATGCAAATTTTCATATGTGAAACAAGGTAATTTTTTTATTACATTATGCATCAACCTAAAGGATGAAATATTTGAAATGCAAATTTGAAATTAAAAAATGCATGAAATGAGCTAATTTAAGCTAGATCTAATGAAATGCATTTTACAAAAACTTAGCCAATTGATATAGATAGGTAAGGGAAGCAAACAAAAGCTTAAAAATAGGGTATTCAATTCTGTGAAAGGTAGTTTTAGGGCTGAAAAAGGACTAGGGATTTTTTTAGAATTTTCAAATTTTTTGGATTGATTTTGATGTTTTATGTGCTATATGATGTATACCTAAGATACCAATGTAGAATTTTAGAAACTTTCAATGATTTAAGATGCAAAAATGCAAGCTAAACGCACTTTTCACTAATGGAAAATTTGAAACCCTAGAATGCAACTTAATTAATACAAAATGAAATACAAGCTAATTATAAGATGATGATGGACTCCAAAAAAAAAAGTTATTTGAAAGTTGGTTTCAACAAAATGTGGACACCAATTTTGATATCCAAGGTTCTCTTGCACTTCTAGGGTTTACCACCTAAAAGGAGATAGATGGACCAAAATGCGCAATTCCCCACTCAAAAATAATCAAATTTGGATGAAAATTTCTTAAATAGAGTGTCCTAAATGCAATAAACTAATAAAAGATATTAGTTAATGAATGAAATCTAAGGAAATGTAAGGTGTTTGAAAACACAGTGTTGTATACAAAAACACCTAGAAAGATGAATAGAAATGCAATCAAAGAAAAAGAAAAAGTTAAAACAAAAAAAATGCACTTGGAAATGTGTTGAAGACTGGAATGAAGACTTAAAATGTTTATGATCCTAAATTTTTTTCCTACTAGGACACTTACGCCATTTTGGGTGACCTAGTCCCAGATCTGGAAAATTGCACAAGAGTTTGTTTTAGCCAAATGGATATTCAAATCTGCAAAAACTTCTGAAAAACAAGTATAGTGGGACTAACGCACCACTATTAGCAACTTATTCCACTTTGGCTTTTCTGAAATTCTAAAACTAGAAACGGAAGCCCTCAGTCTGCACTTTGTTTTCCTACAAGTGTTCGGTTCTGAAACTCTAATTTTTGGCACTGTAAGGAATTTTGTGGATATTTTTTCTTTGAAAACAAGGAGATGTATTCAATAACTTTGCAAATTATCCTTAAATGATTTCCAAATCTTCAATAAACCTAAATCTACAAACACACAAGGAAAGAGAGAAATGTTGAATGTTAGGGCATGGGGGTTTGCCTTAGCCAAACCCCTTTTTAGGTAATTAAACCAAAATTAAGAAAAAATGTAATGAAGCATGAAATAATTGAATTAGAAACTTTCCATGATGATAGACCTTGAATTTTTGTATAAATAGATGAAGAATCTACCCTTGAATATCTAAAAAAGTTATCTTGATGACTTAGAATGTTAAAACACTAGCTTGCTTGAATTAAGAACATGATGTATGAGGAATAAATAATGAATGAGTTATGAATTAAGGTTTAGAAGTTTGCATTTATAGGAAATCCACCTAATTTTCCCATTAATTTGATCCCCAAGGCCAACATGAAGGAAAAATAAACTCAAAATCCAATTTTTCCCACTTGAACCTCAAAAATAGCCCAAATGGGACTAAGTTTCCAAATTGAGTGACTTAGTCACACCTAGATGTCTGACTAATTCACCTAGATGGGTGACTTGGTCCCACAAGGGCTCTTTTGCCAGCTAGGTTGTCGAGGAATGAAGAATTTCAGTTTCTATGATGATTTTATCAGGTCTTTGATCAAAATAACCCTCAAGATGCACAATATGGGGCCATAGTGACGTATTAATGATTATGTAAAGGGTAATTAGGGATAGGGACACAAATTTCAATGTAAAAGTGTGATTAAATACACTTTACAACATTAGAATGAGGTCCACATAGCCTAGAAGGGCACAACATCCAATGTGAATGTGTAAGACACATTACAACACTAGATTAGAAATAAGTTTAATTTACAATCCTTCTATATTAATGTGAGAATGTAACTAAATACATTTTAGAATATTGAATTAGGGGAAAATAGGTCCATTAGTCTAGGAAAGTGTGAAAGTATTTTACAACACTTTACAACACCTTTACAAGACATTGTTAGATGCATTTTATTTAGTTTACAAGGGTCCAAGACCTAATGTGGATGGTGCAGGAGCACCTAGAATAACCTCTATCTTGTTAATTTCATTTTCTCTTGTATCTGACCTTAGCCAAGTCAGAGGGGTTGTGTATTTTTTTTGGACCTTAGAAGGTCATTGTTGTGCTTAGGTGAATTAGTCATTAGGACTAAGATTCACCAAAGTTTTGTTGTCTTTATTAGTTTTTGCTTTGTTTAGCCATGTTGGAATTGGAGCCTTAAATGTGTTCTAAACACATCAATGTTGTTAGGAGAATACCATGAGATAGTTAATGGAGTTGGATGCTCGAAATCAAGGAGTTAGAGGTCCTAAGAATTAGGGAGATGACATAATGGTTTGTTGCCAAAAGTTGTTGCAAAGTTGTCATGTTGCAAGCAACTCGGTTACCTTGGATCCCTTAGAAGATGGGAGTGTGGGATCGACCAATGTCCCTAAGAACATGGCAAAAGGAATCTATGATGCAAGAGGCTCGAGTTATAAGGATAGTAGTTTGTAATTAAGTGATGGTTATGCTTTTGAATAGAAGAACTCTATATTTTCTGTGTATACCGAATGCTTTTGAGTGACAGTGCTAATAGATGAATTAGATGTATTGATTTGACATTAGATTTGTGTTCATAGAGTATTCTTAAGCATTTTTCATTCTATAACCAAATTGTTTTGAGTTAATCTAGTGTGTGGAGTTCATAAGTTAAGGTTTTAGAGGATTTTCTTGCTCTGTTCAGACTAGTCAGTCTTTTCATGGCTCCCCCATAAAATCTATCCATGGGGTCTTCCTGAGATTAGATGGATATGATAGGGGAGCCAATGATCTATAAATACTTAGCAGTAGGAGTCATGAAGAGTCGAGCATTTGCATTTAAAACCAAACCCTAGGCGAGTTCCAAATACCCAGTTAGAGGTTTGGCAGTGAAGAGTTGAAGAGATTAGGCAGGGGAAAGAGGTACCATACAGAACAAGTATAGTTCTAGGTGGGGAAGAGCCATATCTTAGTATGCTAAAAGGATTGAGGTCTGGTCAATCCATTTGTCTAGTTGATAAGCAAGAAAACAGTGAAACCCTAGTAATTAGGCTTTTTATCCCTATTTGCCCTAGGTTATAGGAAACCTGTGTACGGAGGAGTCAGGGGTCTGAAACCCTATGAATCTTTTAAAGGACCAAAAAGGGTATTTGGAAGTGATGTTTTTTTTCTAGGTTGTTTGGAAAGTTTGAGCAAGAAAGTCAAAAAGGTCATTGTCAAGGGCTACAAGGAATTAGGCCTTCTTAAGGCAAATTCTTGAAATCGGTAAGAGTAAAGATTGAAGACCATCCAATATGGATCTAATTAGATGTGAAAAGCATGTTTTTAGTATCTCTGACACCCCTGCAAGTAGTTCAAGGTGTTGTGTGATGTTGGCACTTAGAGTCTTCTAAGTGTAGGAGAAAGTTGCTAATTCAAATTGGTGTTAGTCTTCCAAGGTGAAGCACAAAGTTGAGAAAATCTTGGAGAGGAATTGAAATAGAGCTTAGTTAATGACCTAAGCCTAAGCAGAACCCAGAAGCTATCAGGTTCCAGGAAGAAGACAGTGAAAAGGTCTTTTAGCAGATTGTGCAAGCAAGCCTTGGAACACTCATTCACCATATTGGTATCAGAGCCAAGTTTGATCAGGCTTGTGATTGATGTTGCAACCCACTAAATCAGTAGGAGAGAATACACCAGAGGAAGAAAGAACTATGGTGACTAATGTTTAGTTAGCCAAGAAGGTAGAAGAGCAAGAAGAGGATAACCAGCTGCTGAGAGAAAGGTTGTCCCGAATGGAGAAGCTCTTGGATGAAGTCCAAGAAAAGGCAGATAAAGTAAAGGATAAAATAGAACTGAAGGAAGAACAGGAAGCAAAGGAAAAGGAATTGGACTTGGAGGAGGAAGCTCCAAAACGTGACCCTATCCTTGCTAAAGAACCCTTCTTGAAGGCACTGCAGGCCTTAAGTGGCAAAGCTTTGGAAGGTGTGCCACTATTTAGTGGACAAATGGACCCTGATTTAGTCATGGACTGGATTGAAAGAATAGAGAATCACTTTGAATGTGATGGTATAACAAAAGTCCAAAAAGTTAAGGTGGCCAAGTCAAGGTTGAGAGGTTCAGCTCTCACATGGTGGAAGTTTGTGCAAACTGAAAGAGAGAAAGAAGGAAAGGTTCCTATAGTTACATGGAGAGGCATGGTAACCAAGATCAAGCAGACCTACTTACCTGATGATTATGAAGTCCAGTTGTATAGGAGGAGACATAATCTTAGACAAAAAGATATGGATGTCCAAACATACACCGAGGAGTTCCAAAAGATGTGCCTCAGATCAAAGGTGGTTGAAGATGAAAGCATCAAGCTAGAAAGGTATTTGAATGGGCTCAAGTGGTCTATTCAAGAAGACATGAGCCTAGTGAACTTCAAAACCATTCACCAATGTTATCAAATGGCCTTAAAGATAGAGGAGAAAGGCAAAAAGAAGCAAGAGAAAACCTCCAAGAGTAGAGGACAAAGAGGTGGCTATGGTGGAAGGAGTTTAGAATCAAGGGCTCGAGGAGAAATCAGGTACTCTGAGCAGCAAGAAGGAAGCTCTAGTAGAGGTGGTAGAGGAAGAGGCTCTAGCTCTAGAGGAAGAAGTGGTGGACAAGGAAGGGGTAGTTACTTTGCCAATATGAAGTGTTACCACTGCAATCAAATGGGACACTCAGCCTATAGATGTCCAGAGAAAGGTAGTACTTCTCATGGAGGTTATAAGAGAACTAACCTAGTTCATGATGAGACAAATGTAGTAGAGAAACATCCTGAAGTACCATTGAATTCTAAGGAAGGTGAGAACCTCATGATGAGGAGAACTTTGATCAAGGAGCTGGTTAAAGAAGAACCAAGCCAAAGGAGGTCCTTGTTTAGGATAAAGTGCAAGATGATGGGAAAAGTATGTAGAGTCATCATTGACTCAGGGTCTACTGACAATATTGTGTTAGAGGAGACAGTCAGCAAGCTGAAGTTGACAAGGATACCCCACACCAATCCTTACAAGGTCACATGGCTCAATAAAGGCCAACATGTCTTGGTAAATGAACAAGCATGGGTGGAGTTCTCAATAGGAAGGTACAAGGACAAAGTCTTATGTGATGTGTTACCTTTGGATGCATGCCACTTGCTCCTAGGTAAACCATGGCAATTTGATCGCCAAGCCATGCATGATGGAGTGAAGAAATCTTACACTTTTAAGAAGGACAAGGTGACATTCAAAATTTAGTCACTATTAGAAGATGCAGAGGTGCAGACAGCAGGTCCTAAACTACTCATGGTTGGTGAAAAAGAGTTCTTAGAAGCCTTGGAAGAAGGAGAAGGAGTTGGCTATGCATTAATGTTAAAGCCAAGAGAGGTAAGAAATGACCAAGCAGCTGAGAAGCCAGAGTTGCCTAAAGAAATATAGAAAATGTTGCAGACCTATGAAGGTATTGTGAGTAGTAGACAACCAGCAACATTACCCCCTAAAAGAGCCATAATTCATAGGATAGACTTGATACCATGGGCTACCCTACCAAATAAGGCAGCTTATAAGATGACCCCTCAACAAAATGAGGAGATAGCTAGACAATTGCAAGAACTCCTAGACCAAGGTATCATTAGGAAAAGCATCAGTCCATGTGCAGTACCCACTATCCTAGCACCTAAAAAGGGAGGAGAATGGAGGCTTTGTACTGATTCAAGGGCCATAAATAAGATAACTATTAGGTATAGATTCCCTATCCCTAGGATTGAAGACCTCATGGATTGTCTAGGTGAAGCTAGGTACTATACCAAGATATACCTAAAGAGTGGTTAACACCAAATCAGAATACATGAGGGAGATGAGTGGAAAATGGCTTTCAAAACCAATGAGGGTTTATATGAGTGGCTAGTTATGCCATTTGGACTATCTAATGCCCCCCTCCACATTCATGAGACTCATGAATGAAATCCTCAAAGACTACATTGGAAAATTTGTAGTGGTGTATCTTGATGATATACTTATTTATAGCAAGACAAGAGAAGAGCATCTCCAACACATAGAGTTGGTTTGTAAGAAGCTACAGGAGGAGAAATTGATGATCAATATAGAAAAATGTGATCAAAATAGAGTTGGTGTACTTTGGATTTGTGCTATCACATGGCAACTTAAAAATGGACAGCAGCAAAGTGGAAGCCATCCTCAATTGGCCTACTCCAAAGACAGCAATAGAGGTAAGAAGTTTTCATGGCCTTGCTCAATACTATAGGAAGTTTATAAGAAAGTTTAGTGCTATTTGTGCTCCTATGTTGGATACCATTAAAGGAGGGATGAAGACTAAGTTTGTATGGAATGAGCAAGCTAACAAAAGTTTTGAGTTGTTAAAAGAAAAGATAGCTACCCAACCTGTTTTGGTGTTACCAAGCTTTGAGAAGCTATTCACCATTGAGTGTGATGCAAGCAATGTGGCTATTGGAGCTGCTCTCAGTTAAGAGGGCAGACCAGTGGCTTTTCATTCAGAGAAGTTAAGTGAAGCCAAGAAGAAGTATTCTTCTTATGACCTTGAGATGTATGCATTGGTCTAGGCCTTAAGGAAATGGAGGCACTACTTGCTTCCCAAAGAATTCATAGTGTATTCAGACAACCAAGCACTTAGTTTCCTAAATTCACAAGAGAAACTGAGTCACAGACACATGAAATGGGTGGAATAACTGCAAGCTTACACTTTCAATATCAAGCATAAGAAAGGAGTACTCAACAAGGTAGCAGATGCCTTGAGTAGAAGAGTTCTCACCATACAAGAAATTTAGTTGAAGAGCATGGGAATAGATCATTTCAAGGATCTATATGCAGATGATGAAGATTTTGCAGAAATTTATAAGGTATGTGTTGAATATAAGAATCATTTTCATAGTAAATATGTTGAATATACTTTGCAAAGTGATCTCTTGTTTAAAGGAAATTAGTTATGTGTCCCTATAGGTTCTATTAGAGAGAATTTGATACAAGAAAAGCATAATGGTGCATTAAGTGGTCACTTTGGGATCACAAAGACTCAAGAACTTGTTCAAAGATTCTATTATTGGCCAAGAATGAATCTAGATGTTAGGAGGTATGTGGAGAGTTGTATAGTGTGTCAAAAGGCCAAAGGTACTTCTTCAAATGTAGGCCTATACCAACCACTGCCTATTCCTACTAGGCCATGGGAATGCTTGAGTATGGATTTTGTAGTTGGGTTACCCAAGACAAGACAAGGCATGGACAATGTTTATGTAGTTGTGGAAAAATTCAACAAAATGGCTCACTTTGTGCCATGTAAAACAACCAATGATGCCAATCAAATAGCCTCTCTTTTCTTCAAGGAGATAGTAAGGATACATGGGTTACCTATAAGCATTGTGTCAGACAGAGACACCAAGTTTATGAGTCACTTTTTAAAAACTCTTTGGCGGAGATTAGGAACTAACTTATCTTTTAGATCTGCATACCATCCCCAAACTGATGGTCAGACCGAAGTTGTTAATAGAAGTCTTGGAAATCTATTAAGGTGCTTGACCAAGGAGTATGGTCAACAATGGGATCAGTTGATTGGATGAGCTGAATATGCCTATAATGACACTGTGAACAGATCAACAAGGAAGAGTCCCTTTGAAATTGTCTATGGATTACATCCTAGAGGATTCTATGAGCTAAGAGACTTAAAGGATGGAGTCAAGGGAAGTGCATATGCTAAATATTTTTCCTATGCCATGCAGGAGATTCATGATACAATCAGGAAGACATTAGTAGAAAACAACATGAAGCATAAGACCAAGGTGGATGAGCATAGGAGATAAGTTCAGTTCAATGTTGGAGACTTGGTGATGGTGCATCTAAACAATTCCAGGTTACAAAAAGGAGTCCCTCATAAGTTGTAGATGAAGAGGATAGGTCCCTGTCCTATCTTAGCAAAATATGGAAACAATGCTTTTAAAGTGGAGCTACCGGAAGACAGTGGACTGTCCCCTATTTTTAACATTGCAGACCCAGTCCATTACAAAGGACCACCACCAGACATGGATCATAACCTCAATGAAGTCATCCAAGATGTGGAGGAGCTCAAACTGCCTTCTGCTACAGTCAAACAAGCTAACAAAATACTAGATACCAGGGTCTATAAGAATACTAGAACCAAGGAATACAAGGAAAATCTGATTAAAAGACATGGTCAATTTGATGTTGATGCAGTCTGGATCAAAGATTCAATGTTCAAGAAATTGGGCATTGATGTCAACTTACTCAATCCAAGGGTGGATTGAAATCTTTTGTTTTGGGGAGGATGGTGCAGGAGCACCTAGGCTAACCTCCATCTTGTTAATTTCATTTTGGCTTGTATCTGACCTTAGCCAAGTCAGAGGGGTTGTGTATTTGTTTTGGACCTTAGAAGGTCATTGTTGTGCTTAGGTGAATTAGTCATTAGGACTAAGATTCACCAAAGTTTTGTTGTCTTTATTAGTTTTTGTTTTGTTTAGCCATGTTGGAATTGGAGCCTTAAATGTGTTATAAACACATCAATGTTGTTAGGAGGATGCCATGAGGCAGTTAAGGGAGTTGAATGCTCAGAATCAAGGAGTTAGAGGTCCTAAGAATTAGGGAGATGGCATAATGATTTGTTGCCAAAAGTTGTTGCAAAGTTGTCATGTTGCATGCAACTCGGTTACCTTGGCTCCCTTAGAAGATGGGAGTGTGGGATCGACCAACATCCCTAAGAACATGGAAAAAGGCATCTATGATGCAAGAGGCTCGAGTTATAAGGATAGTAGTTTGTAATTAAGTGATGGTTATGCTTTTGAATAGAAGAACTCTGTATTTTCTGTGTATACCGAATTCTTTTGAGTGATAGCGCTAATAGATGAATTAGATGTATTGATTTGACATTAGATTTGTGTTCATAGAGTAGTCTTAAGCATTTTTCATTTTGTAACCAAATTTTTTTGAGTTAATCTAGTGTGTGGAGTTCATAAGTTAAGGTTTTAGAGGATTTTCTTGCTCTATTCAGACCAGTCAGTCTTTTCATGGCTCCCCCATAAAATCTAGCCACGGAGTCTTCCTGAGATTAGATGGATATGATAGGGGAGCCAATGATCTATAAATACTTAGCAGTAGGAGTCATGAAGAGTTGAGCATTTGCATTTAAAACCAAACCCTAGGCGAGTTCCAAATACTTGGTTAGAGGTTTGGCAGTGAAGAGTTGAAGAGATTAGGCAGGGGAAAGAGGTACCGTACAAAAAAAGTACAGTTCCAGGTGGGGCAGAGCCATATCTTAGTATGCTAAAAGGATTGAGGTCTGGTCAATCCATTTGTCTAGTTGATAAGCAAGAAAACAGTGAAACCCTAGTAATTAGGCTTTTTAGCCCTATTTGCCCTAAGTTATAGGAAACCTGTGTACGAAGGAGTCAGGGGTCTAAAACCCTATGAATCTTTTAAAGGACCAAAAAGGGTATCTGGAAGTGAAGTTTTTTTTCTAGGTTGTTTTGAAAGTTTGAGCAAGAAAGTCAAAAAGGTCACTGTCAAGGGCTACAAGGAATTAGGCCTTCTCAAGGCAAATTCTTGAAATCGGTAAGAGTAAAGATTGAAGACCATCCAATAGGATCTAATTGGATGTGAAAGGCATGTTTTTAGTATCTCTGACACCCTTGCATGTAGTTCAAGGTGTTGTGTGATGTTGGCACTTAGAGTCTTCTAAGTGTAGGAGAAAGTTGCTAATTGAAATTGGTGTTAGTCTTCCAAGGTGAAGCACAAAGTTGAGAAACTCTTGGAGAGGAGTTGAAACAAAGCTTAGTTAATGACCTAAGCCTAAGCAGAACCCAAAAGCTATCAGGTTCCAGGAAGAAGACAGTGAAATGGTCTTTTAGCAGATTGTGCAAGTAAGCCTTGGAACACTCATTCACCAGTGTATGTGTTAAAAACCTCACAACACTAAATCAAGGCCTTATTACTGTCTAATTTATCATTATTTATTCCCATATGAAGTGTGAAAATGTCAAGGTATACACTTTTTGGTGACACACCTTCTACTGTGATTGAGTGGCCAAACAGTTTGGTCACACTCAAGGAATTCCCATCCCTCAATCAACCTATCTTAGATCGACTTGTAGTAGTTCAAGGCCATATTACATAGCTCATCCCATCTTCATGTAGATCCCTTTAAGTGACTTTTATGTTGAGGAGTGAGATGCACACCTAGTTTCAAATGTGAATGGTGTTGGATCGAACACTACATAAACTAGGTAGTGAGATTCTTCTTTGGGGGAATTTTGTATTTTCTTTTTTGACAGGATTTTTTGTCCCATTGAAAATTTTCATCATCTCTATTCATGAGAGATTATATTTGTAGATGGGTATCTAATATGGCCTAGTAATTACGACCCATTGTTGCATTCTTGCATCAATGGATCTTTTAAATTCTCCTTAATTTGTATCTAAGGTGGAGTGTTTGTGTGAAATGGGTGTTTTACCTAGCTAGTTTATCACCTAATCCTATTCAAACTATGAAAATAAGATTATTTAGGTCAAACGTAATATAGTTATCATTGTATGTATCAATTCATAAGATTAATACACATGGCATAATTTTATACAATCATATGTCTCACCATGTTCTATATAACCACTGGTTTTCCTTTATAATCTAAATCCATTATCACTGTAATCTATCAATTGCAATTTTTGATAGAATAAAATTATTCTCTCATATCTAATCTCTCTTTTTCTTTTATAAAACTTCTTATATCTTGGGTGGTAACAATATTCATCAAAATATTGCATGGTACAGATTATTTTATACCAACTCTTAAAATTACTATGCAATGTTGCAAGAGGAGGATGAAGATGGTTGTTAATGTATATGACTCTCCATATATCGCATTAGAGTAGTTACTAAAGGTTTTGATATCCACATTAGATTTTTATTCTATAGATGTTACTATATGTAGAGAAACTAAAATATGTGTTACAATAAATATTCTAAAAATAAAGATAAGTACTTATATTCTATTATTTTACGTGAAAACTAGTAATAATGAAGATACAATATCAAGCACAGTGAATGCAAAAAATGTATGTAGCCGACCAAATATACTAGAAAAAAGAGGCATACATATATAGAAAGAGAAAGGAAACCAACTTCCTCAAAATAAGGATACAACTCCTCACACATGGAGTGATGGTGATTTCCTACCACTAAAGTATCATGAGGTGTCAAAATAATGTCGACACCTCAATCAAACTACTAACTAACTTGATAACTTGTATGAATAAGTGTCAAGAATTGGTGCCTAAGTAAGTGGACACTTAAGGAGGCTTAAGTAATCCTAAGAATATTTAATATATACACTAACACCCCCCCCCCTTCCTTAAGCATAACTTAGGTGGGAATGAAAGAAATGGGTCTCGACTACTAGCCTAGTGAGGTATCCATGTACAATGCAAAATAAAATGGGTCTTGACTACTAGTTGTTGAAAAAACAAGGATAGACAACTAAGAGAGGGGGTCAATCAGTTGTCATAGAAATTTAAACTTTTTAAACTTATCTTAATTTTAATCTTAGATCTGATGAATAAGCAATTAACCAAAAGCAATTAACACATCAAAGAGACAAAGAACACCAAGATTTTTTTATGTGGAAACCATGTTAGGGGAAAAACCACAGTGGATGTTAGTCCACAAGATTATACTCTGCTAAAAGTATAATGAAAAATAATAAGGGGAATGCACATGCATTTAGGCACACTACCTAGAGCTCACTGCTCAAATACAAAAGGGGCTCACTACCCAACATAATAGGATTAAAAATCCAGAGAGTATGAAATGAGAAAATAGCTTCTACACAAGCCTGATTATAGTTCCAATTAAGCTCAACACTTCTTCACACTTCGCACAATATTATTCACACTTTTCTCTGAAATCAAATGATATTTACACATACACACATAGGAGAACACCCAACATATGAAGCATACTCTTCATCGATGAAACAATCACATTTATATATCCGCTACATGAGATTTCATCACAACTTAGTCAGCTAAGAAAATAAAACATATTTTCAGTGTCGGCCCAAATTTACAAATAAATTTCCAATGCAAATCCACCAAGGTCAGCCACAATATAGTGGAGACCCAAATTAACATCTCCAATACAAGAATACTTTAATTAATTACACCATGAAGATCCACAACATGCTACCATCAACATGTCGACCAGGAACATGAAAAACTGAACATGTGCAAGAAAAGATCTTCAACCACAAGTTCGCCGATTAATGTGGATGTACCACAAAGATAAAGAATGATATAGAGACATTTGAGAGCACCAAGAAACAATAGAGAAGCATCCGCAATAATTGAGATTAACAGAATCACAAAATCTTCATTCAGGAACACTAACAAAGACCACATAAACACTATTAGACCACAACACACTCAAAACTTTTTGTGGACCTTTGAAACTTTTGGTAGATGATCTAGATATACTAAAAAATAAACCCTTTAATCCACACCATAAAATATTCAACGTATAGAATAGGAAACCTTCATGACCTACACAGTTCCATTGGGAACCGAGAACACTTTCTCTTACAATTTTCTCCATATCCTCGACATACATAGCAGTTGATACACCAAATGCTAATAGTGTTGACATCAATAACAACCACATATCAGAAACACATCTACAACATCTAGTAAACTCCCCCTTTGGCATTGATGGCAACACATGATGTGAAAAATACCATCAACCCAACACACTGACTTCTTTTGCACTTCTTTTGAAAATATTTTTCACATTACACTTCTCCCCCTTTAACATCAATACCAAAGGTAACAATGAACTTTCCATATACATGCTCTGAACCACATATCTACACATTTGACTACTCCCCCTGAGTAGTATCCATGGAAACACCAATCTAGATAAGAATATAGCAATGAAGTTCATGGATTTATGCAAGCAAATGCATCTTTTAGTTCTTATCTAGAGGGGTAATTTCCCCTAGCATTCCTCTACGATACTCAAAAGTGTCCTTCATCAAAGGCTTAGTAAATATATATGCAATTTATTCTTTAGTAGGCACATACTCCAATCTGACTTCATTCTCATTTACTTTCTCCCTTAAGAAATGAAACTTGATTGATATATGCTTAGTCTTAGAGTATAGTACTAGATTCTTTGAAATATTTATTGCACTTGAATATATGCAAATAGACTCTTCATATATCACCCTGATATCCTTCAACATTTGTTTCATCCATATCACTTGAGTACAATTGTTTGTAGAAACAATATACTCTACTTCAACAGTAGATAGAGAAATGGAATTCTATTTTTTGCTCAACCAAACACCAACTTCTTCCCTAAGAAGAAAGCACCACCACTAGTACTTTTTTTGTCATCTACATCACCAGCCCAATCCGCATTAGTATATGCACACAAAGTGAGATCATTATCTGTTGGATACCAAACTCCAAAGTTGATTGCTCCTTTTAGATATCTAAAAATTCTCTTGACAATAGTTACATGTGATTCTTTTGGATCAGCCTAAAATATAGCAACCATATATACAACATTCATGATGTCTGGTCTAGTTTGAGTCAAGTAGAGCAATCCACCGATCATTGATCTATATCTAGTTTTATTTTCCTTAGAAGAGTCATCATTATGTGTCAACTTACATCTAGTCACCATGGGGGTACTAAAAGGTTTGCAGGCATCCATTCCAAACTTAATTAGTAGTTCTTTCACATATTTGGACTAAGATATGAAAATCCCCTTGTCCAACTATGCAACTTGCAATCCTAGAAAGAACTTCAATTCTCCAATCATACTCATCTCAAATTCACTCTTTATTTCATCAACAAACTTCATACATAGATTATCATCTCCTCCAAAAATGATATCATCAACAAAAACCTCTATAATTAACTCCTTATCAATATCTAATTTGAAGTATAAGTTGCTATCAATAGTACCTTTAGTGAATCCAAGCTTTAGTAGGTATTTGTCCAATCTAGCATACCAGGCTCTAGGGCCTTGCTTAAGTCCATACAAAGATTTCTTCAACCTAAAAACCATATCCCCCTTGTCTATTAGCTAAAATCAATCTGGTTGTTCAATGTATACTTCT
This sequence comes from Sequoia sempervirens, assembly GCA_007258455.2. Lineage (NCBI taxonomy): Eukaryota > Viridiplantae > Streptophyta > Pinopsida > Cupressales > Cupressaceae > Sequoia > Sequoia sempervirens. Next base: position 133,791,105 of record VDFB02086081.1, on the reverse strand, counting down.
TCTTCTAGTTCTCCATTCAAAAATGTTGACTTTACATCCATCTAATAGACTTTGTATTCCTTGTGTGTAGCATAAGAAAGAAATATTCTAACAGCTTCAATCCTGCTGAAAGGGGCAAAGGTTTCTTCAAAATCAACACCTTCCATTTGAGAATACCCTTTACATACCAGTCTTGCTTTAATTCAGACAACTTCACCTTCTTCATTCAGCTTGTTTCTAAATACCCATTTAGTACCAATCACATTTTTGTCTTTAGGCCTCGGAACCAGTAGCCATGTGTCATTCTTTTTAATCTATTTCAGCTCTTCCTTCATAGCTTCTAACCAGTGTTCATCTTGATAGGCTTTAGTGACATTTTTAGGTTCAATCTTGGAGATCAGATAATATTCTTCTACAATTTTTCTTCTATTTTGCACTCTTTTACTTGTATCTCCTATGATTTAATTTTTAGTATGATTTAGTTTTACATACCTTGGAGTTTTGGGACATTCTTGAACTTCTAACTCTTCTGATCTTTCTTCTACACTTGCACTTATCTATGCCTCCTAACTAACTTGATTTACCAAAACAAATTGAGGTTGCTTTATCTGAACATATGGAATAATCTAAAGTATCTATTATGTGTCTGAGTATTCTTCCCTTGGCTTGTAATGTCTTCATTTGAATCATAACTGCAACATCTGGATGTTTTGATAGAGTCCTCATCAAATCTAACATTTACACTCTCAGCCATCTTTCTCAGTCTTTTGTTATAGCACCAGTAGGCCTTTCTTTTAGTGGAGTAACCTAGGAAGATTTCTTCATCACTTATTGCATCGAATTTTCCTATATCAGCATCTCTCCTGATATAACACATGCTTTGAAAGATCTTAAAATACTTAATAGTAGGCTTGTGAAGAAACCATAACTCATAAGGAGTCTTACCAGAATTACCATTAACATTTACCCAGTTCAGAGTATACACAACAGTGCTTACCACTTCACTCTAGTACATTAGAGACACATTTCCTTCCATCATCATTGATCTGGAAACATCCACAATTGTTCTATTCTTTCTCTTTCCAACTCCATTCTATTGAGGGGTTTGGGGTGCAGATAACTATCTTTTAATTCCATGCTCTTCACAATAAGAGTTGAACTCCTTGGAAATTAACTCACCACCTATGTCAAATCTTAGGCACTTGATTTTCAGACCTTTCTCATTTTCTACATAGCCTTCAAACTTTTGAACTTCTCTAATGCTTCACATTTTTCTCTTTAAAAGGAAACCCAAATCATTCTATCATCAATAACCAACATAAAATTCCTTTCTCCATGAATACTTTTGACTCTAGAGGGACCACAAAGGTCAATATGTAGCAGCTCCAGCAAATTATTTGAATGAAATTGTTTTCTCCAGAAAGAGATTCTAGTTTGTTTACCCATCTAACATTCCTTGCAAATTATATTAGCAGGCTTCACTAACCTAGGAATATCTCTTATTCCTTGATTATAACTTATCTTGATAATGTTATCAAAGTTTACATGACACACCCTCCTATGCCACAACCAAATTTCATCTATTTGAGAAATTAAACAACTTCCACTAGTAGTAGTCAGATGAAAAATATTACCTTTTGTTTGTTTTCCTGTTGCAATCATATTCCTAGAACTTCCATCTATCTTGCATCTTCCATATTTGAACTGAATATCATATCCTTTGTGAACCATCTATCCAACACTCAACAATTTGTGCTTCAGGCCTTCAACATAGAGGACACCATCAATGTTATCCTTACCACCAAGGAAAATAAATCCTCTTCCATGAATCACACCAGCATTGTTATCTCCAAATCTTACAACCCCACTATAATACTTCTCTAGACTCACAAATTTTCTTTTATCACCAGTCATATGATGTGAGCATCCACTGTCAATGACCCATTCACCTTTTTCTTCAACTTGGGTTGCAAGATCTTTCTCATCTTTAGTAGATTCAGTAGCCACAAAATTATCTTCAATGGTAGCAATGAAAGCCCATTCATCTTCATCTCCATTGTCTTTATCACACTCATCATCAGTCACTACTTCTTCAAAAAAGTAGCATTTCTTTTGGAATCTATAATTTCTAGGCTTACATGTAGGAAATATTTTAGGACATCTTGATGCAAAATGACCTATTTTGCTGCATGAAAATCATTTAATAGGCAATACACATTCATACTTACCTTTTCCTCTCCCTTCTTTCTTTGCAATCAATGCTTCCAATTCTTCTACCTCTCTTTCTTTATATTCAAGTTGTTTCAGTTCTTCATCATACTTGGATATATTTTTGTAACTCTCTCCTGGACTATATCTTTTCCTATTACTTTTGGATACAGTATCCTTGAATGCAAATTTTTTCTTTGGTGAAAATTATCCAAATCCACTTATTTCAAAAGAAACAAGCTTCCTAATCAATGTGTCTCTTGTCATCTTGTTTACTGATCTGAACTCTTCAATAGCATGAACCTTCATTTTGTAGGAGGGAGGAAAGGATCTGAGTACTTTAGCCACAATTTCATCCTCATCCACAAAAAAACTGACACATTTAATACCCATCACTATTTCATTTACTCTCTACATAAAAGAAGTGATATTTTCATCTTCATCCATCTTCAAATTCGCATACTTGCCTTTCAAGCTCTATAACTTAGCCATCTTCACCTATGCATCTCCTTCATACAAAGTTTCCAATTTCGTCCAAATCTCATGAGCTATCTATAGACCCAACACATTAGCCATCTCTGAATTTGTCAAAGCACTCACCAAAGCTTCAACAACCCTAACGTTATTTTCAACATCTTTGATCTCATTAGGACTTGAGGGACCATTCTGAGGAATAGTATATGGATCTCTTGTAATCTTCCAAAAAGCTTCACCAATACCCCTTAAGTGACATTGCATCCTAACTTTCCACATTTAATAGTTAGTGCCATCAAATCTAGGACTGTCCTTCTTGAATTTTGTTGCCATCTTAGATCACCTCAAGCTTTTAGACTTCTTCAGAGGAACCTAGCTCTGATACCAGTTGTTGGAAAAACAAGGACAAACAATAGAGAGGGGGGTGAATCAGTTGTCACAAAAATTTAAAATTTTCAAACTTATCTTAACTTTAATCTCAGATCTGATGAATAAGCTCAATTAACACATCATAGAGACAAAGAACACCAAGATTTTTTTATGTGGAAACCCTATTAGGGGAAAAACCATGGTGGATGTTAGTCCATAAGATTATAGTCTACTAAAAGTATAATAAAAAATAATAAGGGGAATGCACATACATTTAGGCACACTACCTAGAGCTCATTGCTCAAATACAATAGGGGCTCACTACCCAAGAAAATAGGATTAAAAATCTAGAGGGTATGAATTGAGAAATTAGCTTCTGCACAAACCTGATTGCAGTTCCAATTAAGCTCAACACTTCATCACATTTCATAAAATATTCTTCACTATGCTCTGTAATCAAATGATATTCACACATACACACATAGGAGCACACCCAACATACAAATCATACTCTTTACCGATGAAATAATCACATTTATATATCTACTACATGAGATTTCATCACAATTTAGTCAACTAGGAAAATAAAATATATTTTCAATGTTGGCCCAAATTTACAAATAAATTTCCAATGCAAATCCACCAAGGTTGGCAGCAACATAGTGGAGATCCAAATTAACATCTCCAATACAAAAATACTTTAATTAATTAGACCACAAAGATCCACAACATGCTACCACCAACATGTCGGCCAGGAACATGAAAAACCAAACATGTGCAAGAAAATATCTTCAACCACAAGTTCACCGATTAATGTGAATGTACCAAAAAGATAGAGAATGATCTAGAGACATTTGAGAGCACCAAGAAACAATAGAGAAACATCCACAACAACTGAGATTAATAGAATCACACAATCTTCATTCAGGAACATTGACAGCGACCACAAAAACACTGTTAGACCACAACACACTTGAAACTTTTCATGGACCTCTAAAACTTTTGGTAGATGATCTAGATATACTAAAAAATAAACCCTTTAATTGACACCAACAAATATTCAATGTAAAGAACAAGAAACCTTCATGACCTGCACATTTCCACTAGGAACGTAGAACACTTTCTCTTACAATTTTCTCAATATCCTTGACATATATAGTAGTTGATACACCAAATGCTAATAGTTTTGACATCAATGAAAACCACATATCAGAAACACATCCACAACATGCAACACTAGCTTGATAAGGTACCCATGTACAATGCAATCTCTCTAAAAATGAAGATAAAACCTAGTGGGATAAAAGTATCTTCCAAAAAAAGAGAAGATGAGAAGAAGACTAGAAATCCCCCCCAAGGATGATGCTACTGTTGATGTAGACCACACATGAAGAATATCTCATAGATTATGAACTTTCTCTTAGTAAAGAGTTTGGTGAAGATGTTAGTAACATACTCTAAAGAGTATCAAAAGACCAAGTCAAGATAATCTATCCATGAATCAAATCTTGAATATAATGCATATGTATGTCTATGTGTTTGGTTCGTTGATATTAAACTAGATTCTTGCATATTTGAATAGTACTCTGGTTGTCACAATAGATGATAGTAGGTTACTTGAAAGGAACACAAAACGCAAAGAGAATGCACCTAAGCCACATAGCCTTAGTAGTTGAGTTAGAAATCCCCTTGAACTTTTCCTATGTGGATGATATAGCAATAAAATTCTACTTCTTTCTAGGCCAACTAATAGGATCTAAACCAAGTGAAAAATTATAACCTAAAGTGGACTCGAGATGCTTAGTGTCACTAGCCCAATCTAAATCTATAAAACCAACCAAGTAAATTGATTAACCAAATTTTTAATGAATCCCAAAACCAAGATTACCATGAAGGTAATAAAGGATCCTCATATCTTCTTTCAAATGTAGCTCATGAGGTTCCTACATAAATCTTGAAACATGCCTGCTGCATAGGAAATATCTAGCCTAGTATGACTCAAGTATATAAGACTGCCAACAAGTTGTTGATACAATTTAGCATCAACCAATGATGCAGTACATTAAGTCTCAAACTTGACTCTAGATAGAAATGGATTTAGATATGGTTTGCAAGTAGTCATGTGAAATTGTGCAAGTAGATCAAGAGTATACTTAGGTTGTGTAAGAGTGATCCATGAAGAAAACTATGAAATCTCAATTCCAAGGAATTAGTGCAATAAACCCAATTTTTTCATGTCAAATCTATCCTAAAGTGGTCTCTTCATTACTACAATAGTAGATGAAGTACTCCCAATAATAAAAAGATCATCAACATATAGAACCAATATCAAAAGTGAATCATCGTACCATAGTAGAAACACATTAGGATTTGAATGACATCTTGTAAAACCAAATGATAAGAGGTAGGTATCCATGTTGGCATACCAAGATCTAGGAGTGTTTTGTAGGTCATAGAGATATTTCCTAAATCTACAAAGTAAGGATGAATCTTGAACAAACCCTGGTGGTTGTTCCATGTAGATTTTCTCCTCAAGGTCTTCATGAAGATATACACTCTTCACATCCATCTGTACAACCCACCCATGTGCTCCAGCTACATCTAGTGTGAGTCAAATCGAAGTCATCTTAGCAACTAGTGTAGAGGTTTCTATATAGTCAATGCCTACAACCTATGAAAATCCTTTTGAAAAAAACCATGCTTTGTACTTATCAATTTACCCATCTACTACAAATTTAGTTTGATACATCCATCTACATCAAACTATCTTCCTTCCCTTAGGAAGTGAATTCAAACCCAAAGTGTGATTATAATCAAGGAATCATATTCCTCATCCATAGAAATATCCAAATTTGGTATGCCTAATACCTCTTTGAATGTATATGGATCAAAAACCAAGGAAAATAAGGCATATGGCACCCCTAAAAATCTGCCTAAATCTATTTGTCATCTATTGGATTCTATACCCATGTATCTGCCTTATGTAGAGTGTGAGATGTGTGTGAGTCTAGTGTGGAAATATCAACTTCCAATCCAATCCTCAAACTAGATGAAGATGAATCATCATCATTATCATCACTGTGAGAACTACTAGAAGAAGAAGATACTACACTAGGAATTTGTTGAGAATGATCTGAATTGTCAATACTATAATCAAAGTCTTGAGAGTTCACAATATGTTGAGAAGTGTCAAGTATAATTTTAAGAGATATTTCTTGGAACTTAACACTTCTCTCAATAAACAAATCATGTATGGTATGGTGGAGTAGGTGATAGAATTTTACACCATCTAGATATCCAACAAAGATGGAAGGTTTGGATTATAGATCCATAGCCTTGCGATGTTTTTGAGAATGTGGGCCATGGCATGAGAGATAAAAAATTTGAAATGATCAACTATTGGTTTCCATCCTTTCCAATATTCAAAGGGAGAGATACCCCTCAAGAATTTATGTGGAACTCTATTCTATATGTAACATTCATAGTTGACTTCTTCTACCTAATATGATGGTGTGAGGCCCTTAGAGTGAATCATACAATTAGTCATCTCTTTTAAAGATTTTTTTTTTCCATTTTGCAAAACCATTTTGTTGTGGGGTATAAGGAATTGTGTTGCATATGATCTATCCCCTCTAATATGTAAAGCTACTCAAAATGATTGTTGACATACTCACCCTAATCATCTGTTCAAAGAACCCTGATGACTTTCCCTAATTATTTCTGGCAAGAGCTTTGAAATATTGAAAAGTTTCAAACACATGATTTTTTCCTAAGAAAGTAGACCCATGCAAAACATGAGAAATAATCAATAAAGGTAAGAACATCTCCAACCTTTGTGAAATATGGCTGGGTAAAATCCCTTGAAACATCACTATGAACAAGTTCTAAAACTTGTGTTACCCTCCATGATTTTCCTTTGTCAAATTTTTCTTCTTGATGTTTTCCAAGTGCACAAACTTCATAAAATTTAGCCCTAGATAATCCCTTGACCATATTATATTAACAAAGTTTCTCAAGGTAGCGGTATTTAAGATGGCCAAACCACTCATGCCATAATTTTCTAAATTTATCCAAATGAGTTAGTAGTGCTTTTGCAAAAATATCTATGGAAAAATTGGAGAAGGTATATAATTTGGATTGGTGCCTCTCCTATTACTACCAATTTTTTTCTTCGTAATTCTCTTATCTCAACTAAATTTGGAGAGAAGTGTACTCCCATGCTCTTCCATAAATGAGTTATTTGATACATTAAAAAGAGATTAGTTGATAGTGAAGATACACTTAGAAATTTTGAAATTATTCCTCTTGTTGGTACGAATAAATTCTTGTGCCTAGTTAATTCCTTACTAGGAGACTTATGGGACTTGTATAGATGTTTAATATATGTGGTCTATAGGTATCTAGGTACTAGGAAACTTATGGGACTTGAAATTTCTACAGATGTGTACTTGTACCCACAGACGTGTACTTTGTACTATTGAGGCCATGTGGCCTGTAGGAAATGGCCCTCACAACCCCACTTGGATGACAATCAATTTCTGACCGTATTTAAAATTTATTAATGGGGTTTTTAAATAAATCAACATATTAAAAAAAAAAGGTAGTTAAAATACAATGAGCCATTAAAAGAATATTGCAAAGACTACCAGTAGATTCCAACAGTGAAGATACCAACACTTGCAAAGGAATAATATCTATGGAAAAATTGGAGAAGGTATATAATTTGGATTGGTGCCTCTCCTATTACTACCAATTTTTTTCTTCGTAATTCTCTTATCTCAACTAAATTTGGAGAGAAGTGTACTCCCATGCTCTTCCATAAATGAGTTATTTGATATATTAAAAAGAGATTAGTTGATAGTGAAGATACACTTAGAAAATTTGAAATTATTCCTCTTGTTGGTACGAATAAATTCTTGTGCCTAGTTAATTCCTTACTAGGAGACTTATGGGACTTGTATAGATGTTTAATATATGTGGTCTGTAGGTATCTAGGTACTAGGAAACTTATGGGACTTGAAATTTCTACAGATGTGTACTTGTACCCACAGACGTGTACTTTGTACTATTGAGGCCATGTGGCATGTAGGAAATGGGCCTCATGACCCCACTTGGATGACAATCAATTTCTGACAGTATTTAAAATTTATTAATGGGGTTTTTAAATAAATCAACATATTAAAAAAAAATAGGTAGTTAAAATACAATGAGCCATAAAAAGAATATTGCATCGACTACCAGTAGATTCCAACAGTGAAGATACCAACACTTGCAAAGGAATATTTTGGTAGGTGAAGAATATACCAACAAACAGGAGAATATTGTGGCCAAGGGAAGCCAATTTGCGATGGCCTCGAAGTTGTCAATTTTAACACAATATTTTTTAGCATCTTCAAGGTATATTCTCTGCTAACATCAGTGTGATTCCAACAGGGTCATTTTAAATTTTTAACGCCCCCTCCTTTTTCATTTTGGTTTTGGAGGGAGATTTTCAAACTCAGATAACTTGAGCTCAAGGTATCTGATTATCAAGCAATTATTTTTATTTGGGGAAAAATTTCATGCTCGTTGCAGTGGTCTACATGTCTAATTTTCATGTCTGGATTTTCCAAAGATTGTAGATTCTCACTAGTGTTGTTGCATCTTGTTTTTGGAACTTTAGGGTCTCCATTCTTACTCCTATGGTTAAATTTTTGTGTGCAATTCATTTTCAAAGTGCATAATTTTTCATGTACCTTTTAGTGGTATGATCAAATTGATCTCATTTTGTACCAAAAATTGTACTTGATTCATTGGCCTATTTTTGGCATTTTCATGTACCAAGATCAAGACCACCTCATTGTTTTTGGAAAGTGGCATATGTAATCACACTAATCATAAATTTTCAAGCTCATATATTTTTTGGGGGGTTATTTGATTGAGTGAATTTGGGGGAGTAATGGATTATGGTTAATTCATTTGAGGAGGTATCATGGGTTTTTCTATTAATCCTTCTATGGTAATTTTGAATAGGGATAATTATGAGTCTTTGAAGGTATCCTAACACACCCTAGGTGGCTTAAGCTTTTGTCATACCTTAATGGACTCATACCTAAACCAGACACACCTTAGAAGCAATCATTTTGGGGTAATAATAATGATCATATTGTAGGATTAATTGGTACATATATTAGTGTTGATAATCCTATGGAGATCTTAGATATCAAGTGCCCACACACAATTTGGACCAAGATTTGGGCGATATTTGGAGACCATAATATCTCTCCATTCCTAGATGATCCTATTGCAAATTGTTTAATTCCCCTTGATGCTATTGATAATATACCCTTTCATGATGATACTTTAGAGGAGCTTGAGTACAATAAATGTCTTGAATGTTCAGTTGACAAAGAGACTTCTCTTCTTTCTTCTCCTCCTCCTATTGAGATCACACCTTCATGTACTATTGCATATGATGATTCTTGTATTGCTATAGATATGGTTTCTTGTGATTTAGTGTAGAAGGATTTATATTGTCTTCCAGATGACTTCTTGACAAGTATTTCATATTTGGGAGACCTCATTCATTTCTTTCATCTCCTTGATGGAGATTATCCTTCTTTATTTTTTGTGAGGGAACACTCAGACTCTCTTGTTCATTCTCTACATGATCATCCTTTGCAGTTTGACATGAGTGTGGATGTTTTTGGACAACATTTCGAGGAGCCTTCTTTTTCTTTAGAGGAGATATATTTGTCTTTGGATTATTTTCTACATTCATCTCTACTAGATTTTGGATTGTCCTCCTTAGCAGTGTGGCCCCTAGAATGCCTGTTTGGAGTGTGTTAGCTTTTGACATTGACATGGAGTGTATTTGAGTATGCTTCAGAGACATCATACACCATCTATCTTCCTACATCTTCTTTTCAAGATTGTGAATAACTATTGCATATATTCTTGGTTTGTTTCATATTGAGGGTAGGAACACTGTTTGGCGGGATTGGATCATCTTCAACATTCAATGTCAAGTTTCTACAATTTTAGGAGACTAGCCATTGAGGTGGGGCTACATGGTCTCTCTTATTCTCTCTTATGGGGGGGTCTTTTTCCTTGCATGGGGTTTTTTTCCTCTCACGCATCATTTAGAGCTTTTTGTATCTTTCATCTCTCTTTTGGGGAAGATTTTTGTCCCACTTTGTTTTCTTCTTATCTTTGTTTGTGAGATACTTCATTTGCATTTGTACATGGGTACCTAACATATCCTAGTAGTTGAAACCCATCTTTGCATCATTTTCATAATAATCTACTCCCTAAGTTGCTCTTAAGGGGGTGTTGATGTTAATAAAATCTTGTAGCTAGTTAATTCCTTACTATGAGACTTAAGGGACTTATTCACATGTTAAGTTTACTTAAAGGCCCTAAGGTTCTTTCTAGAAGACTTAGTTTTCATGTCTAAATTTATCTTTTTCCTAGTTAGTTGTGATAAGTCATCCTATATCATAAGATTAAGACACTTGTCATAATATTATGACATCTTATGTCTCACCTTGGATATATAACCAAGGGTCTCTCATTGAATTGATAGGAATATAGTTTATTCTTGTCATATTGATCTTCTTTCTTTGTGCTTTCCATTTGGCCTCTAGATCTTGGTAGGATATCTCCTTGCCGATTCTAATACCTCCTTCAACTTTAATAAATGCTCTCCCTTCTACCAATGTTGGAGTATCATCACCTAAGGTGATTGTGGAATACTTGATGGCTCTAAGGATGAAAAGATAACCTATGAAGAACCCATATGGTGTGAAGCTCCAGATTCTATAATCCATGATGGAGATAAATATGTTATAGAAACTAAGGCTTTTCCATTTGATTTGTCTTCGTCCTTAGTATTTTCCTCAGTTTATGTAGATGCCTTGATAGAATCAGTTAGCCCTATATTATTATTTTTGAGAATTTTTTGTAGAGACTCAATTTTTTTCCTCATGCATTGATGTTCATTGTGTCCAAGGTTTTTACAAAAGACACATTTAACTCTCTTCTTACTTTGAGAGTCCTTCAAATGGAGTTGTCAAATTTTCCTTCTTTCTTAACTTTCTTATCCTTTTTAGTGTTCTTCTCCCCTTTTGAATTTTTTTGTGTTTCATTCCCTGCAAGTAAGGCTTGAGGCTTAGTATCAACAATAAAGTTATCAAGTGTGGGCATTGACCATGAGGCTTCAAGAGCCTGTTTAGTGGAGTAGAAAGTTGATACAAACACAAAAAATCCTAGACCTAGCTTGGAAAGTAGAGAAAGGATTAATTGATCCTCTTTCTTGACAATTCTACAATCTTTTAATTACAACTTTAAATATTTAAATTTAGTGAAGAAGTCTTGTAAAGTTGAAAAATTCCTAGGACTAAGACTTGAGAGTTGATTTTCCAATTCGTGGCTTCTAAGTTCATCTGTTTTCCCAAATAGTTTGTCTAGAGCTTTCAAGTTCTCATCATGGAACAACAATTCAAGAGACAAATTTAAACATAGGAAAACAAATGATTGCTCAGATTTATTAAAAAGCGTTTCTTTATCTTTAGCTATTGTAGGTTCTTTCTCTATTCCCATAGTTACCCTATATAAACCTTTGTTCTTAAGCACAAGAATTACTTTCATCTTCCAATCATGATAATTTGAAAGTGTCAAGGGTAGTATAGTTACATTAGACTCAATGCCACTAGACTTTAGATAGTTGCTTAGTTGTAGAAATGTAGAAGTGAAGGGAAAAAAATAACACGGAAAAGTACTTCTTAAGGAAGTGTGAAAATGAATCACACACAACACTCGCTTGATTATTTGTTACACCCCAATTTGGCACTTTATAGGAGTGCTTGTAACTACCCCAAAAAGAGACATATGAGAGAGGACCCAGTAGTTGAGCATGTTTCAATAGTTGTGATTGTAGTTGTTCATATAATGCCCAATAGTTGTGATAGTACTTGTTTATATAATGCCTAATAGTTGTGAAATGACTAACTTAAATTAAACAAAATGTATTCCTTTGATCTAAAAAGCAACCAATCATGTGATGCCACATCAATGCTCAACTACCCACAATGTGAATGCACAAGTATTGGTAGCACTTTTTTTTTTGGGCCTTTCTGGTCACCTTTATTATGTATTCCTTTGATCTAAAAAGCAACCAATCATGTGATGCCACATCAACACTCAACTACCCACAATGTGAATGCACAAGTATTGGTAGCACTTTGTTTTTGGGCCTTTCTGGACACCTTGACAAAAAGCATGCTGATGTGGCATCATATTTGATGATGTGGCCCTAAATGAAAGTTATAAGCAAGGGACTTGCCAAGCAAGCTGCTGTAAAAAATTTAGAGATTTGAAATTACCACGTAGGATTTTGAGAAGCCCGAAGTTAGGGTGTACAACTATTGGGTCCTCTCCCCTAAACTAGAACTTTATAGAATGAGTGTGATACTAAGCTTTTTAGATTTGTGGCAAAAAAATATGCACTGTTGCAAAATATGACACTCAAATTTGGGTTACCGAACAAAAGCTATGAAAAAATGATTACACAAAATTTGTCGTCTTTCCAAAATAAATTTGTAGATTTTTAGAAAATAAATTTTAATGTAAATATTCAAAATAACTTAAGCCCCCTTAATGTATGGTCCCATGGGGGGGCTTGGGCTTCTATTTTCATGGAGGAGGAGGTCCCATGGGAAAAAAAAAATTGTGCTACAGGATTAATTGGAATTTTTTCTAGAAAAATAGGAGCCCCTACCTTTTAGAAATGAATCTTTCAGCTGGTGAAATTGGGGTGGGGCTAGAAATTGCCCCTATAGTTTAGGAGTTTTTTATGCCACTTGTCTCTCATCTAAAATTTTAAATTCTTATTAAAAAATAAAAATGAGAGAATTTTCATTTATTTTTTATTTTTTATAAAAGCACTACAGTTCATTCCTTAAATTTTGGAGCCTAAAATTTTAAGCAGAATTGCAAGATTAAATCCATAGGACCAAGAACTTTAAAATATTCCTAAAAAAGCTAAGCAGCATACGCTGAGATTTTTAAGGAAGCCCCCCTCCATGGGACCTTACCCTTAGATTGGAAAGAACCAAGGGCTTAACTGCAATTTAAGTAGGAGCTTAAAATTGCAAAAGCTGGCCCACCTTCCCCTCATGTCCTAATGAACTCAACAAATAGAAGTGTAGAAAATGATGTTAATATTGTGCCCCTCTTATCACTCAAATTTGACGCCTGTCCAAGCACTCAATCTTCCCGTCCAAGCACTCAATCTCAATCTGCAATCCCAAATCACTCTTCCCTTGCCTATTCAAATTTTCCCAAAGGTAATTAGGGACTGCACCTAGCTAAATAATGTCTACCCCAAGGGAAATCCTGCCCCAGAATGAACACAGGTGATGAAAGATGCCACGGGACATGCACAGACCACCACACACTCTAGGAATAGATCATGCCTTTACCAGATCAAGACGTGACCTTCAATTCGAGTAATCGACACTTAAGGGTCTATAATGATGCGTAGACATATACGGTGTGAATCATGCCAATGATTAAGACATGTTGTGGCACCTTCAAATGCCACACAGATTGACTGATTGACAACTCATATGAACAAATGTCAAAAATAGGCACCTAAGCAAGTGGATGTCTAAGGGTGGGGTCTCATGGAGGGGGACTTCCTAAAAAGTTTCAACGAGTACTACTAAGCATTTTTCAGTGATTTTTTAAAGGTGGTGATCCCATGAACTTATTAATGCAGTTCAGCTTAAAATATTAAGCTCCAAATTTTAAGGAAGCTAGTGGTCTCATGAACTTATTGGTTGTACAGTTCAGCCTAAAATTAAAGCTTCAAAATTTAAGGAAGCTTAAAAGTTGAGATGATTGACAAATGGAAGTTAAAATTCCTAAATTGTAGGGGCAATCTCCAGCCCCACCCCATTTTCACCCCCTCAAATTTGTAGTCCTAAAAGGTAGGAGCTAATATTCTTTAGGAACAAATTCTAATTAATCCTGTAGCAATTTTATTTTGACTTCATGAGACCTCCTGCCTCTTAAAAATAGATCCTGAAGCATCTCCATGGGACCCCACCCTAAGAAGGCTTAAGTAAGCCTAAGGGTACAGTCCTATGAAGGGAGTTTCCTAAAAAAATTTAGTGGGTGTTGCTGAAAGTTTTTAAGGAATATTTTAAAGCTGGTGGTCCCATGAATTCAGTTTAAAAGTTTGAGTTCCAAAATTTAAGGAACAAACTGGAGTATTTTGATAAAAATTAATAAATAAATAAAAATTCTCTCATTTTTTGGTTTATTTGGAATTTAAATTTTAAGTGACAGACAAGTGGTAGAAAAAAATTCTAAAAATTTTGTAACATGTAGGGGCAATTTCTAGCCCCACCCTAATTTCACCAGCTGAAAGATGCATTCCTATACTGTAGGTGCTCCTATTTTTCTAGAAAAGATTCTAATTAATCCTGTAGCACAATTTTTTTTTTCCATGGGACCTCCTCCATGAAAATAGAAGCCCAAGCCCCCCATAGGACCACTCAGTAAGTGTATTTAATATAAAAACTAATATTTTATTGGAAGGTCATGATGGAGAAAGCTAATAGTTGGACCAAAAAAACCTATGTATGTAACGTTATATCATAATACCCATCCTCCATCCCCCATGCCGGACAAAACATCCCTACGGAGAGACTTAATAGGTGGATGGAGATGGATGGAGTACGAGAGTCCTAGAGTACATGCAAATTTTGAAAAATGAGCAGTGATTTAAAAAATGAGCTGCAATTTTAAAATTTTAAAATGAGCGGGTTGTGGGAGGTTTAAAGCCAATTTGAAAAAAAATCCACCAGTTTTGTAGGTGCGACGGCTATGGAGAGTGAGGAATGACGATTTTCCACTGGTTGATTGTGGCCAACTGGAGAATGATGAGGCTGTAGCTTTTGAATTCTCCAACGGTGAGAGTTTTCGAAGATGCATTTTGGACAACAACAGATATAAAATAGGGGAGGAATTTGAAGAACATAACGTGTTGTTGTTGGGTGTGGGAATTTCAGCACAGAAATGTTTCTTGATCTGTCAAACCACAATGCAACCCTTCCATTATCATCGATTGCTCTGTAAGTAGATTTTTATATCTATCGGCTCGTTCTAAGCCCTCTATGCTACAATTTCATGTTAGTTGTTTTTTGGTTCTTGTTTACATTGTTTGATCACTTAGGTGGGTTTTTTTTTTTTAATCAGTGTAAGGTCGTGGGTGGGTTGGATTCATCATATAAATATCCTTGTAATTCATCAATTGTTGTTGTGTGTTGAATTTTTATTGGCATTTTTCAAGAACACAATTTTTTGTTCTCTGGATTGCTTCGAATCAGAGAGCTCTCCATGGTAGGATTTTTCAGCAGCCTCATCAGATGCTCTCCATCTGGGAACTTACTACATCATTCCTGGCCTTTGCATGTAATGCAACACCAGAGAGCTTTGGTGGGTTTTTTTAACACTTCAGGAAAAGGTATCTGGTTGCCCATGAATAGTGTTATGATCTCGAGAAACTCATTTTTAGGGCCATAAAATTTTTCAATCTTTTAGTGAAGCTTTCTATGTTTATTTCATAGCCAATGCAGAAGATTTTGAGGGTTTTGAGTCCCCATTTGTAGCTTCCACCATTTCACTAACCATGATCAGTTTACATTTGCCAACGTACTCCTAGCCTTTGCAAAGACAGGAACTTTGGAACAGGGTATAGGTATCCATAAGGGTATAAAGGATAGGGTAATTTTATTAGATGACGTCGTTGGAAATGTTTTGATAGATGTGTACGTAAAATGTGGAAGCACAGACAAGGTAGGTTAACTATTTGACATAATGCTTCAAAGAAATGTGTTATCATGGAATGCCTTGATTGCAGGATCTAGGGACAACTACTTGATTCTCTGTTCACTAGCTCGAACCCTTTCAACTTTTCCAGTACATCGATTTCAAATATGCAGGCCATATGATCCCTCTCCTAGTTATTGAAAAATGAAAAAATGTCCAGAAGTGCATCTTGGGTGGTTATTGATTGATGGAGGACTTTTTCTTCACAACCCATGTACTGCTTCATATTTTCAAAACAGGGCTACTTCATTTCAATCCATTCTGAAAACCTAGCAAATACTTCCTCTTATTTGTAATACTTAACCAAATGGTCCCGAACAATTTTCATTTGAAGCTTATAGCCCTTACAAATCTTTATTATGTTCCATACAAGAGGTTTGTTAGCGTCACTGAACAAAAGCTTTTTCTTGAAGTATTCCAATGCTTGCTTGTAACACAAACCTCTCATAACATACAAATGTCTTTTGAAATTTGTGCCCTCTATAGCAAATATCACATCCTTCTCGCGACTGGTAAGCAGAAGTTTGATGCGATTCACTTTTTGGTTGCTCTTTGGAAAAAGTTTAGAAAGGATTTCAACACTGGGGACATTTTCAATGTACGCGAATATATTCTCAATACCATGTTTTTCATCTAAGAGTTCAAAATCCTTTTTCAACTGCTTCTTCCAATGTTTTTCTTTTTCTATCTCTGGTGAAATATCTTTTAATCCCAAATTCTATAAAATGTTTGATCACTAACCAGGAACAATGTCTGTATTTGATATTGAACCTTCTTTCACACTATCCAACCTAGATATTTCTATTCTTAATTGCTTCCATTTCCTATTTTTAAGATCATATTCAAGCATCAAATATATTTTATCTCAAACTCTCAACTTGCCTATGCTCTGATCACCACATATGAAAACCGCTACTGTTGCCTCGTCCTCTAATTCCAACATTTTTTTAATGTTGTTCACTAAACAAAATCACAAGATACATGTAAACATATCCTACAATGAAAGGATAACCATTATTTACATTAATAATTAAAATAATCAAATGTTTGGGTCTACATCTGGATCATTGTGGAGAAAGCTAACTCCTAGACAAAAAACACCTATGTCAGGTTATTTGGCCATTAAGGGATTACCAGAAGAGTTTTATTTGCTCCAATTGATTGAGCACCTAGAGCTACAACATTGTAGCTTGTTGTCTTCACTACCCACCAAATTTGAAGACTTAAGGAACCCATGGCATTTGGATTTGTGCTCTCACAACGCGTTGAAGAATTTGCCAGATTCTCTTGGAGATTTTTTTGGAATGATTGGATCATATTTTATGGATTGGCTATTAAATTTTTTTGTTATAACACAAAGATAAGTTTACTGCATGGTTGTGGCAAATACACAACTTTTTTTTTTATTTCAGTTTTCTAAAAATAGTACCACTGTAAAATTTTTATTTCAGTTTTCTAAAAATAATTCCACTATAAACTTCCAATTTGACTATTCATTTTTCCTTGATTAATTTTTTTTTAATCTATAAAAATAAGAAAAATGCTCATCCAATTATCAAGAAAGTTGGTTATAAATTAAAACAACCTTTGATGTTCTTGCAAATGGTGGCAAGCATACATTTTGAAAGATTGTGACAAGGGCATTTTATAGACAAATGGCTAGCATTTGATGAAGTTTACATGTCAAGGAGCTCTCCAAAGCTGAGCAACTTCAAATGATTGAAATGCACAAATTGTTCTTCTATGCAATGGTTGCTTCTACCAAAATTTATGTATTTTCCCAAATGCATCCAATGGCATCTTTGCTAATATGTTTCATCCATTTGGCTTAGCAAACTCTTTTCAGATTCAATGTGTCTAGCACCCAACATCTAGCAATCAATGGTGTAAATTGCATAATTTTAGATCACAAAAAAAACAAAGTAATAGTTGTTAATGGTCAATTTTTAGTTATTGAGATGCTTTCACCATATCTAAAGGTGAATTTGTTGTCAGCATTAATCAAAATTGGATCATCCTATTACATTTTGTATGCTCTAGGTTGTAATGAGGATGAAATGTTTAATATGATGATAGGTGCAACCAAGGTCTTTGAATCTTGTGGATGTGTATGTTATTTTAATATTTTATAATTTTATTTTTGAGAATTTTATATTATTTATGAGTTCATTTTATTACTTGATATAAGAGTAAGTTTGTGACATTAATCTTCTCTCATTGCAAAGGTTAACCTTATATTTTAGTAATTTTGATTCTAAAAATTTCTTACATACTTAGAGTGTTGTTATAGGGAATTTATATTTCTTATTTGTTCCTAATGTCTTGTGTTTCTAATAGAGGCTACTTTCATGCTTGTGAATATTGTCTTTGATATATCTCATCATAATTAATTTAATTTGCTAGGGGTTTGGCCTACGAAAACACATTCTTTGGTTGACTCAAAAAACTCCTAAACAATGTATCTAGACACCACTTTAACATAGATATCTAGAGGAAAAAGTGAGCATATTTTCAAAATATATGTTCTATTAGATCAATATTGTGTAACTCATATAAAACTTGTATGATATATCAAGTTTATGATAGTTAGAATTGACTCAAGAGATTCTTGAATCACTTTAGACTCTAAGAAATTCATTGGATCAAAATAGATAAGTTCATAATAATGTTAAATTGATTTAAAACAACATTAAAAACTTCACTTTTTGTCATCAATTCTAAAACAAAATACATTTAACCCACTCATTTAATTTTTAATTTTTTAATTTGGATAAATGACCCCCCTATCCTTCTATCTTGATTTGACTAAAGACACTCTTGACATAATTTGATACTGTATAATAGTATTTAAAGACATTTAATGCATTCATTTTAATAACTTAATCATTCAATAATATTTAAGATATCATACGACAATTATTCTAGAGAATAATACATAGCAACACATTCAATATGGTGCAACCAAAAGAGTAAATAATCCACTTGCTTAGGAACTTGTCTATAACTTTCAAAATTGTTCAATTTCAATGATTGATCAAAGGTGATATCTCCTTGTGACATAACAAAATCCTTTAAGGTATTTTAAATATCAATAATCTTAAAACTTTTTTAAAAATGCACAAAATAATTACAGCTTGGAAAACACAGTGGGTTGCAAGTGGGGGATACATTACATAACTGAAACCGAAAGGTTGTTCTAAAATTTGAAGGTGGACTTCACTACATAACTGACAAGGGACGGTGTGTTTTCCAACACTACAAATAATGTGAGAATCTTTTGTTCCCTATTGGAAAACACACTATCCCTTATTAGTTCTTTCCATTGTTTGAAAACACACTATCCCCTGTTGGAAAACACATTGTCTCATGTTAGTTATTTCCAATGTTGGAAAACACATTGTCCCTTGTTAATTATTTCCAATGTTGAAAAAAACACTATCCCCTAATGGAAAACACACTATCCCCTATTGGAAAACACATTGTCCCTTGTTTGATAACACACTATCCTCTATTGGAAAACACATTGTTGCCTATTGGAAAACACACTATCCCCTATTGGAAAACACACTATCCCTTGTCAATGTTGGAAAACACATTGTCTCCTGTTAGTTATTTCTAGACATCTTACATTCTAATGATGTCCCCTGTCCACTTTTCCTACATAGGGGACAATGTGTTTTCCAACACTGCAAACATTGTGAGCATTTTTTTGTTCCAATCATATCAAGAAAGTGAAAAACACATTGTCCCTTATTAGTTATTTCCAATGTTGGAAAACACATTGTCCCCTGTTAGTTATTTCCAATGTTGGAAAGTGGAAAACACATTGTCCCCTATTAGTTATTTCTAAAGTTGGAAAACACACTATCCCTTGTTAGTTATTTCTAGACATCTTACATTCTAATGATGTCCCTTGTCCACTTTTCCTACTCAGGGGAAAATGTATTTTCCAACACTGCAAACAATGTGAGCATTTTTTTGTTCCAATAATATTTCCAATGTTGGAAAACACACTATCCCTTGTTGGAAAACACATTGTCCCCTGTTAGTTATTTCCAATGTTGGAAAACACACTATCCCTTGATAGTTATTTTTAGACATCTTACATTCTAATGATGTCCCCTATCCACTTTTCCTACACATGGGACAATATGTTTTCCAACACTGCAAACAATGTGAGCATTTTTCCTACATAGGGGATAGTGTGTTTTCCAACACTACAAATTTATAAGGAAATAATTGACAAGGGACAATGTGTTTTCCAACACTACAAATTCATAAGGAAATAATTGACAAGGGACAGTGTGTTTTCCAAAATTGCAAATAATGTGAGAATTTTTTTGTTCCAATCAAATGAAGAAAGTGAAATTCCAATTTTACTATACCAAATAGTTCTAAAATTTTAAGGTGGACTTCATTACATTGTTGGTGTGTACAAATAAAATAAAATCATAAGGAAATATATGAAAAGGAACAGTGTGTTTTCCAACACTCCAATAATGTGAGCATTTTTCATAAGGAAATAATTGACAGGAGACAGTGTGTTTTCCAACACTGGAAATATTGTGAACATTTTTCATAAGGAAATAATTGACAAGGGACAGTGTGTTTTCCAACAGTTTAAATAATATGAGATTTTTTTTGTTCCAATCAAATGAAGAAGTGAAATTCCATTTTTACTGTATGAAAGATTTGTTATAAATTTGAAGGTGGACTTCATTGTATTCTTGGTGTGTACACAAAAAAAAACTCTTTATAAGGATATAATTGACAAGGGACAATATGATACACCATGTTTAGAAGTTATTATTATTCTTGATTATCATTAAGGTATGGTAGTGAAATTATTATTCTATTTTTGTCATGTATTAAGGTCTCAACAATCACCCTCATAAATTCTTTACAGTCTAAATAAGAAATGGATTCACTCTCTATATAAATATCATTGGTCATCACTCAAAGGTGATTTTTTAATAGCTCCAAAAGATATTTTTTGTTAATATTGGTGAAGTTTAGTAGCACATTGTGAAGAGTATTATATCACATATCAACTCAAAAGATTATATTCGATGTAGTGGTTGTGTATATGATTCATTAAAGTTTGAGGTCCCATGTTGTAATCCCTTAAGAAAATATTGTAAATGCAATTATATGAATTAATAATTCATATATTTATTAATTTATTATGTCATCAAATTATCCTATGAGCATTTGTGTAATTGGTTGCATGGTTGGATAATCCTTAAATAGATTCTCTAGTAACAAATTTATCACATGGTATCGAAGTAGTGATTTTAATTCTGAAAGGACTTGAGAGAGAGGGAGTGGGAGAGACCAAAGAGAGAGAGAGAGGGAGACCTAAGAGAGAGAGGGAGTGGGAGAGACCTGAGAGAGAGAGAGAGAGACCTAAGAGCAAGATGGAGAGTGAGAGACAGAGAGACCTAAGATGAAGATGGAGAGTGAGAGACAGAGAGAGCTGAGAGGGAGAGAGGGAAAGACCTGATAGGGAGATGGAGAGAGAGAGAGACTTGAGAGGGAGAGAGAGAGAGAGGGAAGGAGGGAGAGAAAGAGGGAAGGAGAGATTGTGGCTTATGTAATAAGATATTTTTGCATTTGGCATTTAGTATAACATTTTCTTCATTCTTAGATGCATATTAGCCTAAACTAAGGGAGACATGAAGAGGTAGGTAGAGAGAGGTAAGGTTGAAGGAATATAGGGAGAGGTAGGTAGAGAGAGTGAGGAAAAGATGCAACACAAAATTTTCCTCATCTCCATTGCTCTTACCTGTTAACACCCCCTACTATTCATTGTCATGATCTTCTAAAAAAAATTCATATCTTTTACTAGAATCTTTAGATTAGCTACTCCCTCATCAACCCTTAGGATAGAAACATCCCTTTCTTGGATAGAATTTTCAATGTCTTGAATACTTTTATGTAGCTTTGTAGCCAGTTTTTTCTCAGCTTTGAGAGTGTCTTTACAATTAGAGAATGTGGATGTTTCTTTTAACAAGTTCTTTACAAGACTTGCCTACCTTTTTAGATAAGCCTTTCATGTCTCCACCCAACTAATTCTCTTTTTTTGCACTTAGATCTGATTTTTCCTTTTCCTTTCCCTCTATTTCCAATTGTATTTGTTCCATGGAATTCTTAAGTTCAAGAATCTTTGAGTTCATTTGTTCAACTCCACTTATAGCGTCATCTCTCACATTCTTTACTTGCACAAATTCATATGCAATACAAAACCTCTTGACTTTATCCACTTCTACATTGTCATTTTCCCATTGCACATACTACACATGCACCTTCCTCAGCTTCTCAAGAGTGGGAAGAATCTCTTCAGTCAATACACTATCTATCTCATTCACTTTGGTCTACTTCTTCATATTTCTTTTCAAAATACATGAGGCATCAAGTATTAGAATACGTGAAATGAAAAAGGAATCTTCTCTAAAACACATGAAAAGAAGCAGACCAAAGTGAATGAGAGAAATAATTTATTGACTTAAAATATTCTTTATGCTCTTGAGAAGTTGAGGAAGGTGCATGTGTAGTATGTGCAAGGGGAAAATGGAAATGCAAAAGTGGATAAATGAGTGACCCATTATTGTCATAAATCCTCACCTTTTCTTTGTTCTTCCTTCTTTACTCACTACCCCTTTGGTAGCATTTTCTTGTATTGAAAATAATTTATATTTCTTGCAAGCCCCTATCAAGTAACCAACCTTCTTTGATTTCATCCAAAGATAACCAATGATCCTATACACATCATGGTGACCTCCCTAAACATGTCCTATCCATTCTTTTAGAATCTCAATTGATCATCCTAGTTCCTCATTTGAATAAGAAAATTCGTAAGCATTATCATTCAACACCTCTCTCTTGTCTATATCATTAAGTGATAGTTCATTTTGATAATCAATGTAAAGCACTAAAACATAAATACAACACCTAATTAATATGATGATGGCATTAATTTGGTATATGAACCCCAAAAAAATGTGGCACATCTTTTGTCAATAATATAAATGTTATTGCCTACCTATTACATAGACTTTGTGTTACTATACGCATCTTTTATATACACATGTTTGTATTATTATAAAGAAAACCTTTTATAAGTGGTTAATTGGAGCATTATACCTTATTCTCATTTGAGTTACAAAATTATGATAAATTTGGTGAGAGAAAGATGGGGGAAAGAGGGAGAATCATATCACTCATATCACTCAAATTTGGTAAGGGAGAGATGGAAGGATGTAGTGAACAATAAAGGGAGGGGTAGATGGAAAGAGAGAGATGGGGAAAAGAGGGAAAAAGGGAGGGAGAGGAAGGTTAGGAGGGATAGTGAGAGATAAGAGATAGATAGAAGTATTTCTAATTGTATTTATTCCATGGAATTATTAAGTTCAAGAATATTTCACTTCATTTGTTCAAATCCACTTATAGCATCATCTCTCATTTTCTTTTCTTGCAAAAATTAATATGTAATACAAAACCAATTGAATTTATCCACTTTTGTATTTACATTTTCCCATTGCATATACTAACACACACACCTTCATCATCTTCTCAAGAGAAGGAA
The DNA here is from genome assembly GCA_007258455.2 of Sequoia sempervirens. Taxonomy (NCBI): domain Eukaryota; kingdom Viridiplantae; phylum Streptophyta; class Pinopsida; order Cupressales; family Cupressaceae; genus Sequoia; species Sequoia sempervirens. The sequence goes on along the minus strand of VDFB02086081.1, from coordinate 133,767,614 downwards.
GAATCTCTTTAGACAATACATTATCTATCTAATTCACTTTGGTTTGCTTCTTTTTAAGTGTTTTTAGAGTAGATTCCTTTTTCATTTCATACATTATAGTACCTGCTAGGTCTCCAATTCTGCATTTCCATTTTCCCATTGCGCATAGTACACATGCTCCTTCATCAACTTCTCAAGAGTAGGAAGGATCTCTTCAATCAATACATTATCCATCTCATTCACTTTGGTCTACTTCTTTTCAAGTTGTGTCACTTGAGTTCTCTAATCAACTCTCTCTACCTACCTCTCCCTCTATTCCTTCAAACTTACCCCTCTCTCTACCTCTCCCCCTCCTCTCTCTCTCTCTCACCACCTCTCTCTACCTCTCCCAACCTACATAGATACCTCTCTCTACCTACCTCTATTATGTTTACCTTACCTCTCTCTACCTACCTTTCCCTATCTCCCTCCTTCCCACACAACCTTCCTCCCTCCCTACTTCCATCTCTCACTCTGTTATACCTACATTTCCCACCTTACTTCTCTCTTTCTCATTCTCACACACACATATACAACCTCTCTCCATCTACCCCTCCATACCTCCCTCCCTACTTCCCTCTCTCAATCTAGATATATACTTACATGTCCCACCTTACTTCTCTCTCTCACACACACACAACCTCTCTCCAACTAACCCTCCCTACTTCCCTCTCTCCACCTAAAATGGCTCCCTCTCTCCCTCCCTCCCTACTTCTCTCACACTCTCTATACCTAGAACCATGCTTAGATGGTGATGGTAGTGACCATTGAGTAGAGTAATGGGAAAATGGAAATGTAGAACTAGAGGAAACATGTACTAAAATGTATGAAATAAAAAAGGAATCTACTCTAAAAACACATGAAAAGAAGCATACCAAAGTGATTTCTATATATTTGGAGAGCAGGATTGCATCCACCAAACAAAGGATAGGAAACAATTTTTCAAGAGGATTGCATCCTATAGACATGAAAAATATCTTGATCAACTAACTTTGATTCTTCTTTAATCACCCCTCTACTAACTATTTAATTAATTCATCTTCATTCCTCTATTAATCAAATAACCCAAATTTATTTGATCAAATCATTATCCTCTTTTGATTAAATAAGTCATTTTATTTAATTAATCCTAATATACCCCTTTAATTAAATAAATAAATTTTATTTAATTAACCTCTAAAGTTCTTCTATTAAATTAAATAAATTAAACCTCTATCTAATTTAATCTAACATCATCCTCTTTAGTTAAATAAATTAAAATCTTTATTTAACTAAGTCTAAATCATTCCCATCTCAACTTTGATTTAATTAAATCCTAAAATCTTAGTCAAAATTGTCAAATCACCTAACCTCCTCTTATTTAAACAAATCCTAACTAAATATAATCCTAATCCATGTCACATCCTCTAGCTTTTCCCACTTGCACAAATAAATCAATTTAATTAATTTATGAAATCTTCATTTTCTCTCAACTTGGCATCTTTAAGGGAATATTCCTCCAAATTTGAAAATACCTCCAAATGGGATGAGTCCTTCCAACAAGGAATTTATTTCATCTTACAAGTCCTTTTGCTTTGAGCCAAGTGGCCATAACTCCATTTGACTCTCCCTCCACCTTGTCATTTCACTAATTTCAAATTTCAACTAATTGCATTTATGGGAACACTTGTCAAAATGTGCTCACCCTTCATCCTCTCACATCTTGAAAAGTGGCATCTTGTCATTGGCTCAATATTAGTCCCACATTGCTCTATTTTTCTCATTCCTCCATCTTGTCTTTTGATAAATGAAAGGCTTCTCTTTGTAATTAGCATCCACAACTTAGAGCAAAGTTACTCTCTTCACATTGAGAGCTAATTTTATCCACTTCATAGCATAGCATCTTCAAGGAATTTTATCATTGAGCTTGTCAACGGTTGGGAAAGGGCCACTTTTCATATCAAAGTGGCACCAATCCACTGTGTAATAGGTATACATTGTGCTTCTTTAAGCTTTCAATTAATTTATGTTGCTATTTTACTTATATCATGAGGCATGATGTATTGTTTCATAGAAGCATTAGTATGTTTGCATAGTTTGAACTAACCCATGCTAATGAGTGTTGGAGTTTAAGCTATTTTTAGATTTATGGTGCTCACATATGGCGCTACAAGGAGGGTTGCAACCCATGATTTTAGTTTTAGCATTTAGATTTAGATTGAGTTTCTTCAATAACTAATGTGACAATTTAAACACTAGATTTCATTGGCTAAAAGGTTTCAAAAAGCTAACGTGTTTTTTCTATGTTTATTCATTTTCAATACAATTCTACCTAAGTGATAGTCCCTATTTTGTCTATGTTTTGGCTTGTGACAGGCATTAGATATTAAAATCACTAACTAGTTACATTCATTTTCATTCAGATTTTTGCTTTGTTCATTCAGATTTTGCTTTGTTCCATGTAGCAAACAACAAAGCCTCAACCTTTGTATTTTATGTTCATATATTCCCATCACAGAGGTGTCATACTGTTTTGGCTGTGAGCCTTCCCTTAAGTGCCTAATTCAATGAATAGTTTACAAAGACTTGAATTCATCCTCTTAGAAGCATTGGGAAGAGTGGTCCTCCCTCGCTCTCATCTGCAACATTCACAAAATGATTTTGACTATCCTCATCACACCTACCTAGCAAAGCTTTATACAATCTTTATGCTCAGATCTTTTTCATTCAATTTGACAACTCTTTTTCGAAACTTACCAATTGCATATTGTCTTCCAGATTGAGCATCACATTTCAATAGCATGTCTTTAGCATTTTCCTTCCTTGTTTAATACTAGTAATGAATAAAAGCTTGTCTAGGGCACCATAATCACCCGTCTTATCATGACACCTCCATATTGTTTTTCTTGCATAACAACATATATAATATTTTTGTTTCTTTCATGGATAGAAACCTCTGAACTATTTTATTTTGCACCTTGTGTTTGTTGCAAATTTATCCTTTAATATGAAGATGTGTTTATAACTTGGTTTTTGTGTTGATAAAAGGTGGAATTTTAGTTGTTTTGAACTTGCATCTAATAAACGATGGATTTATTACTATGGTTTATACCATGGCTAGGCATTTGTAATTGTTGGGACTATACTCATTATTCTGAATTCTTTATGCACATTCAATGAATAAATTTAAACTCTAGATTTCTGGTTTGATTGTTGGTATACACATACCTTGAAGAATAATCAATCACCACGGAAGCTTCCATACGATGATAATATGCAATTAAAAGATTCATTGTATGTGCTTTCCTCCACTCTGTCCAGTGGGTGACATTAGAATGATTGTTCATCAATGCATGCATCTAACTCCCTACCCCGTCTTACTAGTTTCTACTATTCTGACAAAAAAACTAAGATGTTACTTTGTTGAACAACCTGACACCCATTAGACTGAATTGTTTCCCACATGTTGTGTGCCATTAATTACAAAAAATGATTATATCATGGATTATTATAATTTGGCAAGGAAGATTGATTCTCTACCCTCTCATATTTTGCATTGAGTAACCAATAAAAATTTGGATCGCCATTCAACTCACATAGAAGAATGAAGGGAATAAAGGTGGTCTTGGAAATGCTTACAAATACACATTGATTTGAAAATATCTTTCGACACTTTCTCATAAATGCTCCTATTAAATGAAGATTTGAAAATCCATTTTCTTTCGATAGAAATCTTGGGATTTCCTCATAAATATAAAATATGTTTGTCTTTGATCTTTATGTGGCATGCAAGTCATCTTTGGAGCAGTAGTAAGTGCCATTTTTTCCTTTAAATGTTCAAATCTTAAAGTTGATTTCTAGTACCATTTATTCGAATTTAGCTACATACATAATTGAATAATTGATATAAATGCTTTTGATGTTCAGTTTGATCATAAATTACAACCTTGTTATTTGATTAGATTTAAATACCAAGTGACCAAATTTTTTTTTTATTTATTTGTCATTAAAATAAATCTTATTTGTGATGGAATAGGAAAAGGAAGGAGGAGTGATTTTGTTCATGCAAAAGACTTGCAACATTGAAGCATAAGAAGCGATCTTTGGAAGAATCCTGGAGTTAAAAAGAATTGAGCATTAAATTTGGGGTTGATAAAGCATTTTTAAATGCTTAGAACTTCCATTCTATGCTTTAGGTTTCTGTTTTAAATCAACTCACATATTTTTGGGGCTCTAAAAAGAACATTTCAATTTTTGCTACAAAGGGCTTAAAAAGAACTTTAGGACAAACTCACTAGGTTTGGTTTGAGGCTTAAAAATTGAAGAAGGAAATCTCCATAATTCATTTTGATGCTCTACAAAAGAATCAAATCATTGCTTGGGTATGTATAGGATCATCATGGAAAAAATAGGCCCTTAAGTGGCAAAAAAATTAGAAAAATCAGAGTTAGACAACTTGACATAAAAATTTGAAAAAGTTATCTATATTATTTCAAAAATATGTAACAATAGAATTTGTAGAAAATTGAATGTAGTTTCTAAACTACTAGTTTTGTTTTAAAAAAAAATCTATTTGGTTAAAATTTGAAATTTTAATGCAGTAGTACTTAAATTTCAGGGAAAAAATAAGAAGTAGGTGTTTGTCTTACCACCCTAATCATAATAAAATGATAATATTTTCTTATAATATTTTTAGATATAAGTAGAGGACTCATGTCCTGATGTGATGCATATATTTTTGTAATTTTGTTTCCAAGCAAATAATTAATTATGAATTTTTTATTACAACTTTTAAAAAATATAAAAACTCATATTTCTGACCACCTTAACTTGGTCAAAACTTAATGAAATTCATTTTTTTATTTTTTTAATCCTATAGTATGAAAAGCATAGAATGTGACACATGTTTTTGATTTGAAAAATGTGATACCATTTGAAAGCTATAGATGTTTTTCAATTAGCCTATCAATCAGGACTTTAGTCGTAATTTGAATAAAAAATGAATAAGTATTACTTATTAAATTCAAAGTAAAGCATAATTTATATTGTGGAAAGTTGAGAATCTCCCTGAAAAACCCTTTTCGTTTCATCAATTTTGGGTAAAAAAAATGCGTCAGCCACATACCCATCATATTGCCACTTTTTGGCCCATCATGATCCTGCACATACCCGCTTTGTGGATTTAAAATGAACAAGTGCTTCTTTTTTTCATAATTACTTACTCAAAGTAATATCATTAAAAGCACGTATGTGCTTCTCTCACACCTCATGATGATCTTGAGAATCAAAGGGCCTTTTGGTGACATTAAGTTGTGTAAGTAATTACCCACACACTTCAATTTGGATTTTAAAATTGAACAAATCTTGCGAGTGTGACTAGAGCATATTGCGTACATTCTCTCTCTTTGGTTCACAACAAAGATTGATCAAGTTACAGATATGTTTGCTTGCTTTTGTTTATCTTAGAGGGTCTGCCTTGTGGGAAAAAGTACTCACCCAAGGGAATGACTCAACTGAGAACACGCTAAAGCCAAGTGACTTCCACCTAAGATATAAGTGTGGATATTAGAACAAAGGCCAATATCATGAGGATTATTTTGATGAGAAGGGAAGCAATGGTCTCTCGCTACATGATGGTCCCCCACGAATGGAATGCCCGCATTAAAACCCTTGTTTATAAAAGGACAAAATCCTTGGTCTATTTTTTGGTGCAAGAACAATTTTTTTGAAGCTGCCCCACACTTTTATGGCTTTTAGTAAAAATGGAAGAATTCCATGGGAGATTCATGGGTACTGATGCTTGGCTGACCCGAGAAGAAAGTGCACTGTAAGGGGGAGCCTGTGTGGTCAAGCATCTAACCATTCGTTGAAAGTAGGTGTAGCTGGACTTGTCCAAGTGGAGATTCAACAAATATAGTATTTCATATCCATAGGGTTGTGATTGTTCTTGAAATAAAAAACACTTTGCTTGCTTGTAAAACATTGGGAAAACAAACATTCAACATTTTTCGTCAAATTTCAAACCCTTTAGGAAGGAAATATCTTTGAAAAAATTCAAGTGTTATTCCTTGCCCTAGGGATTCTATCCTTAGAGGTTTCTAAAAATTTGGATTTACATCTCAATTTTCTTACTAAATTCAACAATAGGTAAATTTTTCCTTGACTTCATTGAAGTTCCATATGATATACTTTGTGGAATGATAAGAAGTTAAGATATTAGACATCTAGCTCAAAACCTAATAAAAAATTGTTTGTGGTAAAAATAACTCACTAAGCAAAGCTAAGAACAATTGAACCCCACACATGTGTCTCAAATGATTTCACACAAGATCAAAATCCGAAAGCCAAAGTCAAAAGCATCTCTCAATGCTATACGAATTCAAATGAAGACTGCTTTTAAACTTTTACAGAAGAGCTTCAAGAAACAATCCCAATTTGTATGATTTCTTTTATCATCAAAATCCAAATCTTTTTCTAGAATTTGAACACCTTGTTTAGGGTAAAGAATGTTCTTCAAAACTAAGGTCTTGTAAGAAAGATTCTTTGTAGGTACACATAGGATCAAAATCAAACCTTCATTCATCTTTCAAACATCAAACCAAAATCATCTAACCATCAACTCTTCAAAATATTGGAAAAAACTTTCAATGTTAAACTTTGGGAAAATCATTTGAAACAAATCCAAATCATCTTGTTTGATTAGATGCATGTAGATATATCCTTCTCAACATATCTAATCAAATTGCAAAACCTTGTGGAAAAGTCTATCCTTTGATAACATCTAACATCTTTGGGTTTAGGAGTTCATTATCCAAAATCAAAATCCAATAAAAAATCATCTTGTTTGGTTAGGTGTGTTTAGATGAATCCTTCTTCTCACACTTAGTCAAATTAGCATCTCGAGGAAAAATTTACTCTAGGACAATATCTAACCTCTTAGATTTTATGAGTTCACTATCCAAATCCAAATCAAATCAAATCAAAATCAAACATCAAATCCAAGTCCTAAAGTTTAATATCTCCTTCAAGATTTCTCAAGAGTTCTAATCATCCATATCATCCAACTTTCACACATTTCACCATCATACCTTTGATCTTTAAATCATCCTAAATTTTCTCTTTTGTACCTAAAAGTTAGATCAATCCAAAGAATTAGAGATTCAACTCTTACATTCTTGAAAATTGATCCCTATTTTATGGTGAAAACTAGATTGCAACACAAGGACATGGAGACCAACAAAGAAACATCTACTTTGAGTGACTTGAGTCAGACTACTCCCAAAATGAATCCCATTGGGTCTAGCAGTCTCATGATTAACCTTCCTCCATTTTCACAAGAACATCAAGAGGAAGGTTTCCAAGTAGAGGATATCACCAATAATGCCTTCAGGATGACACAAGATGAGATCACTGAGATGGTCCTAAATCCTAAGAATCATAGAATCATTAACATCATGATGAGATTCAATCCCTCACTATACATGCTTGAATTAGCAAAACAAGGGGCTAAACTCCCATCTGATTTCGATGTGAGTACCATTGTGGAACCACCTTTTGGAGTTATGCCTCCAATTTCATCCATGAACCCCAATATCATCTACACATCCATTCCAAAGCATCACTCAACCCATCCCCCAAATTACATAATCCATTTCTCCAACACAACCCATTGTTAACAAAGGGAGCACATTTCTTAATGCACTAGAAACACACCCCTTGTGAATAATCAAGATTTGGATGCAAACACCATCTTGGGGAAATTCATCCCAAAAAATCCATCACATACATATGTCCCCCTCACCTTTCATGATCCTAATGACTCATCATCATCATTTTATGCAACACCTCAAACTTCTCTCTCCATAACCTCACAAGGAGGAGACTTATTTGGACCAAGGGGCATCTTTGATCCTACATCTTGATCATTCCCCCAAGGGATTATGCCACTCAATTTTCCACCACTCCCCCCTTTCCATCAATATCCAAATCACCTCTTAGTTAGGGATTCCCCCTTTACCAAATTTCAATCAAAAAAATGAAATCAACCCTCCGATCGTTAATAAAAATATCATACAGAACCCTCCCATCTTGTCATCAACATCACAACAATAGATGACAACCATCCTGATAACACAATCCACCACCATCACATCATCAACCATCCCCCAAGTATCCCAAAACATGGTCTCTCAAGGGCCAAGCGTATCAATCACACCATCCACCACCCAAATCCCAATCATCAATATGACAATACCTCTCACCACAGCAAAAAACACCATACCAAATCCGCCAGCACCACCACCACCACCTCCACCACCAAACACAAATAAATCAAGCCAATATAGCATTGCATTACAAGTTTCTCAATGAGCTGCCTATCAAAAGGCACTTTAGCAAATCCAAAACTGACAAGCTACACAACTAGCTGCTCAGCAAGTACAAACACAATTAGTTGCACAACAAGCCGCTCAAGCAGCATAAGTAGCGCAAGCCACTCAAGCCGCACAACAAGCAAAAAAATCATAGCAAGTGTAGAAGGTTGCTCAAGTCCAAGCCCTATTACAACAATAACAAGCTACCCAACAAGCACAAGCCCAAGCTCAGGCACAAGTGCATGCTTTTCAAGCCCAATACCAAGCTCAACAAGTGTAGACACAAGCACAAGAACAAGTGCAGGAACAATACCTCACACAAAAACAAACAACTCAACAACAAGCCTAACAACAACCGCTGAAACAATAACAACAACAACAAGTAGCCCAACTAGCAACCCAACAATAAGCATTGTTGGTGCAATAACAACAACAAGCTTAGCAACTTGTACTATTAGTGCAACAACAAAAGGATCAACAATAATCATTGTTGATACAACAACAAGTACAAGCATACTTGGCATAGTAGAATGTGCAAGCACCATCCACCAACACACTAACCAATCCACCCATCCCTCCAACAAGTGAACCACCCCAGAACACCTTCATCCCACCCCTTGATTTGCAAAATGATGTAGCAACACGAATCAAGTTACTCTCACAACAAGTACTTGATCTTCAATCAGGGAAAACCGTAAAGACACCCAACAACTTGTGTCCTTATCTGTTTGATAGGAGCCTTGTAATGAAACCATTCTGAAAGGGATTTTAGATCCCCAAATTTGATAAATACCATGGGGCAAGAAACCCTAAAGATCAAATCAGGAAATTCCAAGTTTATTGCATGGAAGTCGCATACGATGATACATATCTAATGCGGCTATTTCCTAGAAGTTTGGCTGGCCATGCAATGGAGTGGTTCTCTCACCTTCCTCCTAGCATTGAGAAGTTCCAAGAGATAGTGGATACATTCATAAAAAATTATGCATTTAATATTCGTATGGATGTTAGTCTAGAGGAACTATCAGCCCTTAAACAAGGAAAGAACAAATCATTTGCTTCCTTCCTACAACGATGGTGATCCAAGGCCAATAGGAGCAAATGGGTCATGCCAAAAGAACAAGAAGTTTTCCCCATCATCTCAAGGTGCAAGGGATCACCACATATGATCAATTGATCCCTAAGGCGCTTAACATTGAAAGATCCATTATTTCACAAGGAGGGACACCCACATATCTAGAACAAAAAAACAATCATCCATCCAACAGCTATAATGAGAAACCTCACACATGGGAAAGGAACAATAATGTCACAAATGATGATGTGGTTGATGTTAAGGTCATGATCAGTGCTCCAAGGAAAAACACCAAAACTTACCAACAACCACAAAACAATGATCGGAACAACACTCAAACCAATGCAATATCACAACACTAACCAACCAATAATTGGGTTAATAACCTAAATAATCAAGGGGGACCACCCCCGTGAAACAAAAATCCCACCAAGCGGAAGTACACTACCCTTGGAGAGCCACTCGAGGTCATCATGAAGAATTTGATAAACGAAAACCTCATCAAAGCTCCCACCTATGAGAATTACCAGGAACCAGAAGTGAAACCACCATGGTATAACGAAAACCAGCTCTGTGAATTTCACAAAATTAAAGGGAACACCATTAATAGTTGCATGAGGTTAAAAAACCTAATCTAGGACCTCATTGATCAAAAAATCATAAATGTGGAGCAACCAGTAGAAAACTAGAATCTAAAAATCTACACGAATTTGATGCCTAACCATAACAATAAAGGGAACAATAACAATGATAAGGGGAAGGGAACATTCAAAAGTTTCAATCATGTATACGACCATGTTTTCACATCCTTGGACAATTTTTTCTTTGTTATCACCATCAAAGGGGCTCATGTTGATTGTGGAGTCACCACAAGAGGCAGGAAAATCACCATCACAGGATCATCTCAGCCTCCTAGAGCACCCACTTCCAACCTGAGATCCATTCACAGTGGCTATAATACCCTTGATCAATTGAAAAGAACTCCAACTCAAATCTCCATCATGGAGTTACTGAAGATATCATCAACCCCTAAAAAGATCCTTGAAGAAGCATTAGCCTCATCCATCGTCTCCACAAATTTTGATACTGAACAATTCCAAGCTATGGTCAGAAACATCATTACCCAAAATCTTCTTACATTTTTTGATCAAGACTTTCTCGCCCAACCATCCCACAATTGTGTGCTCCATTTAGAGGTCCTAGTATATAAGAACAAATTCAAGAGGGTTTTGGTGGATGGAGGTGTAGGTCTAAACATTTGTTCCCTCAAGCTCATAAAGAATTTGGGAATTTTAGAATATTCCATTGAAAAAGGAAAAGGCATCACAATCAGGGCATACGATGATCAAGAAAGAGTGTCTCAGGGAACTATCCAACTCCCTGTTCAAGTAGGGCCAACAATTATGGAAGCCACCTATCAGATCCTTGACCTATATTTTCCTTACAATATTCTCTTGGGGAATCCATGGATCCATGCGATGCAAGCAGTGTCATCAACCTTCCACCAATGTGTCAAATTCACATACCAAGGCCAAGAGGCCACTATACATGGGGATCCCAAACCATTTTCTTACTGCAAGAGCCTAGAAGCCAAATATTACAAAATGTCCCAAGTGCCAAAGAATGATGAAGGCCCATCAATCCCATACATTGACCTAGCTACTCTTGCCTCCACTTCTTCAACAGAGACACCCACCATCCTCGCCATCTCTAACGTCAAGGTTATTATCTAGGACAATGGGTCGGACAGTATACAATCCCAAATAATGTCTTCATGGTAGGAGACTTACCACAATCTCCTAGGTCATGGGGACGACCACAATCAAAGGATGCTTCATCATCTCAAACATTCATACTAGGCTCTTCCAACTTTCGAAGTTGGGGATATCTAGGGTGAGAGATCATAGAAGAGGACCCATCCCATGGGTGTGTGCAAGAAGTTGAGTCCACTTTTTGGCCAAAAAGTGGAAGTGTTTTTCCTGATTTTCAGAATTTGACATATTTGACCTTAAAATTTGAAGCACTTAGAGATGAAATCTTAAAAAAAGTCACTCAATATATAATGTAGTGCTCGGAGTCTAGTTTCCAAATATGTAATTTATTTCAATACCCAGATTGTAAAAATTGAGTTTTAATAGGCATTTCTAAAAACCACTATTTAAAAGTCAATTTTTTTTTACCATACCATGCACGTATACGACATCCATATTTTGACTTAAATTATCGTATTTTTCTAAATCCTTTTGGGAAAAGTTTTATGACTCACTAAAACTTGTTCTTGATATTTTTTTGTAATTTTTTATTGAATTTTTTTTTTTGTTAAATTTTTATTAGGCAGATTTGTCGTTTTGAAAAATCGTCGTGTACGACATGCATAAGATGACCTAAACTCATCATTTTTTTATTTTTTATTTTAAATTGAAAATAATTGTCTGAATTTTGTTCTCGTGCAATCCGTTTGTCAAAATGTTATGTTGATCAAAAGTTATTAAAATAGTAAAAAACCCTGATATTTAAAGTTTATGGACCAATTTTATTAGAAATTAATTGAAAAATAGAAAAATAATACAATTGCAAAACAAATTACATATTTAGAATCTGCATTGTTTCATCTAAAATGGGTTTTAATTTCATCAAAAAATTCTGCAAGAAAGGTCATCAGCCATATGTCCAAAGTCAGTATTTTTATTTGACATTGTTAGGACCTTCAACTTGTTGGTCAAACCAGGTTGAAGGCCTAGGTTCAGACTTCCAATGCTTTTCCCGATCCAAAAACCTAGGCAAAAACCCGACCACAATGCAAACAAAAATTCAAATTTTAAAAAACAAGATCCCGATTATAAAATAGGATCTCGTTTATTAATAAACGAGATCCTATATTATAATCAGGATCTCGTTCCTCATTCGGCAATATTCGGACCGTTGTAAAGGAAACGTGATCTTGTTTCCTTTACAATAGCTCCGACATTCAATGCCGATGAACGGGATCCCGATTATAGAGCAGAATCCCACTTATTAATAAATGGGATCCCATTTTATAGTAAGCGGGATCCTGTTTTATTTTATTTATTTTATTTAAATACACTGTAGAAAATTATTGTGAAGTCTACAACTTCACATGTACGGCCGAGAGCAGTAAAAGTGAATTATTTTTCATAAATTATTGTATTTACAGGTGGTGAACTTGGTTTTTAGTTGATTTTATCAAACATAGCATCATCTACACCATTTTTGAAGTGAAATTATGTTATTTTTGTGCTTGTTTGAGGAACAAAAGGTTTCAATTTGCAATATGGATTGAATTTTTCAAAGGAGGCATAAAGAAAACAATTTTTAAAGTGGAATTGTGGTAGTTTTCTACTTGTTTTGAGGAACACAAGAGGAAGAATTTTTTCCTAATAGGTATTCAACTTCCAATTTTGATTGAATATTTTGAAGTATTTCACTATTAACATTCATTTGTGCTTGAGAATTTTATAATTATGGGAGATAAAGGTCGTAATAAGAGAAGGAAGACATTGACTCCTCAAGAAGTTGAAGCAAATAGAGAAAAAGAGAGACAAAGACAAAGAGAAAGAAGAATGAGAATGAAATCAATGAATGATGGTGGAGCAACCAATTCAACAACTATTGAAGATGAAAACATTGAGGATACCATGGTTGTAGATGCAGCTAATTTGCAAGGAGTCAATTTGGAGAAGAATATGATTATACAAACAAGTCCTACTATGTCTTCAAATCCCTCTTTGAATTTTATGGAGAATGCTTCAATATGCACAAATCCAGGTACGTCTTCAAATCCACATGCTAGTGAAATGGTAAATTTGTATGTAGAAGTTTTACAAGATGTTGGACTTAATGATGTTGGCATTGACTATATTCAGAGAGATGAAACTTTTATAGAATTTGTTGAAAACAAAAAAGAAAAATATTTTGTTGCAAATGAAAATCAAAATAATCATTTTCTTGAAAATGAAAACAAAACCTATATTTTTGATGAAAATGAAAATGAAAACCGTTTGTTGATGAAAATGAAGATGAAAATGAAAATGAAAACCGTTTTGTTGATGAAAATGAAAATGAAAATGAAAATGAAAATGAAAATCGTTTTGTTGATGAAAATGAAGATGAAAATGAAAATGAAAACCGTTTGTTGATGAAAATGAAAATGAAAACCGTTTTGTTGATGAAAATGAAGATGAAGATGAAGATGAAAATGAAGATGAAAATCTAGAATGTGATGTTGAATTTAATGAAAATACTTTTTTAAAATTGGAAGTGGTGTTTTGATAATCTTCCTGGTCAAATTTCTTGGAGGCAAATAAGAACACATGAGAATAGAATATACACCAAATTCTTTTATCGTAAAAAAATTGCATTTCAATGTCAACTAATGATGCAATTGATGAGAATGCAAAAAATGAGGAAAGTAATGAAAAGGTTAGGCTTTTATGTTAAACCAAAAAGAAAAGATCAATCATTAAAACATGTTATGTCTACTGTTGCTAGTACCATTCAATCTATTGGGAAAAATAGTCGATCTAAAGATAAAAACGCAGCAAGAAGAGCTATAACTACTACTATAGTTAATAAAAAAACTTTAAATAAAATAATGGTAAGCATTATTAGTGAAGTTTTAAAAATGCATCCTAAAACATTACTAAGAGCGGCAAAAAGAAGAGAAAGTATAGAAAATGATCCTATCAATCAAAGTTGGAGTTTCAGTGGACGACTACCGAGGTCTGATATAAAATTAAATGTTGAAATTAAATCTTTGATCAAAAAATATTGGCATGATAATACTAGGGTTTCATCTAATGCTAGATATGTTTTAAAATTAAGGGTGGGGTCCAAAGTTCGCGATCCTCACCCAAAACACCTATTAGATACAACACAAACTGAATTTTATAGAAAATTTTGTAGTGATTCAGTGTTACTTGGTAATATTAAAATAAGTCAAAGGTCTTTTGAAAAATGTAAACCCTGGTATGTAAAAATTAATAAGCAACAAATATCTTGTGTTGTAAAATACATATTCAATTTCGTTATTTTTATGATGTTTTTCAATATATACATTGTACCTTGCATACTAACATGATTATACGGGATTGTGGTATTGATATGCCACCTAAAGCAATAAGAGAGTTTATTTCAAGTTTGTTTTGTGAAAAAACTAATGATAAATTATTTTATTTAAGTTCTTATATTTCTGGACAATGCATTAATTGTGGAAATCTTTCATTTTTAAGAATTTGTTTGCATTAAACTGTTGATCATGATTTTGGACAATAATTAGTAGATGTCAAAAGATTTAGGAATGTTCACTATTCTTTAAAAGATGGAAAAATAGGAAAGCATTGTGATTTAGTTACAGAAAAAGTTAGTGTCCATGCATTTATGAGTGAATTTAATAATACAATTGTACCAAAATATGTTATGCACTCTGAACATGCTCGATGGCTTGATGGCCAATTTCGTGCATGTAGAAACACATTTCCAATTGGTACTATACTTTTAGTGGTTGATTTTGCAGAGAATTATACTCTCTCTCCGCAAGAGGAAATTCAATCTCAATATTATAATTCAATGCAAGTAGCTATGTTTGTCCATATTGTTTATAGACATGTAGATGATAGCACTGAGGATGATAGAAATTTTTTGAGGGAGTATCATTTTTATTTGAGTGACAATAGGTTACACTCATCAGAGTTTGTTCAATATTGTTTTAGTATATTTTATAGAAATTTAAGAGAAAGAGGAATCCATATGAAAGAACACCTCATATGGTCAGATAATTGTAAGGGGCAGTTCAAAAATGCTAGAATGTTCTATTGGTTAAGTAGGGTTCATAAGGAACTTAATGTCCAACATATATGGAGTTTTTTTTAAGCTGGGAATGGTAAAGGAGAACATGATGGAGCTAGTGCATGTGTCAAAATAATTATTGCTAGAGAACAATTAAAATTCGAGGATTCGTAAAATTTAAAAATGCACATGAGATTGTGGATTGGTGTAATAGAAGATTATTTGCACCTGGTTCGAGTGATTACTCTACAGTTCATCGATTCTTTTGGTTGGTGGAAGAAGAAAACATTGTATCTAGAGTTGATTGTGAGACAATTAGTGGATCTACTAAATGGCATTCATTTAGGAGTGCGATAGCAAGCACATGGACTATTTGGACAAGGGAGCTTGCATGTTTTTTCCATTTTTGTATCTCAAGAGAGATTGGGAAGCTTGAGAAAATACATAATGGGTTGAACAGTGGGAGCAAAGATCATTGACACCTACAGAAGCACATAATCAATATGAAAGAACTATTGAAGAAAATGATCAATTTTTTGCATGTGAAGATTATGACCGTGTTTCAGACCTTGTACAAGAAGGTAATTTTAATTCAATTTATTTCATTTTATTTCACTTTATTAAGTTATTTTGTAATACTAAATTATTTATATGGATATGCACAAGTTATTAAATCAAATTTTGTTGGCAGGACATGTGTATGCTGTTATTGCACTGAGGGAAATGAAGAGCAAACTGAATATTGGTTGGATCGTTGTGTGGAAACTAAACATAAGTTGATAACAACTCGAGAAGATGATGACGACTTTTCATTATCCAATAGGTACAGTGATCCCCTTAAGACACCTCCTTAAGCAAATTTTGATAACAAGTTTTAGATCCCATTAAGCAATTTTTTAGAACAAGTCTTTGATCCCCTTAAGAAAATTTTGAGAACTTATTTGATGATGGTTTTTGAACATGTTTTCCAATAGGATCAGTGGTGGTTGTTGGCACTTGGCTATGAAAATACTTGAGAAGAAAGAATGGTCTACTTGCATTCGAAGACTATGAAACACATAAAAAGATTATGCATTATTCACATTTGGTGGTGGCAACAAATATAAAACTAGAGTGGTATTGTGGAAGACCTTCAAAAAAATTGCTATGGTCAATTTCTATGGAAGAGCATGAGGCAATCATAGATGCATTGCAAAAAAGAGAGGATGCAGATGGTACAATGGAATAAGTAAATACAGTAAATATAGTTTTAGTTTTATTTTGTCCTTTTAAATACATTAAATACATGTTTTGACATTGGTCAAGTGTGTTATTAGTTAAAATTGATTTAAATTGTCTTTTATATATCCTTAAGGCATAATCACAAAAAGGATTTAGTCCATGCAGATTCAACCTAGACAACATGGAATACTTGGTAAAAACAGGTAATTATTAGTTAAATTATATTTAAATACATGTTTTGATTACATATTGATATTGCTTGGACATTAATAGTTAAAATTGATTCATTGTCATTTTTTGTATCCTAAAGCCATCATTGCATTTATCTCATACTTTGAAACAAAAAGGAGAGGATGCCTGGATTCAACCTACAAACATGTGTGGAATACTTTTAAATGCAGGTACTTTAGTTTTGTACATATAGATAGTTTTATATAAATTAAAATATGTATGTTTTGATGATTTCATTGATATTGCTAGTACCCTTTTGATATCAGGTGGTGTGAAGACCTACTACATTCTAGCCACGAGTTTGAGATGTTCTTGAGATGGCATATCCAAATTTTGTAAACATTGTTTTGAGATGACATATATGTACATACATACTTACAAAATTAAACATACTCTATGTACTATGTATCAAATCAATATTCTATATATTTTGTTTCTTAAATGTGCATGTTTTCCTACTTTGAAACTTTGTGTTTATGTTTATAATCACTAAATATCATGCATACATTATTGTTAAATCAATTATATCCTTAAGACGTATTATGACCCCTTAATACATCCCCCTAAGACACCCCCTCAAGACCTTAAGAAAATTCGTTAAGACCTTAAGACACCCCCTTAAGACCCCTTAAGACATCCCATTTAGGCGTATTATGACCCCTTAAGACATCCCCTTAAGATGTTCTATTATGACCCTTTTAGACATCCCCTTAATTAACATGTTCTATTATGACCCCTTTAGACATCCCCTTAAGACCCCTTAAGCCATCCCCTTAATTAACACGTTCTATTATGACCCCTTTAGACATCCCCTTAAGATGTATTATAACCCCTTAAGACATCCCCTTAAGACGTTCTATTATGACCCCTTTAGACACCCCTTAAGACATCATTATTTGTTTTGACAACTTATAAATTAGTGTTAGATGAACTATTATTTATAGTATCTATTAATGCTTTTATTCTCTAATCTTCTATGGTATTGTTTATCTCTTAAAATTTGATCCTTTCTGGTATATAAATAGATTGCTTTTATTTGTAAATTATGATTTATTGACTGATTATTGATTGACGTGAATTGAATAAGTTCATTGAGTAATTATCGCTATTTATTGAATGTACATATCATGTATATCATGTATGAAATCACTAAATTTGTAAAGTATACATATTAAAATGTCCTATATTAATCCATGTGTGAGATCACTAAATTTCACATTAATGTCATATATTAATGTCTTGACTATGAACATAAAATGCATAAATGTAAATGTGTAAATTAAAATTTCAAACAATAATAAAGTCCATAATTTATGTAACATTAAGTGCATGAAACCAATATATTGAGCGCATGAAATAAAGTCCAATAGAGTACATGAGAAACAAGAAATATAGTCCATGAAATAAACAAATATAACACATAAAATCGCATGTTTCTAGGTCATGTACTGTCTCTATAATCAAGAGACCTCTTCACACCATGCGGACTATGTGGATGACCTGAAACACTTTGTATAAGAGAAAGATGAAATTAGATGTAAGACAATAAAAAATGATTCATTGACAATTTAATTTATAATCCATCATAAAATTAAATTACCATCATATCTACGTCTAGATGCTCTGGTGCACCTGAAGTAACCTATAAATTCTCTAAATCAATCTACATAAACAAGACAATGAAATTTGAAATTAGATGTACAACTCTACAATTATTATTATTTTAATTCAATTTAATTTATAATTTATCATATTTTAATTGTACTGTATTATGAGGTTGTGCACTAGGCTCTTCTCCAGGACCTGTCTATACATGCTCAACTACAAGATATGTCTCATGCTATAAAAGAAAAAGAATATGTAAAAATCTCATATTATGTATATATTCAATTTAAAATTTATAATTGACTTTAAATATAACAATTGACTTTAAATATAATAAAAAAATTAAATTACCATTTGATCTAGAACCTGCTCTACATGTCCTCCTGGTGGTGTAACTATGTCTGGGTCAGGGCTGAAAGTTGCACTAACAAAGTCCTACAAGATCAAAATTAAAGCATGTACAATTGAATTAGGTTAATATATATATATATATATATTCAAGTTTGCACATTTTGTGTAGAAAGTTTTGTAAACAACCTGGAAATCAGCGGCCTCACGAGTAATCTGCAACATCAAATGTTTTCCCAATGCCCATTCTTATTGTGGTATCAACCTAGACATACATGTACATAGACATTTAACGCTTATAATATTTACAAGTGTACATGCATGTGTTTCATATATCTAGTGAATTCAAAACTCATAAAATTGTAACTATACTAATGTAAACTTTAAACAAATTTAAAATATGAATGTACCTGCCCCTGATCTATGATGCTCGATAGTGGAGGAGTGCTTGACAATCCCTTAGGAGGAATCGGCGTGGATGTCGATTGACTCACCTAAACCAACATAAATATTTGAAACATATATGTGATTCAATGTCTAATTTAAAACTCAAGTTAAATAATTTATGATTTCATATATAATTTTAAAAATTAAAATCAAAATACCCCATAAGGGTTGCCAAGTATGACCGGTGTCGATGTATGTACTCGTGGAACAGATGATTTCCCTTGCATCGTTAGTGTCATCTGTACACCAAACAATTTGATTGTTAAAATGTATTGCAAACTTTTCTTTGATATATACAACCATCAAAATTCTTACAAAATGAACATACATCTAGATGCATATTTATACATGTGTCGTAGTGTCCTCAGGGTGATGTTCTACTATGAGGAACTCTACAAATGAACTGATGTGACCAGATGAACCACCAGAATCTCCCCGTCCACCTGAACTAGGTGTGGCCTGATCAGGTCCATAGCTTACTTGATGACAAC
Organism: Sequoia sempervirens; assembly: GCA_007258455.2. Classification (NCBI taxonomy): domain Eukaryota; kingdom Viridiplantae; phylum Streptophyta; class Pinopsida; order Cupressales; family Cupressaceae; genus Sequoia; species Sequoia sempervirens. The sequence goes on along the minus strand of VDFB02086081.1, from coordinate 133,748,022 downwards.
TAGTACATATATGGGGGACGGGCCTTGACACTCCTGGAGCAGTACTTGGACCAGCTCCATAAAAAACTCCTCCATCATCATCATCATCTTTATGCTCCCCACTTGCTATCGCAGAAGCGTGTTGATCAAGGTCTCCTACGAGTGTACTAAGGGAACCTAATGTTGAGACCAGAGCTTGATGATGTACAGGTGCAGGAATGGGAGGACCAGGAGCAACAACAAGGAGTTGTGCATGCACGGGGCATCCGGGATCAACCCTTGCCCCTAATCTCTGTTGTGGCATGCCGCCACCAACACCTTGAAATGATCTAAAATCAAAATAATTGGGATTTTTCCCCAAAACAAACTCTACATATAATTTTCTCAAAAAATACAATGGGCACTCCCAATTAGCATGTGGGGGACTATCAAAAACCACATACCATCGATCCCAAAAATGTGCACTCATCTGCAGATGTATGCACCACCTCATGGATATTCTAGATTTGTTGGGTGGAATGGGTTGTCGAGTAACGAGGTCAAGAAAGTAGGGGGCTAGATAGGCTTTCATTATTTTAAGGTCTAATATTTGTTTGTAAGAGAGACCATTAGAATAAAATTGTCTCATTTGTTCTCTGTCTCATCGATGCCTATCAAGATTAGAATCGATCATCCTGATGGAATCAACAACGTTTTGCATCGCAGATGCAAAACATCTCATGTGTGGAGGAATCAATGCTTGACTCTGCATAGCATTGATTTGATTTTGTAAGGATGCAACTTGATCATTTATTCATGCTCTCAAGCGAGCCTCGTTAGATGCGATAGGTGTTGGATGTGGCATATTAAGTGGAGGGGGAGGTGGAGGGGGGGGGGGCGAGGCAGATGTGGTTGTGGTTGAGGTGGTGGATTGATGATATCATCAATGTTAAAATCATCCATGATATGCTTGATATAAATGTGCACCTACATTAAATCATACAAAATAGTCCATGTGCATACATATATTAAGACCATATATTTAATTGAAATAGGATGAGCAACATATATATTAAGATCATATATTTAATTGAAATGCACATATATATACATTGATTGTTCAACTCAAGAGCATGTCCATACAAAATTCAAAATTAAATGTATGTACATGTATATTTAAAATGAAAAATATGATGCATAATTTGCACGCGTACAAATCATTAAACTAAACACATACAAATTTCAAAATTTAAGAACTATATATGCAAATTTTTAATACATGCACATACATACTAAAAATAAACTTGAAACATTCACAAAATCTCATTTTATGTCTAACACACACACACACACATATATATTACAATTTTTCAGCAAGAGAAATCATGATCTAGTAGATAGTCATAAAATATATACTATTATATACTATTCATTATAAGTTCATAAATTCCACCAAATTCATAAATCCATGTCACTAAAAATATCCATCTAGAACCAAAATCATTAATTCATGTCACTAAAAATATCCATTTGGAACCAAATTTATAAATTCATCACACAAAATATCCATCGTTCACCAAATTTATAAATTCATAACTATTTAAGATCATTGTTTTAATTTATAAACTATTATGGCTCTCTACTGCATAGATCTTCATTTCTTTGTGTTTTCCTTTTCAAAATCAAGAGTTCTCCTCTCCTCTAGCCATTGTCGATGCTTGTCTACAATCCCATCAATAGCCCTGATAGCATCAACAAGGGTTTGCATCCTAGATGCAAACATCCTCATAGGAGGTGCAACACATTCTTCATTTTGAATAATGTTGATTTGATCTTGGATGGTTCTAGTAGAATCATTGATCTATGCTTGCAAATGAGCATGTTCATTGATTTTAGGTGGTGGAGGTGGGGGGTTATGAGGTGGAGTGGGTGGAGGTGGAGGTGAAGGTGTTGGAGATGGATGGCGTGAAGGTGGATTGCGAATAGTATTGAATGGATCCATGTGATCTTTAAGATATGAGTGAACCTACATTAGATTTGTAATTCCAAGATGTAAGATACATGTTTAGGAAATACCTTTAAACCATTCAATATAAAGGGCCTTAAATAATTGAATACAAATGATAAAATTATATGTAAGCCTCATTTATATGTCTAAGGCACATGTTACTTGAATGAAAATAAAATTAACTATTGATATTGTATAATCTTGCAGGATCTTATTATTGTTAAATTTGGTTGGGCCTTGGGCAACTTTGATCACCAAATTTTAAGAACTTCTTTGATCCCCTTAAGAAATTTCATATTGGAACCCCTTAAGAAATTGAATTACGATTTAGGGTGACAGGATGGCTTAAGGGGATTTACGTCTAGTGAGGTCCTAGGAGAAAATGGCATGGCTCAAGTGAATAAAATTTGGTGATGTTGCCCAAGGAAACCAAATTTCATTAAGATCCTTTAAAGAAAAAATGATGGATTTAGGGTTTAGGGTTTAGACTTTAGAGTTTAGGGTTTAGGGTAATAGGATGCTTAAGGGGATCTACATGTAGTAAGATCCTAGGAAAATATTACATGGCATAAGGGAATGAAATTTTGTGGAGTTGCCTAAGGCAACCAAATTTCATTAAGAGCCTAAGAAAAAATGATGGCTTTAGGGTTTATGGTTTAGACTTTAGAGTTTAGGGTTTAGGGTAATAGGATAACTTAAGGGGATATATGTAGTAAGATCCTAGGAAAAAATTACATGGCATAAGGGAATGAAATTTGGTGGAGTTGCCTAAGGCAACCAAATTTCATTAAGAGCCTAAGAAAAAATGATGGCTTTAGGGTTTAGGTTTAGACTTTAGAGTTTAGGGTTTAGGGTAATAAGATAACTTAAGGGGATATATGTAGTAAGATCCTAGGAAAAAATTACATGGCATAAGGGAATGAAATTTGGTGGAGTTGCCTAAGGCAACCAAATTTCACTTTAATCTTGGGTAGGACAAAATGAATGGTTTAGTGTTTAGGGTTTAGGACCTTTAGAATTTGGAATATTTAATGAACTTGCAAGTTAGTGAAGAAAATTTTCTTGTGGAATAGTTGATTGAGATCTACTCTTGTTTCAACTGACCAACCTAGATCATGATGGCAACTTTGATCACCAAATTTTAAGAACTTCTTTGATCCCCTTAAGAAATCGAATTACGATTTAGGGTGATAGGATGGCTTAAGGGGATTTATTTCTAGTGAGGTCCTAGGAGAAAATGACATGGATCAAGTGAATAAAATTTTGTGAAGTTTCCCAAGGCAACCAAATTTCATTAAGAGCCTTTAAAGAAAAAATGATGGCTTTAGGGTTTAGGGTTTAGACTTTAGAGTTTAGGGTTTAGGGTAATAGGATAACTTAAGGGGATGTACATGTAGTAAGATCCTAGGACAAAATTACATGGCATAAGGGAATAAAATATGGTGGATTTTCCTAAGACAACCAAATTTCACTTTAAAGTGTTGGGTAGGACAAAATGAATGGTTTAGTGTTTAGGGTTTAGATTTTAGAGTTCAAGGTTTAGGGTTTACAAAACTTAGGGTAAAGTTTTGGTGCCCTTGGAATATTTAATGAACTTGCAAGTTAGTGAAGAACATTTTCTTGTGGAATAGTTGATTGAGATCTACTATTGTTTCAACTGACCAACCTAGATCATGAAATCTCATTCATATTATAATCTTGCACAATGTTATTATTGTTAAATTTGGTTGCCTTGGGCAACTTCACCAAATTTTAAGAACTTCTTTGATCCCCTTAAGAAATTTGTAATATTGGGACTCCTTAAGAAATCGATTTACGATTTAAGGTGATAGGATGGCTTAAGGGGATCTAGATGTCTAGTGAGGTCCAAATTTAGTCATACTATAGCCTCATTGGTTCCATCTAGCTCTAGGTCAAAAGTGTTTACCCGTCTAATAAAAAAAAGTATCATGTTAAAAATGAATGAATCTATACATATCACAAAAATAACAATAATCTTAAATGTAACCCATACTCTAACCATAATAGAATGCTAAATGATCCCCACCCCTAACCATATCCTAATTGAATTGTAAACCTAATTGAAGCTTAATTAAATTATAACCTTTACCTAATCTTAAATGTATTCCTATATTATATTATATTATATTTAAATTAATTTATATTTTTATTATAATTATATTATATTTATTATATATTCCTAATTGTAACCTAACTATTTACTACAAACCTAATTGAATCTTAAGCCTAATCCTCATTAAAACCCCAAGTAAATTGTAACATTACCTATCCTTAATTTTAATCTTATATTATATTTTATGATATTAAATATTTATATTATTTAATATATTATATTAAAAATATAATATATTAAATAATATAAATATTTAATTATATTTCTTTTATATGAATCATCCTCCTATCTCTAAATTGTAATAATAACATGTAGTTCCTCCAACCTATCATCATGTACCTCCTCCCTTTCCCATGTAATAGGTGTACCTTGTAGGTGTTAAATGGTTCCATCTTGGTCTCCTTATTGATGCATTTCTATCCTTCCACATAAATCTATATAGTATCAAAATATAGGTAATTTTATGGTTATTGAATCTCTCTTAATTGCTAAAGAATCCATTATGATTGAGGACATGGGTGGATTATTATCTAGGATCACATCTTAAAAATCCATAGAGGTCATGTGGTATGTTTTTCTTAATACATATATTCCCATGCAAACCTCTTTCCATGTATTATCAACTCTCTTATATAATAGACACCTTCCTAGATTTAAATTTCATATGATATATATGTACATACCTAAGTGTTTCCAATTGGAATTGCTATAATTATACTTTTATGGCATTCTAGATATTCAAAATAGTTTTCATAAATCTACCAAATAGACCTATTCTTGACATTGAACCTACATAATTTTAGGTATGTCCAATGAAAGAAACTTTACCCATAGCACTCTCACTCACACTCTCAGTTTTCTTCCAATGATTTAGAACCCTAATGATCATGTCTAATTGTCATAGAGAGTGATCATCCGCTCTTCATAAACTTGTAGAAACCAAAAGTTTTTATATATTATGTGTTCAAATAAGTGAAAACATTACAAAAAGCTCTACTAAATGGTGACAATAGAGAGTTTTTTAAGGCAACCAAATTTCATTTTAAGGTCCTAAGACAAAATTCAAATGCTTTAGTGTTGAGGGTTTAGATTTTACAATTTAGGGTCTAGGGTTTAGCAAACTTAGGGTGAAGTTTGGGTGGCCCTTGGAATAATTTAGACTTGCAAGTTAGTCACAATTGGAATCGATTGTACGCGCTTAGATTTACGAATTTGCTAACTAAATTTGCAAACAAACATCAAGATAAACTTTATGAATTTTAACTATTCTTTAACATATTGTTTTCTAATCTAATTATAATTTAACATTGAAACTAAAGTTTAATATATATCATTTTTTCCATACAAAGAAAATAAAATTTAAAACATTTAAGGAATGCAAATGAATTTGTTTGAGCTCGAAATTACCTAGTTTTCAAAATCAAAATGATTTGTTCAATTTCAATTTAGGGTTTTAACAAAAAAAATTGTTCCAATTCAATTTAGGGTTTCAATTTTAAACAATTAGGGTTTTAATGCAATTTTTTCATTTCAATTCAAACTAGGGTTTTCAAATTCAGTTTTTTCGTTTGATTTGAATTCAGGGTTTCAAAAAGCTTGATTTGGATTGGTAAATGCAATGTTTTTATTTCATTTTAATTTCTAGGGTTTTGAAATGCAATTTTTTTGTTTTGTTTCAATTAGTGTTTTCAAATTCAATTTTTTTTGGTTTAATCAAAAAATTTAGGTTTCAAAAGTTAAATTTTGTTTGTAAAACACAATTCAAGGTTCATTTTTTCATTTTTATGAAAAAACCTTCAGGTTTCATTGCATTTTTTGTCTATTTTTACAATTATTCATTTCTACTATAACAGTTAAAAAAATGCTTAAATTATGAAATAAATTAAAAAAAATGCTATATTCACTTATTTTCTTCAAAATAGAAAAATGAAAAAAAATGGCATGTAGGTGGGTACCTATAGTTGATTGTGGGAGTCGCTATCGCCAGTACTCGGGGTCCCCTCTGCTGTGTAGTGAAATCTTTTTTTAAAAAAATAAATAGCAGTATAAAACATTATCCCAATTTCTACCAAACGGGATCCCGATTTATAAAAATCAGGATCCCGTTTCGTAGTAATCGGGATCCCATTTTGTGACAACCAAGATCCCGTGCCTTTTCCATCGGTTTGGGATCCTATGGGAAACGTGATCCCGATTTTTAAAAAGTGGGATCCCGTTCTGTGTCAGGCTCGGGATCTCGTTTCCTCAAAGTTGATTTCATTTTTTTGGATAAGGAAAAGACTTCCACGTTTCATGGACTCAACTTTGTGCACTTAACCCCATCTCATGTACCAAGATAATAGACCAACAACTGATCTACCTATGGATTATAGTAGTAAGGGTTTACAAATGATGATCACCATGGGCTATGACAGAAACAAAAGGCTTGGCCAAAATGACAACGGGCTTCTAATACCTATTATTCCTGAGACACAAATGAAAAATCTTGGCCTTAGATGTACCCCTCTGAGTATAACCATACATGGCTGAAATCCCCCAATTAAGAAAGTCAAAACTCCTCAACAAATGATAGTCGCCCTTCAATTACCTATATCCACTAGTCTGCCCTTAGATAATTTCACATTTGACATAATCAATGTTTGTAGTAGTAGTGATGAGGAAGATGCCATAACTGATTTACCTAGGCTCTTCAAAAATTCCTCTATCCTTATGCTTAGTACTATGTCATTTATTTCAACTAGTCAAAACCATGAAATTTTTCTTGTTTACCTCCAACTCATCGACTATGACCAATGAGGACTACCAATTCTTAACACATTCAAAAATGATGAGGCTCTCTCAAAATTCATGGGACTATGGGATAATATTCCATGTGGGGATCATAAAGCATGATTCATATCATCAAGCTAGATACACATGCATACTATGGGGAAATGATTGAATCCCTCAGTCACAAAAGTGAAAAACTGAGAATAATCTCTAGGTCCTTGAGTGAAAACCACATTGTGGCACTCTCCAACCTGAAAATAGTAAAAAGAAAGGATGCTTCTAAAGGTGAAAACCTCTCTGAGGTGCCCAAGGGTGGGGGATTCAATCTTCCTCTCAAAACTCTACATTAGGAAAAATCAACGGTTCTATCCAAAAAATGCAACCCCATCAACTTGGGAACAAAGGAGACACCGCACATCACATTTTATGCAGTCATTACTATTAGAAGAACAAGAGCTCATAGAAGCCTTCTTAAAGGAGAGAAAGGTCAACTTTGCATGGAGTATTCCAACATGCTTGGGCTCGATCCAGAGATTATGGTTCATCATCTAGTAGTCTACTCTGAAGCAAAACCCGTTAGAGAAAAACTTAGGAAAATGCATCCTCAAATTGCCTTGTTAGTCAAGATAGAATTGAAGAAGCTACTCAATGCAAGATTTATATGGCCAATCGACTACCCAGAGTGGGTGTCAAATCTAGTACCTATTTCAAAACCCGATGGGGGCATCTAAATCTACACGGATTTCAAAGACCTAAACAAAGCATGTCCAAAAGATGATTTCCCATTTCCTAACATTGAAAATATTGTAGACATGATAGCGAGACATGAAATGATTTCTCTGATAGATGGTTTCTCTGGGTACAACCAAATAATGATTTCCAAAGAATACCAACACAAAACAACCTTCACTTGTCCATGGGGGATGTATTGCTGGAAAATGATGCCATTCAGCCTACAAAATGCTAGGGTCACCTACCAAAGAGCCATGACGTTAATATTTCATGACATGATCCACAAAATTTTCAAAGATTACATTGATGACATACTAGAAAATATAGAAAGAGGAGAGATCACATAGCAACCTTGAGCGCTATTTTTGACAAGCTGGAGGAATACAAGGTTTGTTTAAATCCAAAGAAGTGTGTCTTTGGCATATAGTCAAGAAAGATATTGGGATACATAGTGTCAATAAGAGGTATCAAAATAGATCCTACCAAGGTAAAATCAATCCTTTAGATGGAGGCACCCAAAACATTGAAATAGTTGAGAGGCCTCCAAGGCAGCCTTCAGTCCATCCACAGATTCATAATAGAATTGGCAGACAAGAAAATCTCTTATTCTCACCTACTCCACAAGGGGGTAGCATACAAGTGGGATGACAAGTGTGATGAAGCCTTCAAAAAAATCAAATAATATCTACTCACACCTCCAGTCCTCATGCCATCGATCCCAAGAAAGCCTCTCATTCTCTATGTATCAGTAACAATAGCAACACTCAATCCTCTTTTGGCTCAACACGATGAAAATGGGACAAAGAGGGTCATCTATTACATCAGCCGCACAATGGTCAGGCACGAGTTAAACTACTCATTCATCAAAAAATTATGTCTAGCAGCAGCGTTTGCTTCAAAAAAATTTAAACACTACATGTTGGCACACAAAATCAAACTCATCGCCAAGATCGATCCCCTAAAGTACCTACTGTCAAAGGAAATGCTCACAGGAAGGATGGCCAAGTGGGTCATGATTCTATCTGAATACGACATCGAGTATGTGGAACATAAGGCAATCAAAGGCCACGTGATCACAGATCAACTTACAGAAGCACCCATTTATTCATAGAATCCACTCATATCAGAGTTTCTTGATGAATCAATCTTCAATCTGAACATATCTGACCATTGGAAACTCTACTTTGATGGTTCCTACACGCAACATGGATCAAGAGTTGGTGTCTTCTTCATCACCCCACAGGGGGATTGTATACCTAGATCCTACAAATTGGCATTCCCCTACACTAGTTAATAACATTACAGAATATGAGGCATTAACCATAGGTCTCAGAATATTAGTGCAGTGGCACATCATGGCCCTCAGGGTATATGGAGACTCCCAGCTAATAATAAATCAAGTGAATTATGAGTACCAAATAAAGGATGATAAACTGACTCCATATAAAAAGTTGATAGAGAATCTCAAAGAATCATTCATTGATATCACATTTGAGTAGATTCCCAAAAAAAACAACAAAGCAGTAGATGCCATGGAAATGATTGGATCCCTACTGGAGATCCCTCACAATGCCCCAAAATAAGAATTCTTGGTAGAGAAGCTTCTCGTGCCCGCATTTGAGGTACTAGAGTCAAAATTTTTGTGTGAAATCATTGGTCCCAATGATCCTTGGTACCATGAAATTTATACCTACTTACAAATAGGAGTCATCATTGTTGACCTACCTTTGAGCCTAAAGAGAACCTTTATCAAAAAGAGAACCCACTTTGTGATCCTAGGAGATACCCTGTATTGTAGGAGCATAGAAGTAACCTTGTTAAGATGTTTGAATCTTGAGGAGGCCTTGACCACTTTAACTGAGGGGCATAACAACATATGTGGTTCCCATTCAAGTGGTATGACCTTGGCCAAGAAATTATTGATGACAAAGTACTATTGGCCGATTGTGGAAAGAGAAGCACATGACTACATCAGGAAATGCTTGTAGTGTCTGTAGACGTCCAATTTGATCACTTCCATATGATCAAACGCGTCTCCTTATTCATCCAATTGCTCATCCCTTCTGTCAATATTAATTCAACCATTTGTTTAATTAATACCTTGCATCCTACATAAGAGTCCTAAAGTATTTAATTTAATACATACTTTACCCCTCTTCCTCCTCTAAATTAAATAAATATATCATTTAATTTAGTCATATTCCACTTTTAGAATTAAAATTCATTTTTAATTCCTCTTTTCTCTCTCATGGTCACATCCTCCAACTTTTGCAAGTTGGTCTCTAATCCATCTTAATTACTTTATCTTCTTCTAATTAACTAGGGTTAGCATGTGCACACCCTTAATCATCATTAGGGTCACATCCTCCATAATCTCCCACTTGCTTCTAATGAGTCATTAGTCCATCTAATTGAGTACTTGCACAACCTTAATCATTTGGTTAGCCTAACCTAATCCTCCTCCCACTTATGGCATGTGTCCTTAAGTCAACCTTATTAAAGGCTTTCTCCTTTTGGACAAGGCACTCCACTTCCCCATGTGAATTTTTAATTCACCTTTTAATCCCCCAAGGCACCCAAAAGAAATTTCTAATTCCTTCACTTCTTCCCACATGTCCTCTACTTATTCTTTATTCTTTCCCGTCTCCCCATGAGAATATTTGAGGGATTTTTAATTCCTCACATGTCCTCTCACCCACATGGGGACAAGGACCTCCTTTATGAGGAGATCTTGTCCAATCCCAAGGTACTTTGAACCCCCCTCCATGTCATGTACTTCTCCTTCCACCTCATGTCCACTTCACCTTTCAGGGCTATATCACAAGCCACATGTCAAGATGTGAGGGCTTGTGAGTTCTCAACTCACCTTGGCCCTACATCTTGATCTTTGGTGGCTCAATCTTGGCCATCCATTTCCCCTAAAAATTCTCAAAATTCCTATAAATACCCCCTCTTTTCTCTCATTTTGGGGGAGATCATTTTGCTAGCCAAACTCTTGCAATTTTGTTTATCAACCTACACTTAGCCATTTTCATGATTTCATCCACTTTCACTCATCCTCACAACATCATTTAGCTTGCATCTTGTTCCATCCAAGGAGCATACACATCAAAGATCGAAGGGTCAACCAAAGGATCGATTCGACGCAAGGTATAGAGTTCCATTTTCTTGCTTTTATCTTGTGTTGCTTCCAACTTAGGCTAATCTCGAGGTGTAGGTTGTTTTGGTGTTTATTTGCACTCTTTTAGCTTGCTCCTCATTTTCTAATGCTCACATTCGACCTATCACAGTGTCAACAACATGGAGATCTCATCCATGCTCCAGCTAAGGAGCTACATCCCATCATCACACCATGGCCCTTTTCGCAGTGGGGGCTCGATCTCATTGGAAAAATAACCCCCACCTCATCTAGTGGTCACAAGTTTATCATAACCGCCATTGAGTACTTTACAAAGTGGGTGGAATCCATACCAATCACATGCATTACTCGAAAGAAGATATCAAAATTCATCCTGAACTATCTCATATGTCGCTACAGTGTCCCACAAGCCATTATCTCAGATAATGGGACACCATTCAAAAATTAGGATGTCCATGACCTATGCAAAAAATTCAAAATCCAACATTTCTTTTCCACTCCATATTATGCCCAAGGAAATTTCCAAGCATAAGCCACCAACAAAACCATTCTAAAGATCCTTAAAAAAATAGTCAATGACGCAGGTCATGACTGACATCTGCAGCTAAATCCTGCCCTCTGGGCCTATTAAACTAGCATTCCCTGGTCTACGAATTAGAAGCCATATTACCCATCGAGATCGAGCTTTCGTCATTGAGAATATCACTACAAAACCTAATCACAGATGAAGAAAACCAAGTATCAAGACTAAATGAGTTGAAGCTGCTAGATGAGTGGCATATGGAAGCATTAAATCATTTGTGTGTCTATCAGAACCGACTCAAGAGGAGCTATAACAAGAAGATCAGGATCAGGACCTTTCAGGTTAGAGAACTTGTGCTAAAGGAAAATTAGAAGAACATTCCAAATCCAAATGGCAAAGGAAAATCTAAACCCAGCTGGTTGGGACCATTCATCATCACAATGAGCTACAAGTCAGGGGCATGTAAGTTATCAACACCTGAATGGGAACCCCTATAGGATCCCATGAACAACTCTCATCTTAAAATGTTTTATACCTAAATCTTTCAAGGCATAAAACCAAAAAATCAAAAAATCTGAAAATGTCCTAAAAAAATGGTTACCTTGATGAAAACCTGGCAAAAATGCGTCTTGGTGAAAAAATAAAATCAAAAATCAAAAATTCCAAAAAAAATAGAAAAGGATTAAAAACAATAAAAAGAAAAAGATTATCCTCTAGTGAAAACCACTTCGATGGAACTTTGGGAAAGTACCTTGGTGAAAACTTGGCAAGCATGAGCCTTGTGTAAATAAGCAATCTCCTTCCACCAGGATCTTCACGGCTTGTTCTGCATCATCCATCCATTACGCATTCATCATCCATCACATTACATATCTTCATCCATCACCCATTTGCGTCAGCATCATATCTTGTTCTTGCGTTCGTGTCATGATCCCTCCTAGTACTACTCGACCCATTCTTAAGGTTAGTTTGTTCTTCCTATATCAAAGTAGTCTATTGTTTCACGTTGAGGGCATGTTCTCATTCGATCGGATTCGTGTATATTCTTGAAGTCCCTAAATTATAAAATCTAAAAAATATCATAAAATCAAAAAATCCAAAAACATCAAAAAATAAAAAAATCCAAAAATAAAAAAATCCAAAAAAATCCAAAAATTAGAAAACCCAAAAACATTGATAAAACCAAGAAAAATCCAAAAATATTCAAAACATATCAAAACTCCAAAAATAGGTTAAAAAGTCAATCAAAAAGTCAAAAAATAGAGTTGTCTTGTCGAACTATGGGTGTCTGAGCCTTGAACGTAGACAAGGTTGATCTTTGATCATCCCCTGAGACACTTAGGTTGGTCCTTTAGGAGTCCGTCATAATAAACTGGCAATCCATTTGTCCATATCTCATCAATAATTGAGTCTATGTCAGTCAAACTACATGGTCTCTACGTGTATAACATAGGCAAGGCTAATCTGTTGATCAGCCCCCGAGGCCCCTAGGATAGGTCTTTAGGTTATTATTTTGGTCAAAATCTTAGAAAACCCCAAAACATTGGAAAATCCAAGAATCAAAATATTTGTAAAAACTTGAAAATACCAAAAACAGCCTCAAAACATTTCAAAACTAAAAAAAATCCAAATATTTGAAAGATTCTATCTATCTCATCTCCCCTTCACCTGTAATAAACATCACTCATAATAAACAATCATCATCCTCAACCTTTGGCAAAATAGTTGGAAACAACTCTAGCAGATCGAAAATGAAAACTCAAAACATCAAAGTCTAAGTTCTAGTTCAGTACGTAAACAAGTTGGTCAACTCTTCATGTCAATAACCTATCATCCAATCAATCCAAAATCAATCATCTGATAACATCATGTCCTAGGATGTATCCTTCCTACAATGGGCATTATCTATTGGCAGTTGTTTCGGTTCTTATCCTTAAAAACGCATTTCCTTTTGGTTAGAGGTATGAAGAACAATAGCTTGTTTTTTTACTTTACCTTTGTTCTTTTGACTTATCTTATTGTGCTCATTTCAATGACCTCTCGATGATGTCCCAAACGAAACGATTTAGAGAGAAAGTAATGGGGCAATTATTTGTTGTGCTTGTTGGATATTCTTGTAATATAACCTTGGTCATGTGTGCTTTGTTTGGTTTGTAGGGAAGGTGTTTTAGGTGTCTTGTTGACCACATAGGAAGGCTCGCTTTTCTATGTTTTGGTCTGAGATATTTGAAATATCTGAACTATATTTTGAATAAGGTTTTGTATGTCAAGTGTGAACAAGAGTACTCCTATCTGATTGTCAAGTCAAATTCCATCACACTAGGTACAATGCCATCCTAGTTCTTTATACCTTGATGCATTGTACTTATATGTGTTATCAAACATAAGGTAAGCGACGCTTTCAAAGTCCCAATTCTTGATAAGCAAATCATCCATCTCTCATCATCATTGTCTCGTGTCTTGTTGGAATCTCTTACTTTCTTCTATCTCCTTTTTTGTGTTAACATGGTGCCAAGATCAGTTAATCATCATCGCCAATGCATCCATCCTACATCCACAAATCATTAGCATACATAAATATCATAATCGTAGCATATCACATCATCCATCTCATCCATCTCACATACATTACATCATCATTGTAACTTGTTTAGGATAATATAGATTGGTTATTCTAAGCATCTCAAAAACCATCTCATTTGCATCATCATCATAACCAGCCATATGTCCATCTTGAATCTCTTTGTCACAAGATCGACCCTCAAATTGAATCTTTTCACTTGATCTCTTGAAGGGGCAATGTACCAATATACCTCTTTTTGCTGGGGCATCCAAAAAATCAGAAATTTTTTGAATTTTGATCTTGGCAAGTTTATTCTTTGAACCAGCATAGCAACTACATCACTTCAAAGAGGGGAAAAATGTAGACATGAAAAATATCCTAATCAACTAACTTCAATTCTTCTTTAATCACCCCTCTACTAACCATTTAATTAATTCATCTTAATTCCTCTGTTAATAATCCTTTCACCACCTTGCCCCCACCTGTTGGGGCAACCAATCCTCCACCATCGTCATTCATACCCCAACAACCACCCCAATCTAACAATCCTCCACCATCATCATTCATACCCCAACAACTGTCCCAATCCAACAATCGTCCCAATCTAACATCCCTCCTCCATCGTCATTTGTATCCCAACAACCTCCCCAAGCCTATGCTCGCACTAGTGCTCAACAACCTCCCTCGCACAACATCTCAATCGCACCTCTACCTCAACAACAACCATTGGTCAATCCCCTATTCTCAACACAACCATCACAACATCAACCACAAGGAAATCAACCTCGGCCTTCATCCCTGACCATATCTCCATTCCTTGCATCCATTTTACGCCCACAAGCGCAACCACCACATAGCATCCCATCTCGCCCACCACAGCCGCCAACTATGCATCAACAACCACCCCATCATTACAACTATTATAACCAGCAACAATATCAACAACAACCCTCCTATGTGGCATCGCAATAGTCATATCAACACCCCCAATATCCGCAAGCTAATCAACAACACCTTCTCCCTACTTCCCAACAATACGCCACCCATAACTACCTGACCCATCCATATCCTGCCTCACAATAGCAACCTCTTTATCAACAAGGTCCCTTGGCGTATTAGCAGGGGATACCACCTCCTCATTATCCATACGCCCATCTCCAAACATCATCTCAGAATCCACAATCGTCCTACCATCAATATCCGTCCAACACACCGGCCAATGCAGACATACTAGAAATCAAAGCCACTATGAAAGATCTCCAGGCAGGGACTGGCAAACAATCGTTCAAGTTTGAGGATATATGCCCATATCCGTATGATCCCTCCATCTCATTGATTCCCTTCTCAAAACATTTTGAAATGCCAAAGTTTGAAAAATATAAGGGGAACAAAGATCCTAAGGCCCACTTACAGGAGTTTTACTCCCAGTGTCAAGAAGTTATCCACAATGACAACTATCTCTTGTGCCTATTTCCTCGAAGCCTGGCAAGCAATGCGCTAGGGTGGTTCATGACCCTCGAAAAGGGATCTATAAAATCTTTTGCGGACCTGTCAGAAAAGTTTGTCTCCTACTTCTCCTTCAATTTGGAGAAAGATACCGATACCTTGGATCTTCTCAAAGAGAAACAACGTGAAGGGGAAACCTTCACTAACTACCTCCAGAGGTGGCGTGCCCTAGCAAGCTGAATGAAAACCCCTTTGAAAGAAAAGGACATGGTCACCCTCTTCGTGGAGAACTCTCATCCTGACATGGCTCATAACTTCTGATTACACTATGTCACCACTTTCATGGAGCTGGTAGAGAAGGGACCCATCCTTGAGCGTGCCTTTGTTGCCAAGGGGAACATCAAAATATATAATCAAGATAAGGAAAGGTCATTCAACGATAAGCCATGTTTTTGGAACAAGAACAAAAATGCAGTAAATGATGGTGTTACTGATACTAAACATGTCCACGTGGCCAACACATCCTAGAAACAACAACAATCCATACCTAATGCCATATCCGTACCACAAGGGACACCCTGTCCTCCCCAACAGTCCAATCAAAATAACCAAGGGAACACTAAACGCCAGTATGCTCAACTAGGAGAACCCTTGAGTGTCGTCTTCAACAAACTATTGCAGATCAAGTATCTAATCACGTACCCTATTACCAAGCCACTCAACGAATCCAAACCTAAGCCCGCATGGTTTAGGGAAAATGAATGTTGTGAGTTCCACAAAATCAAAGGACACTCTTTGACTAAGTGTCAGGGTTTGAAAAACTATGTCCAAGATCTCATAGATCGAGGTGATATCATGGTTGACCCCAGTCAAGCTCCGTCGTCCAATGCTTAATTGCATATCTATCAAAACGCCTTTCCAAATCACAACCAAGGCCCGAGCACCTCCACCAGTAATCCTCAAAACAATAGCACAAATAACATGAGCTATAAGAATGTACCCCTCAATTACGAGGGTATTATTCATTACATTGAGCAGGTAGAACCTTGTGTATCCATGATACATGTCAAAGCTAAAGACCCTCAATGTGTTGTTACTACACGATGAGCGCGCATCACCATTCCTACAACCTCTACACCCACCCAATTAGCTCTTGTAACCTCTCAGTACAACATCCTTGATCACTTAGGAAAGACCCCTGCACATATCTCCATCTTGGATTTACTTAAGTTTTCCCCTGTGCATCAAGAAATCCTCAACAGAGCCCTATAGGAAACCCATGTGACTAATAACATTGATCCTACATAGTTCCAAGCCTTGGTAGGACACCTAGCTTCATCTCACCAACTGCACTTCAGCCAAAATGATATGCCCAACATTGATGCCAATAACAATCGCCCCTTACATATTGAAGTTGTGGTTTCCCGTCATAAAATAAAAAGAGTCTTGGTAGATAATGGCTCTGCCCTCAACTTGTACACTCTAAAATTCATAAAACAGGTGGGGTATACTCAAGCAGACTTAAGTAATCAGATCATCACAATCAAGGCTTATGATAATGCAGAAAGGAATTCAGAAGGGATCATCAATCTTCCCATCCAAGTGGGACCGGTGGTTCAGTACATTACTTTCCATGTTCTTGATCTGGACTTGCCATATAATCTCCTCCTCGGCCGTCCATGGCTCCATGCTATGCAAGCTGTACCCTCCACCTACCATCAGTGCCTCAAATTCCCAATCAACGGATAAGAGGTCACCATCTATGCTGACCCCCAACCATTCGAACATTGCCACGCTCTAGAAGCATCATTTCCCCATTTACATTATTGTCCTAGGGTTGAAATGGGGGCATCTCAGTCATCATCCACTAATCCACCATCCACCATGATAACCACTCCATCCTCCACCACTGATCCTACAGTCACAAAAGTCCAGATCATTGACAAAGGGTGTGGCGAGTACGAAATGCATACTACTCTTAATATAGCGACCATGCCACCATCACCACACGAGTATGGTCAACCTTCCCATGCTACCCCAAAAGAAGATAAGACTATCACCTTCTATGGAAAAAACATCCCTACCACCACTTTCATATCCCCAAGTATCAAGATAGATGCACCGGAAGAAGACATAAGCCAATGGGTTTACCGAGAAGAACCCCAGCCGAAAACTCCTCTCAAGGAATACTTTCAAGAAAAGTACCCCTGGCCATCAAAGTTCGTGTAAAAGCATAACTATCAAGGCAGGGGCCTAGGAAAGGAAGAACAAGGGCGGTTGCAACCCATTGATACATCTCTGCTACCAAAAAATGTGGGCATTGGGTATGACAGAAAGCAGAAAGGCCCTGAAACATCATCTAATGCTTCCAATAGTGTCGCTGTGGATAAGGGCTTATTGGAAGACATACCTGACGAGGAATCCATCATACGTGCGTACGATGATGTCAACCACACCGACCTATCATCTATGTTCGAATTCCTATCCATCTGCACTATTAGCCTATCCCTTTTCCATCCTGAGCTTATTGATTAGGACCTACGTAATCGCACACCTGTTAGTATGTCTGCGGATACATATGTCAACCTTATGGGATTGGGGGAGGATGAACACTCTAGTCGCAAAAATAAGGATAAGAAAAGCAACAAATGGTCATCTAGTGAAAACCTCCCTGAGGCACTTCGTGACCTTGAAAAAGTAAAAATAAAGGATTCATTTGATGGCGAAAACCTCGAAGAGGTGCCAGAAGATGGAGATGTTCATCTTCTCCTTATGGGAACTCAGTTATCTTCCTGATCATCTATTCTGATTGAAGAGACTCAAGAAGTTAATTTGGGAACTGTTGAAAGTCCTAAGGTCACCTATGTAGCTAAGTCACTCTCAGAGTAAGAGTATCCAGTCATCATGCAGCTACTCCAAGAGGGAATCGTTAACTTTGCTTGGTCATACTCAGACATGCCAGGCTTAGACCCCGCCTTGGTGGTCCATCACTTGGACATTCACCCAGACGCCAAGCCTGTCAAATAAAAGCTCCACAAGATGCATCCGCAAGTCACGTTGTTAGTCAAGAAGGAGTTGGAGAAGTTACTAGAGGCGGTATTTATCAGACCAATTGACTACTCTGAGTGGATCTCCAATATAGTACCAGTTGCTAAACCAAATGGAGACATTCGCGTCTGCACAAACTTCAGGGATCTCAACAAAGCCTGCCCAAAAGATGACTTCCCCCTGCCTAACATTGACATGTTGGTCGACTTGATAGCAGGACATGAGATGTTATCCCTTATGGATGGCTTCTCCGGGTATAACCAGATCCGAATCGCACCTGAGGACCAACACAAGACCGCCTTCACAACTCCTTGGGGCACTTTCTATTACAATGTTATTCCCTTCAGTCTCAAAAATGCGAGGGCAACATATCAGAGGGCAATGACGGTCATCTTCCATGACCTCATACACATCATCATGGAGGACTATGTCGACGACCTATTAGGAAAATCCAGAACACAAGCAGAACATCGTGCCATCCTGAAAAAGATATTTGAGCGGTTAGAGCACTACAAGTTGCAGCTAAATCCAAAAAAGTGTGTCTTTGGGGTCACTTTAGGAAAGTTGTTGGGTTTCATAGTCTCTCGTCGGGGCATTGAGGTTGATCCCACCAAGGTAAAAGCTATCCTGGACATGCCACCTCCATGCAATCTCAAACAGTTAAGAAGCCTCCAGGGGAAGATGCAGTCCATCTGTCGATTCATAGCCCAACTGGCAGATAAGTGTCAGCCATTCACTCATCTTCTAAAAAAAGATTCCACCTTCCGATGGAACCAGCAGTGTCAGATGGGCTTCAATAAAATTAAGGAATGTTTAGCCCATCCCCCGATATTGATGCCACCTATTCCCGGCAAGTCCCTCTTGCTTTATATCTTTGCCACTTCAGTTGCGCTAGGGGCATTGTTGGCACAACATGATGAGTCATCGAAAGAGAGGGAAATCTACTACATCAGTCGGACATTGGTTGGCTACGAGTTAAACTACTCCCCCATGGAAAAATCCTGCCTTGCACTCGTCTTCAACACATAGAAGCTTTGACATTACATGCTTAGCCATCCAGTAAAATTAATCGCCAAGATCGATCCATTGAAGTATCTATTATCTAGAACCACTCTGACTGGCTGCATGGCTAAGTGGGTCATGCTCCTTAGCAAATTTGACATAGAATATGTGGACTACAAGGCTATTAAAGGGTAGATAATCGCAGATCAATTAGCGGAAGCTCCTCTAGTTGATACTCATCCATTGATCATGGAATTCCCTAATGAGGAAGTCTTCTCCGTTGATGAGACCCCCCACGTGGACACTGTATTTTGATGGATCATATACACATAATGGATCGGGGGCAGGAATTTTATTAGTTACCCCTTAGGGTGACTACATTCTCAAGTCATTCAGGATAGCATTCTCATGTACTAACAATATGGCAGAATATGAAGCTCTCCTCACCGGCCTCAAACTTGCAAAATAGTGGCACATAACTCAGTTGAAAGTCTTTGGTGATTCTTTGCTAGTCATTAGACAAGTTAATGATGAGTTCCTAACCAAGGATGATAAGCTGTTACCCTACAAGCGCATGGTGGATGATTTCAAGAAATATTTCACCTCTATACAATTTGAACAGATTCCCAGGGTACGAAACAAAGCAGCTGATGCGATGGCCACTATTGGCTCCCTGCTGGACATGCCCAAGGACCGAACAGAGTGTGAGTTTCTTGTAGAACAAATTTTAATCCTAGCATATGATATCCCTGAGACTGACATGGTGTGCGAAATTGTGGGTCCCACCTCCCCATGGTACCAAGATATCTACACCTACCTCCATGATAACATTATACCCCCGGATCTTACACGTAATCAACACAAATCCTTCGTTCATCGCTCTTCCTGATATGTCATCATCGGTAATATGCTTTATCATCGTGGGTATGATGGAATCCTCCTTAGATGTCTGAATGAGACCGAAGCCCATGCCACACTAACGGAGGTACATGGCGGTGTTTGTGGAGCACATTCAAATGGTATGGCTCTGGCCAAAAGGATCTTATGAGCTGGGTATTATTGGCCTACATTGGAACATGATGCTTGCGAGTTTGTAAAGAAGTGTCTTCCATGCCAGCAACATGCAGATTTAATCCATGCCCCAGCACAAGATCTTTAGCCCCTTCTGGCACCATGGCTGTTTTCTCAGTGGGGTTTCGACTTGATTGGCAAGATTCACCCACCATCATCCGACGGCTATACATTCATAATCACCGCCACTGAGTATTTCACCAAGTGGGTGGAGGCAATGCCCCTTTCACAAATCACCAGCATTCATATTTCCAAATTCATCCTTTACCATAGTCTCTACAGATATGGTATACCGTCCACTATACTCTCCGACAACGGAAAACCCTTCAAAAACCAAGCCATGAAACACCTCTGTGACACCTTCCATATCCAGCACCATTGGTCAACGCCTTACTACCCCCAGGGTAATGGTCAGGCAGAAGCGACCAACAAAACCATCATCCGTATTCTCAAAAAGGTTGTCAATAACACTGGACGGGATTGGCACCTCCATATTCATCCTGCCCTCTGGGCATATCGTACATCTATCCGCACCCCGACGGGTGCCACCCCCTACTCGTTAGTGTATGGTGCTGAAGCCATCTTGCAAATCGAAGTTGAACTTCCATCATTGAGAATCTCTCTGTAGAACCTTATCAGCAAAGAGGAGGCACGTGTTGCACGGCTAGCACAGCTAGAGTTGCTGGATGAACGAAGAATAAAGGCCTCAAGCATAGTTACAACAAGAAGGTTCATCCTCACCAATTCCAGGTGGGTGAGCTTGTCCTTAAGGAGAACCAACGTACTCAGCAAGACCGAGATAAGAAAGGAAAATTTGAGGCAAATTGGTTGAGGCCCTATATCATAGCTACTAAATATGGATCTGGGGCATACAGGTTGACTACTCTTGAAGGAGACCCCCTTGACGAGCCCATCAATATCATGCATCTGAAAAATTTCTACACCTAAATCTACTTTGTTCCCCCACCTAGTCAAAAAATCCAAAAAAAAATAAAAAAAAAGTCAAAAAAAAGTCAAAAAAATCAAAAAAATCAAAAAAATCCAAAAATAAAAATTAAAAAAAAGTCCGAAAATAGTCAAGAGAAATAAACTCGTCCTATGGTGAAAACCACCTTTTCGTGGCACCTTGGATAAGTATGGATGGTGAAAACCTGGTAACAGGCATCATCCATAGAGGGCTTAATCATTATCTACCTGACATCCTAGTTATTTTATGCCTTCATCTGCACTTTTGTCCTCACCCATCTCATCCTAGGCCACTTGGTAAATATTGATTGAGCATTGGATGACCCATCTAGTCTATCCCCCATTCCTGAGCTTTTCGGTATCCCATTCTGAGCTTACGTCATTCACCATCGTGTCATCAGGTAGGATCATCCATCGTGTCGGTCTTCACCTAGGTCCCATCCTGTCGCATCCGTCAGTCGAACTACGTTGCCCTTGCACTGTCACGTAGGCAAGGTTGATCATTTGATTCACCCCCGAGGCATTTGTCCATCATCATCGGTCACCATTTGTTTTCTTTTCGCTTTATCCATGGTCCTTTATGGAACTACGAGGGCTCTGTGCTTTCACGTAGGCAAGGCTAATCTATGATCGGCCCTCGAGCCCCTAGGTTTGTAGGTTATGTTGGTCTTTTGTGCTTCGTCATCAAGTTATGCCCACATCTGACCAGTTCTTAATAAACGAAATTCCCTTGTGTTACAAGATCTTGTCCCTCGGCAACATCCCGTGTCAATTGGGTCATCCTAATTTTGCATCCATCTTTGGTCTCAACAGGATGGATCCTTCCTAGCAGACCTCGCCATATCCATCGCCTTGATCCTATGGCAAAGGACCTGTTGTCTTGATTATGATCCCTTGATGCTTTTGAGTTTTGTTTATCATTTTGGGTTCCTTCCCATCACTTGTCAAGGTCGCCTTGGTCCACCATACCATGGCGTGCTCTGACCTATTGAAATGGGGGCATACCTTGATCTTTTGTTTTGACTGTTGTCTTCTCAGTTATCCCTTGTAAGACCCACCACGATCTCCAAGATCTTGTGTTACGTTGGGAAAACTTTGTGTGTTTGTGGTTATTACAACACCACGCTCCTCGGGGTGTTGGGATAACCTTCTTGTTTGTTGTGTTTGTTTCATGCATAGAGTACTCGCTCACCTTGGTCTTCTATATCAACGTACTTGGTACCCTATGCTATAGTAAAAATCAATGCTCCAAAGATGGAAAAATCTCATTTTCACTGCATTTTCACCACTTTGCATGCACCCTTCATTTCCATCATGACCATCGCTTATGATTTTGGTTGTGCAAGTACTCTCATTCTTTTTCTTCTTAGGTCCTCTTCCTCTCAGGATATTAATAGTTGTTTTTGGCAAATGCACTCTTCCATCCGCCTATCGCCTATCTGCATTCTCATAATGGTCTTTATTGACATTTAGGTGCATTGTAAGCATTTACCTTTCACATCCATAAGTCATACATCATAAATCATATAAATATGCATAAATCATCCATCCACATGTGCATCCATAAGTCATACATCATAAATCATATAAACATGCATAAATCGTCCATCCACATGTACATCCATAAGTTATACATCATAAATCATATAAACATGCATAAATCGTCCATCCACATGTGCATCCATAAGTCATACATCAAAAATCAAATAAACACGCATAAATCATCCATCCACATGTGCATCCATAAATCCTAAATCATAGAAACATCTACATAGATCATAAACATGTGCATCCATACATAATGAACTATACCTAATTATCCATCTTCATAAACAACTATGCATCCATCATCATAATCATAATAACATACATATGCATCCATAAAACTTAATCATAAAAACATAAACCATCCATCCATATAAACATGTGAAACCACATAATGAATCATCCCATATAGCCACATAAAGAGAAATATCATGCATAATGTCAATAAAGGCCATCACATAATCAAAATAATAAACATCCCGTCATAATACAATACATCTCCATCATACATCGCCTAATAAGATACAAAATCTAGAGATGTGGATCACCTCTGCCCTCTGGCGACATGAACAATCCATCCATCCTGTATCTGCCAAAAATGACCAATGTCTTGCACCTGTTTGCTCTACTATGAGCTGCCCACATCTGACCTCTGCGAGGAATCAGGTACTGGCCCTTTGTGTGCTGGAGTCCCCTGGTACTCACGAGTGGGTGTCCCTTGGTACTCACGGGTGGGTGTCCCCTGGTAACCGTCGTATGGTGACGGAGTCTGCCGGTAATCGTTGAATCCCCTAGTGCATGTCCCTAATGACTGGGATGGCCCTGGTGGCTGTGGAGCCTGACTGACATAGCGCACTGTGCGCTACGCTAGATCTGGAACAACCTGCTCATATACCCCCCTCCAATAGCTCGCCTGCTACATAAACTCATCCCTCTGCCCGGCTATCAGTCTCGCGGCATTCCGCTCATGCCTATAT